>JBAMMX010000019.1:17099846-17549846 GCA_037126225.1 Dillenia turbinata
AAATCTACATAAACTCTATTATCAGAATTCCTGTGATCTTAGAAGATCTCATACCATCTTTTTGCAAGGCAAGTAGGGTTTCTACACTCCAAACATATACGACACTACCACACATGCTCTATATATATGTCAACAAGCCAGATATGGACCTCTTTCTCTCCACATATTACACATAGAAATTATATAAGAATCAGACTCTTTCAATCTTTCCTCTCTTTATTGCGTTTCTGACTTGAGTTTTGCATCCTCCTCCTGCAGATTTTTTGCAAGTTTCTACACCGAAGATTCTTCATCACCAGTTTCCCATTTTGAACAGAAGGATGATCTGTCGTGAGGTCATTTTTTAACATCAACAATAAGGTATGAGTTATATTCAACATTTACAAATTTTCTTCCTAACAACCGTCATCTGTCCCCAATCTCTACATGTCTCCCATCTTCCCTCCTAAATTCTAACAAAGCTATCAAACCATTTTAAAATCTTATGTGACATTTTTTTTTCTCTACAACCTTGCCATCTTAAAATATAATCCTATAATTTGTCGCGTTTATTCAGCCAATCTAAAAATTCTTCTTTGTCAAAATCATTATAAATAGTAGAAATTTTAATTTTCAATGGAGAATATTTCATACCTCTTCCATATCCATAATTTTCACGAACAAAATTTGAACGACCATGCGAAACAATCCTAGTATGATCCTCCTTCGTTCTCCGAACAAAAATCCAATATCCTTTGTACAATATTCATCCCTTGATTATCGTTGTGAGAATGATCGCCTCCTCCCCAAAGACATCGCCTCCAATTTAGGATTGAGCTGCTTTGATATGTGGTTGAGGTGCGAAGGTAATATTTGTTAAGAGTAAAAATTGTAAAATTCTATAAATTTGATAATTTCAAATTCTAAATCTTTTGGCACCCAGAAAAAAATATTTCTATTAAAAAAAATTTCAATTAATTACAATGAGAGGAAAAAACGTTTAAATAGACATAAATTAGAGTAAGGAACAAGAATTAATTTTTTAATACAACTCTTCTAATATAACGAAGTAAATAATTAAAATGATATTACATTTGTATTAGAGTTTCAAAAATTTGAGACGACCGAAATAACTAAAAGAAAAAAAAAAATTCAAAATTTAGCTCGGGGCGAACTGGCTAGCGATTTGCGAGGATCGCGATGACGATGGAAGGGATTGAGGCGGGATTTTTATTGTGCTAAGGATCGCCCCATTGATTCCCTTCTAATTCATAATCATTTTTTTTATTACATGTGTTTTGATGGAGAATTTAAATAAAAAATGAAGGAAAAGAGAGGGATTTTAAAGAATCCACTTATATTTGATAAAATAATTAATTAGAGGAGAGAAAAAGGAAGAGTTTCTATGTAACCTTCTAAATCTAATTTTTTAATTCTATCAAATTGATAGGTTTTGAAGAAAAGAAATTTCTTTTTAAATTAATAAATACTAAATTTATTTTTATAATTTTTATTTTAAAAGTCTAATAAAAATAGAAAAAATAAAATAATAAATTTATATATTTTTTTTATTATATTTCATCCCTTTATCTTCTCTAACTAAACATAATTTTTTATTTTACTATCATTTTTTTTTATTTCTCATCACATATTTTGTTATCAAACATAATATTTAATTTCACATTTCTTTCTTTTCTTTTTCCATTATTTTTCTAAACTCTCTTTATCGTATTTTTGCCGAACAAACCGTTAAAAATTTAGACAAGTTGGGGGGCAGAAGCATCTAGCATATATTGGGCAATGCATGGAGTGAGCTAAGAGAAGTGGGGTTTCCGGACGTCATCCAAGACCCTACCCTACAGCTTAGCTGCATGGAGGCGTCCAAACTAATCGATTGTTCAATGTCTTTGGGCCGTTTTGCATAAAACTTTCCAACCCAAAACCAACAAAGACAAGTCAATCAGTCGTATGGAATTCAAAAATTCAAATCAAAGGGCACACATAGACTTTCCCAGAGGGTCATTTGGAATTGGACCCGTGAACTGAAAAAATAAAAAATAAAAAGCCCTCTTGTTTTGTCAAAAATCATGACACAACACAACAAAACAAACATCATGCTTACCTGCAAAAGAATTTCAATGGCGTAGCAGTTTAGTCTCCATTGTGGCTGTTTCTGATTAGACCTCGAGCTCAGAGTCACGTTCCCTAGATTACCATAACACCCCCCACTTGAGTTCTTACATTAGAGATAAGCATTTGCCTTGCAAATATTATCTTACGGGGGGATAAAATGTCCCCGTATCCTAATCTCGTCATTTAAGTTTAGTTTGGAAGTTTAGAAAAGAAAAAAAAAAAGATGATAAGAATTTTTTTTATTCTATTTAAAAATTTTAAGAATGAAAAAAAATGATATATGATTTATTTAAAATTAAAAATATTTTTATCATCTTTTTAAAGATAAATTTGATATATTTGTGAGATAATTTTTTTTTTCTCTCTCTTGCTCTTCTTTTCTTTTCATTTTTTGAAAGAAAACTTTTATTATTAAAACTTACTTTTATTGTTAAAACTTTTCTTATTTCTCTTCATTTCTCTCCTTGTTAGGAAGAAAAAGAAATGATATTCTATTAAAATCATTCATTTTCTCTTCTTTTCTTTCCATCCAAGCATAATGTTAATAAATAACGTATTCATTCGTTACTTTGACATTAATTTTTTATAAAAAAATTTAAATAATTTACTTAAATTATACACTTTAACTCATATAGTAAAAATATATATATATTTTTTATAGTTCCTCTTGGGGGAATTAGACTCTAAATACAAATAGGGGAGGACAGATATGCAGTTTTTAAAGCCTCGCTCTTGGATGAGAGTTATAATGTTCTGGTAATATTTGCTAACTGATTATTGTTATTAAATAATTTTAAAATTGAAAAATTATTTATAATTTTCGTAAATATCTATATTTATGTGATGATAATGGTTTCACAATTATTATTTTTTTTAAAAAATAATATAATTAGTGAGCGTTAAAGATGTAGTTAGGGGTGTGTAATATTTGGTGATAACTGAATATCCGACCGAATCGAATTAAATTTGAATTTGATTTTTGGATTTAAATCGATTTTCGGTTAGAACCGAATTTCAAATTTGATTTTCGGTTCGAATTTTAAGTTAAGATTTTTAATACGAATTTGAACCGAAAACCGAATTAAAGTTTTTAATTATCTAATTTTTTATTTATTTTGATTATTTATTATTTATTTTCTTTTCTTTTTATGTAAACTTTGATTGATAATTTTTCTTTTTTAAGCAAGTAATAAAATAATAATTAAAAAATTCATTGTTTTATCAATTCGAATTTGATTAAATTGGATTTATATGAAAATTTAGATTTTAAAAATTAAAATCGATTTATTTGGTTTATTCGATTTAACTCGAATTCAAATCGAAAATCAAATTTTAAATTTAAACGAATTCGATTCGATTGTCAGTTTAAGATTAAAAAAAGTTAAATCAAATTAACTAAATTGAATTAATAAAAAATTTAAAAAATCGAATCGATGAACATCGCTAGATATATAATCATCGAAGTATTAAGAGCGTAGAATGTCGTGGTATCGGATTCGTATATTACTGAAATGGAATTTCAATTTCGGAAATTTAAGTGAAAAGTGTCGTCAGCGCCAGCTGCAGCAGAAAATACTAAACCAAGGCAACCCACTGATTTCCAAATCGGAATTGCAAATGAGGCCAAGGGAGGAAGAGAAGGCTACGTCGGTAATTGTCCATTTTAAAGCAGACAATCGAGTGAGAAGTCGCATGTCGTCACGAATTTCATGGATACTTCTTTCATCAATCAGCTTTGTTGTGCTTTGCTGCGTGCCTACTCCAACCGCATCAATAATGATCTAAATCATAATATTAAATTTTAAAATCAATCGTATAAAAAATAAATATTAAAAATTATAAAAATATTAATTTAATTTATATAGATTCTTTTATATCATTCAATTCGATCCAAAATAATCTCTTTAACTAAATACTTAATTAAAATATTTTTATAAATAATTTATATTTAAATTATCAATAATTTATCTTTATATTCTACTAATTCTCCTATTTTTAAGTTTTTAACCATTCTGATTAGTATATTTTTGAAATTTCATTGTACATGTTCAAACCATTTCAGACGATACTCTCATATTTTATCAATAATTGAATAAACTCTCAATTTATTACTTATCTCTTCATTTTTAATTTATCTTTTTTAATTTTGTCACATATCCATTTAAACATATTCATTTCTACTACAACAATTTTATACTATTATTATTATTTAATAGTCCAATACTCAATAACATACAATAATACAGATTTTACTGCGATTCTATAGAACTTTCTCTTCAAATTCAATTATATTATGCGATCACAAAAAAATCCGGATGCTCTTTTCTTTTTCATTCAATTCGTTTGAATCTTATGATTCATATTACCATCTATATTGTCATTATTTTGAATGATAAAACCAATATATCTAAAACGTTTACTTTTAAGTACATTTTTTTTTCCAATCTAATCATTTCTTTATTATCTTGATAATTACCACTAAATTTACATTTCAGACACTCAGTTTTGAATATGTTCAATCTAAATCTTCTAGATTCCAATATAACCATTCATAACTCTATTTTAATACTAATATCTTTTTTAATTTTATCGACCAACGCTATATCATTTACGAAAAATATATATCAAAATATTTCATTTTGAATATTTTTTGTGATTTCATCTATCACTATTACAAAAAAAGATTGGACTTAATACTAAATCTTGATAGAATCCAATATTAATAAGAAAAATATCTCTTAAACTCTCAAAAATTCTTATATTAGTTACAGCTGTCTCATACATATTTCTAATAAAATTAATATATTTTAAAAAGATTCAATTTTTTATTAGCATTCACCATAATAAATCTTTAAAAACCCTACTATATATCTTTTTTAAATCAATAAATGTAATATATAGATCTCTTTTTCTATTCTAAATATCTTTTTCAAATATTTTATCTTATGCTGCGTGCCTATTCCAAATTCCTAAAACAGACTCTCTCTTTCTCTCTCTCTCTCTCTCTCCGCTTTTCCCTATAAATAACGAATTATATAGCTCACTCTGTATTGCGGGTTCCAGTCACGCACACGATCACTATTCTAAATTCAATTGGGCATTCTCCGACTAGAACTATGAAGAGGCAAAGAAACCCAGTATCTAAATCCTCAAAGAGATCAGTTCAGCAAGAAGAGCACGTAGGAGGATTGAGGAGGACAATGAAATTGAAGAAAAAAGCGAGGGGTATGGAGGATGACAAGGTCGAGGCCGAGATAGAGGAACTGAGAGAAAAATCGTCGGAAGAGAACAACAACAACAACATTAACAACGTAGATGAAGATGGACCTGTTTGGGCATGTGGAGTAATGGATGAACAAATGTGGTGGGGTTCATTCTGGTTTCCATTTTTGGATGTAGGTTTTATTGGGGAAACTTGTGATGTTGTTTGTGATTTTGATATTTGGGATATTAGGGGGACTATGGAAGTGCCTAATGCATGAGAGAGAGAGAAAGAGAGAGAGAGAGAGAGAGAGAGGACTTTTGTTTATTTACTCTTGGCATTAAAATTTTACAGGAAGTGGGTTTGGAATTAGATGAGCATGGTGTTGTTGTTGTTGTTTGTGCTGTAAGATTAGCTGCAAAAGGACTGTCTTCTCTTTTCTTACTCTCCTTCCTCTTGCCAGAGGAGGTTTTTTCTTCTTCCTCTTCTTCTTTTTCTTCATCATCATCATCATTATTTTTTTTCCCAGGACTAGGAGGAAATGGTTTATATAAGAGAAGAGGGGGTCGTGCCCGTAAAAGATGAGTCTCTTGTTCTATCGGGCCAAGAGACCAGTGGTCTCTTTTCGATGAGCCTCACTTCATCAATGAAAGTTCTATTATCTTTGCTGCTAAATTCATTAACCTGATATGGATTAAAAAAAAAATTAATGAATATAAAGTTTATTAACTATTGTCGCTTCAGTAATTAACTTATGTCAAAATTTTTCATTACAATTTTAACAATTTTTAATTTATAACCTGAAGGTCCTGGCATGCTGTCATAGGTTCATTTCATGGCCTCAGTTGGTGCTTTGAATCATGATTTGCAATCCTTGGTAAAGCCTGCTCCATGAATTTCAGCTAAAACTGTAGATATTTTTCGCATACTAGAGTATAGTAGAATAGCCACGCCAAATACTACTAGTCTTCCATGGCCAATCATAAAAGACCAGCTCAGACTCTGGACAACAGCAATTCTATCCAGTGGTTGGGTTCTCATTGAATTCAATCATAACTTTTATTTAGAAAAGAGTTCCATAATCTATGATCAATAATCAATAGTCTGTTGGTCTCGTTTAGTAATAAGTTATTAAATTTTTTTAATAAAAAATAAATAAATAAGGTAAAAAAAAATAAAAATAACGCTTTTCATGCCTGGGCATCACAACAGTGAGCTTGGTGCGTTGCAGCGCAACAGCCAGCGGAGGTCGTGCCGCCACACCATGCACTTTGTGTCGCAGCGCGACACTCTGCATGCCATCATTTGGTTTCAAACCCGCTGGTCCCTTTTCAATCCATTTTGAGATTTGTTCAATTATCATTTTGAGAATTTAAATTCTTCCAAACTTTTGTATGTATGCATTATACATTCATTTGTTCCACGGTGTGGTCTGTCCCCCATCCACTTTTGTCTAAATGTCGATCATTGCATTGCTTTAGTTGTTCTCTACTCTGGTTCGTATATAATCCATTTTTTTTTTTATAATCCATTTTTTTTTATACAAAGGCATGCAATCAAACGAAATTAAACTTGATGGGACATAGCCCGATACGAAGGGCCAGCTCTCAAAGGGTCCACACACGCGAGACCCATAGGTACAGTTATCGACCAATATTTGATATTTTCTATGACCACCTATCGGAGGGCCTTGATCGCCCGATCCTCCCGAACGATAGGGTCTCAGTCGCCTCGCCAACCGAATGTGATTTATCAATTAAAAGTAACCGTCCCGATTGGGTATTCAAGTATCGGGTATCTCATCGCTGATCCATCGAACGAACGAGCCCCTAATATCTTTTACCGGTCCAACGACTGATCGGTAGCCAACGATCCTAAAGGAAGGTCCAAATATCTTAAAAACTCTTATTTCCTATTTGAGAGCAGTATTTTTGGGATCTTTCAGTTAAGGAAAGAATCCCTCCAGAAAACAAAAGTTTCATAAATGATGAAAATCACAATCGATTCGAAATATTGAATTCCCAAAAATTTCGAATCAGCTCGATAAGGAAAGTAGGGTTAAAACACTCCAGCGGCGTATGACTCTCGCAGGTATAAGATATCTGAAAACCCTCCAAACCAAATACGCTCTCGGGATCTTACACATTGAGCACTCTATTCACCGGGAATCTCTCCATTCTCTCAGTCTGTTTTCTCTTTCATTCAAAAACCGCTCTTTTTGATTTGAGCATCGGAGTCTCTTCGCCGGAGCACCCTCCGACGGTCTTTTGCAGGTATTACCTCCCTTTCTGATGGCAACCGTTCAAGTCTACAATGAGCCGGTATCTATGGAGTCGCAACCCACCTCCAACAGATTAGTGTCGTCTGTGGGAAACAGACTGATTTTGTTTTTTGAAAATTCATGATAATGTCTACTACGATCACCCCCAGCACAGTGTTGAAAAGAGGAATTAATCAACCTATCATCACATTTCTAAAAGGCCTTCCCAAGAGTCCAGCAAGTTCTTCTCCTTTGGCGCCAAATAAGTCATGAATTGTTTATGGGTTTTGTTCTAAAGATGAAGCCTTAAATTGGTCTGGTCCAGCCCGAGCCAGCAAAAGGGGCCCTTTTTAGCCCAGCAAAGGGGGCCCAATTGGGCCCCAACGGCTAGCCAAAACTAGCTATTGGAGGTTGTCCAACGGCTAGTAATTCTAGCCGTTGAAGACAGCCTCCAACGGCTAGTAGAGAGGGGTCTTAACCCCTCTCTTGTTCTCTCATTTACTCTCTAATTCTCTCCCTCTTCTTCTTCTATAAATAGACTTCTATGTATTCAAGCAAAAGTATAAACAAAAGTTCAAAACCATGAATGTTATTTGCTCTTTGTTTCAATAAAATTCTGAAGTTGTTATTTAAAAGATCTCTTTAGTTTCTTCTTTGACCTTTCAATATAGTATCAGAGCAATCGATCCCATCCTCTTCTAGGTTGGGTGACTCTCCTCCTTCTATAAACATTACCCAAATGCAAAATTTATCCTCCATTCAATTGAAATGAGGAAATTACTACCAATGAGCAAATGTGATGAAGAGGACACTCAATCTCAGCATTCTAGAGAATCATATTTTTGATGATCCGCTTGAAGAATCGATCCATCATTTCGAGAATGGAAAAAAAAAAGGACGATCATGTCTTTATTCTTTTTCTTAATTCTCTAGATGAAACTCACAAAGCAATGGTGTCATGTGCTCCAAACGCAAAAATTCTATGGGATGAAATGTTTTCTCTCTATAGCCTGGAATCCAACCTTTGAAAGATCTTTGAGCTTAAAACACAAATTGCTTCCATAAAAAAGGACGACAAATCTCTTCCTCAGTATTTTGGGGAATATATGGATTCTTGGAATGAGCTAATTACTATATGGCCAGATTCTATAGATCTCAAAGTTCTTCGAAAGAGAAGAGAAGAAGACAAGATATTTGGTCTTCTCATGGGTTTAGATGATTCATATTCTCATCTAAGACAAGAAATCTTTTATGAAGGACTTTCCATCATTTGGGGGAGTCCAAAATATGATTCAAAGAGTTGAAGTAAGCATTAAATTGGAAGAAAATTTCAAACAAAAATTGGAAACTCAAGCATTCATTGCCTCCTCGGATGAATTTGTTGCTGCCAAAGCAAATCAAACTCAAAGGAGAAATGAGATATGCTCTCATTGCAAAAAAAGAGGCCATTCAAAGGACAAATGCTGACTATTGCATCCTCATTTAAAGTCTAAAATGTTCAAACCAAGAGACCAGCAAGGAGCTCCAAATGCATTCGGTTCTAGACAGCAACCTTCTGCCCAATTCATGAAGGTTCAAGCTCCATCAATGGCTGATTTTGCTGTACTCCAAACTCAATTAAATGAAGTTTCAAAGAAACTTCAACAAATGGCTCCTTCATTCGGTAAAAATCAAGAACCTTTCTCTTATTTAAATTCTAAAAAATTTCTTATTGATTCGGGAACCGAATGTCATATGGTTAAGGATAGAGCAAAAATAAATAGATTTTAAAACCTTCCTAACCATATGATTGTTCGTGTTGTAAATGGACAAGATTTGAAAGTGAATCAAGTTAGAGAAGTTGACATTTTTGGAAAACCAACCAAAACTTTATATGTTTCCAAACTTACCTCAAACCTACTGTCCATTAGCAAGATCACCAAAGATCAAAAGTGTAGAGTTGTTTTTGACCCCAATAATGTCTCTTTTTAGGACCTCAAGTCGAATCACTTGATTGACAAGGGTTTTAGAAAAGGATGACTTTATTACTTGGATCAAGAACAAAATGCACTTGTAGCTCATGTTAAGGAGAGTCAATCTCTTTGGTATGGACGTTTAGGTCATCCTAGTGATCGGGTTTTAAAACGTCTATTCCCAACTTTAAATTATGAGAATAGACATTATAAAGTTTGTATTTTGGCTAAGGAAACCCGAACATTGTATCCTATTTCTGAAACAATATATGAAAATCCCTTTGATTTAGTTCATTCCGATGTTTGGACCTCACCCATCATGTCTCACTTAGGTTACAAATATTTCATCACTTTCATTGATCACAAAACAAGGTACACATGGGTGTATCTTCTAAATACCAAAGACCAAGCTCTTGAATCCCTCAAGAGCTATGTGAAGTATGTAACCAAACTATACAATGCAAATATAAAAGTCTTAAGATCAGATTATGGTGGTGAATTTACAAGCCTCAACTTCGAAAATTACCTTAAGGATAATAGCATCATACATCAAATGTCATGTGTTTACCACCCCAACAAAATGAGGTAGTTGAAAGAAAGAATAGGCACATACTTAAAACATTTAGGGCTATGATGTTCTATGCAAACATGCCTAAAAAATTCTGATGTGATGCGATTAAAACCGCGGTCCATGTAATCAATCTCATGCCCTCTAAAGTTTTAAAAGGGCTATCTCCCCTTGAGATTCTCCTAGGAAGGAAACCTAATATCTCTCACCTTAGGACATTTGGTTATACATGTTACATTCAAATTCCAGCTCACCTAAGGACTAAATTAGAACATAGAGGGAGAAAGTGTGTATTTTTTGGATATGCAGCCTTTGAAAAGGGCTATAGGTGCTATGATCCTACAACTAACCAAACATACATATCAAAGGATGTGATTTTCTTGGAGAATAAGTTCTATTTTGCAGGAAATGAAGAGGTAAAGGAAACTCCAAAGACTGAAATTCCTCCTAGCACGTGGGACTTTCTTATATCACCTCCTCAAGAAGCTGAATAAACCAAAGGAAATTCAATCTCGGATATAAGCCACAAATCTCAAAATGATAATTCAGGAGCATTAGAGGCTGAACAACCAAGCACTTCAGGGGGAGAAAGTGATACAAATGAAGAAAATACTAATCAAGGAGAATCCCTTGAAATTGAGGAGGAACCGAGTGAACCGCCACCTCAACTAAGAAGATCAGCAAGACTTAGACTCCCTCCATCTGAATGGATCAAACGAAGGGTGTTCTATAACTCTAGGGTAATCTCTCATCCTATTTGTGACTATTATAACACCTCACATGTTTCCTTGGACCACCAAGCTTTCTTGAGTAATCTAAATAAAGAAGTGGAACCAATATCATTTGAGTAAGTATCAAACGATCCAAGATGGAAAAGAGCAATGGAGGAGGAATTAGAAACTTTATCAAAGAATGGAACATGGGAAATCACCACACTACCAAAAGGGAAGAAGGTCGTAGGGTGTAAGTGGGTATACAAAATCAAGCACAAGAGTGATGGATCAATTGAGCGATTCAAAGCAAGACTAGTGGTTAAAGGATATACTCAAGCATATGAGATTGATTATAAGGAGACCTATGCTCCGGTAGCAAAAATGAACACTATTAGAGTTCTCTTGTCTCTTGCGGTGAATCATGGAATGTAGCCAATGCTTTCCTTCAAGGAGATCTAGAAGAAGACGTCTACATGCAAATACCGAAGGACTTTCAATCACAAAGAGGAAATGCATGCAAACTTCATAAGGCAATTTATGATCTCAAGCAGTCTCCAAGAGCTTGGTATGCAAAGTTAAGCCATGCTTTCCTTAGTAATGGATTTCATAAATGCAATAGTGATTCATCTATCTTTCTTAGAAGAACTAATGATCATATCACAATTGCACTAGTATATGTAGATGACATTATCATCACAGGAAGTGATTTGCATCAAATAGATCTAGTTAGGAATTTCTTAAAGTCTAGATTTGAAATTAAAGATTTAGGGAAACTGAAGTATTTTTTAAGAATTGAGTTAGCCTATTATCCCAATGGGCTAATTCTCTCCCAAAAAAAATATGCTCTTGACCTTTTGCAGGAAACGGGAAAGCTTGGAGCAAGACCGGTTTGCAGTCCAGTTTTCTCTTCCGATCCTTTAGCCGATGACAATGATCCTCTAGAAGACATTGAGAGATATCAGAGGCTGGTTGGGAAGCTTATCTATCTCACCATCACAAGGCTGGACATAGCATATGCTATGAGCTATATAAGTCAGTTCATGCATTCTCCAACGAAAAGTCATTGGAGAGTAGCAGAGAGGATTCTTCATTACATTAAAGGATCACCCGGGCTAGGGATTTGGATGAAGAACAATGGAAGTTTAGATATTGAGGGGTATTGTGATGCTGATTGGGCAGGAGATCCTACTGATAGAAAGTCTACCACTGGATATTGCATGTTTGTAAGAGGCAACTTGGTAGCTTGGAAGAGCAAAAAATAGTGGGTTGTATCTAGATCAAGTGCGGAGGCCGAGTATAGGGCCATGGTAGTTAGTGCAAGTGAGATAGTATGGTTAAAGGCTTTAGTAGAAGAGTTAGGGTTCATGGTCTCCACTCCAATCAAGCTCCATTGTGACAATCAATCCGCAATTTACATTGCCACCAATCCGATTTTCCATGAACGCACCAAGCACATAGAAGTTGATTGTCATTTTATTCGTCAAAAGGTAGAAGAAAAACTCATTGTGACTCCTCATATCAAAGGAGAAGATCAGCTAGCGGATATCTTCACAAAGGGAGGGACAGTAGCTCACTTATAAGAAATAATGGGTAAGTTCAATACTATTAATATCTACGCACCCAACTTGAGGGGGAGTGTTGAAAAGAGGAATTAATCAACCTATCATCACATTTCTAAGAGGCCTTCCCAAGAGTCCAGCAAGTTCTTCTCCTTTGGAGCCAAATAAGTCATGAATTGTTTATGAATTTTGTTCCAAAGATGAAGTCTTAAATTGGTCTGGCCCAGTCCAAGCCAGCAAAAGGGCCCTTTTTAGCCCAGCAAAGGGGGCCCAATTGGGCCCCAACGGCTAGCCAAAACTAGCCGTTGGAGGCTGTCCAACAGCTAGTAATTTTAGCCATTGGAAACAGCCTCCAACGGCTAGTAGAGAGGGGTCTTAACCCCTCTCTTGTTCTCTCATTTACTCTCTAATTCTCTCCCTCTTCTTCTTCTTCTATAAATAGGCTTTTATGTATTCAAGCAAAGGTATGAACAAAAGTTCAAAACCATGAATGTTATTTGCTCTTTGTTTCAATAAAATTTTGAAATTGTTATTTAAAAGATTTTTTTAGTTTCTTCTTTGACCTTTCAACACGCAGCACCAGTCAAGAGAAAAAGGCCAGTCATAGGTTTTGATGATGATGATTTGTCAGGCGTAGATCTCCGCCGTGATGACCCCATAGTCATTACCCTTAAGATAGAATCTCACACCATGAAGATGGTTTTTGTTAATCAGGGGGCTGACTATGATCTCTTTACTTGGAACGCCTTCTGCTGAATGGGTCTCGATCCGTCTCGACTCTTGCCACCTATCGGGTCCCTTAGAGGACTCTCAGATGAGCCCACCTATCTCGAAGGTATTATCTACCTTCCCGTGACCCTCGGAAAACCCCCTAATCATTCGACCGCCCAAGTCTTGTTCTATGTGGTGAAACTCTACTCTTCCTACAATGTCATTCTCGGAAGGCCCAGTCTAGATGAAATATAAGCATTGCCAAGCACAAGACACATGAAGGTGAAGTTCAGAATACCGTAAGGGATAACCACCATACGTAGCGATCCTGATCCTTATATCCTATTTGCGGGTCAAGACGTGCAAAAAGTTTTCCCAATTGATGCTCTAGAACCTAAGGAATGCATCGAGCCAAAATCAAAACCCGAACCAGGCAAAGAAACGACCGAGATCCCTTTAACAGATGACCCTAGTCAAACCGTCCGGATAGGGACCAACCTATCACCTTCCTTGCGAGAGATCTTAGTCACTTGTCTACAACGACATTCCAAAGTTTTCGCTTGGACCCCAGAAGATATGTCAGGCATGGATCCATCCATCATAGCCCATAAGCTAACAGTCAATCCTAGTTTCAAACCAGTGAGATAGAAGAAGAGGGTATTCGCTTTTGAATGCCAACGTACCATACAAGAAGAGGCTCAAAAGTTGCTAATGGCTGGGTTCATTCAGGAAGTCAAGTATCCCGAGTGGTTAGTTAACGTGGTCTTAATGAAAAAGACCAATAACAAATGGAGAATGTGTGTAAACTTCACCGATTTCAATAAAAGTATGTCCGACGAATAGTTATTCACTCCCAATATCGACAAGCTCGTAGACAACTTCTCGGGACACCAGCTCTTGAGTTTCATGGACGCTTATTTCAGTTACAATCAGATCAGAATGATACCTGAGGATGATAAAAAGACAAGTTTTATCACCGATTTCGGTACGTATTGTTACCAAGTCATGCCTTTTGGCTTAAAAAATGATGGAGCCACTTTCCAACGGTTGGTCAATATGATCTTCAAAGACCAGATAGGCAAGAATGTTGAAGCCTATGTTGATGATATGTTAGTTAAGAGTGTCACTGCAGAAACCCATATAACAGATCTTAAAGAAACCTTCCAGACATTGGAACGATACAACATGCGGTTGAACCCGGCAAAGTGTACCTTTGGGATCACCTCAGGGAAGTCTTAGACTTCATGATCACCGATCGAGAGATAGAGGACAACCCTGAGAAGATACATGCGATATTAGATATGACACCTCCCCAGACACTAAAGAAAGTGTAACGTCTAGCTGGTCAGATAGCGGCTCTAAACCGATTCATGTCCAGGGTTGGCGAGAAATACAAGCTCATATTCGACGCATTGAAAAGGTCTCGACGGTTCGAATGGACATCTGAATGTCAGGCAACCTTCGAGCGACTGAAAAAATACCTAACGAAACAACCATTACTTTCGCGGCCTGTCCTTGGAGAAGAACTTTATCTATACCTAACTATCTCCGAACGAGCACTCTACTCCGTGATGGTAAGATAGGAATCCACCGCTCAAAAGCTAGTCTATTATATTAGTAGGATACTAAAGGAGTCTGAGATCAACTATCGACCGATCGAGAAAATAGCCTACGCCTTAGTCATTTCAGCAATACGCCTTTGGTCATACTTCTAGGCCCATACCATCGTGGTGCTCACCGACCAACCTCTGAAACAAATTCTCCAAAAGAGAGACATTTTCGGTCAGCTTATCAAGTAGAGTGTGGAACTGGGCGAGTTCGATATCCAATACCGACCGCGATTAGCGATAAAGGGCCAAACACTGACAGATTTCATTCTCGAATGTACTTTGCTTATAATGTTCGAAGACCAACCTCCCAACCCTCAAGAAGAATGGTTGACCCCAGAGTGGACCATTCATGTTAACAGATTATCAAATTCCTCAAGAAATGGCACTGGGTTTATACTAGTAGGACCGAACGATTTCAAGATAGAATATGCTCTTCGGTTCGATTTCCTGACCACCAACAACCAAGCAGAGTACGAAGCTTTACGAACATGCCTTCGAATTGCCATTGACATGGGGGCATGGAACGTTAAGGTATTCACGGACAGCCAGTTGGTCGTGAAACAAATCGATGGGGTCAATGAAACCAAAGACCCAGTCATGGCTAAATATTTGAGTAAATTACGCGAGACGATGGAAAAATTGGGTAAGGTTGACATACAGCAAATCCCCCGATCGAAGAATGCATGGGCTGATACTCTATCGAAGTTGGCTAGTTCCGATTCAGTTGTTTCTAACCAAACGGTATACATCGAAAGCCTACCGTACCCTAACATTAACGAGCCCAAAGAGGCTCTCTTTATCGATCGGTCTCCTAGTTGGAAAGATCTCATAGAATAATATTTAAGGCATGATTGCCTGCCAGAGTTCCCGAAGAAAGCAACGAAACTGAAGCGAAAGGCAGTACACTATGCCATAATCGATAGAATTCTTTACCGAAAGTCATTTACTCATCCATATTTGCGGTACCTAACTCCCGAAGAAGAGGACTACGTCCTCCGGGAGATCTATGAGGGGATTTGCGGTAATCACCTGGGCGCTCGAAATCTAATTTATAAAGCCCTTCGTCAGAGGTACTACTGGCCAATCGTGAAGGTCGATTCCAACAACTACGTAAAACGATGTGACAAGTGCCAATGCTTTTTTTTCAGTGCTTCAGCTACCTTCCACTGAGCTCAACCCTATATCTAGCCCCTGGCCTTTCGCTCAATGGGGGATGGATATCCTTGGGCCATTTCCCTCAGTCACAGGGCAGCGAAAATTCTTTATAGTAGCAATCGACTACTCCACCAAGTGGGTGGAAGTCGAGCCTTTAGCACTGATCACAGCAGCCAAAGTTCAATTATTCGTGTGGGCTCATATTGTCACCCGATTCAGTATACCGCGTGTCCTTATCATGGACAATGGGAAACAGTTCGACAACAAGCACTTTCGGGAGTTTTGCGAAAAATTCAAGATTCAACACCGATTTTCATTGTTCGCTCACCCACAAACCAACGCATTGGCTGAGATAACCAATCGAATGATCCTACAGGGATTAAAGACGATGCTAGATGACATTAAGGGGCAGTGGATCAAAGAGTTTTATGGTATTCTCTGGTTGTATCACACTACACCCCAAAGAGCAACGGGAGAAATACCGTTCAGCTTAACTTATGGAAGCGAGACAATCATACCGGTGGAGATAGGTATTCACTCACTTTGGGTAATTCAATACGACGCTAGACAAAACGAACGTTTTTTGCGTGAAAGACTGGACTTGCTTCCAGAGTTATGAGAATCTGCATCGGCACGAATGGCTACCTATCAGCAACAAATAACCCGATATCACAACCGTAGGGTAAAGAACCGAACGTTAAGACCCGACGAACTTGTACTAAGGAAGGTAGAAGCTACTGGTCAACTCCAACTTGAGGGCAAACTCGCTCCTAACTGGGAAGTTCCATATCGAGTACGTTTTGTGGTCCGATCGGAAACTTATGCCTCGACAATCTAAACGGATTGGCATGCCTAGAACCTGGAATTTAGAAAACCTACGCATATACTATCAGTAAACTTCAAAAAAATCCAATAGTTAAAAGAGCCGGCCCAGAGAGAATCAAGTGATTTCTCCTATTGCTCGGAGGGTCTAAATCGCCCTGATTCTATCGTTTGTACGCATCATCCGTATGTGATAAAACTTTCTGAACGGGCAGATGCGACCCCTTTATTTAAAAGATTTCCTATTACTCGGAGGGTCTAAATCGTTCAACTCCTATCATTCATTCGTATCGTCAATATGGGATGAAACACCCCGAATGGGTGGACGTGACCCCTCTATCTAAAAGATTTTATATTGCTCGGAGAGTCTAAGTTGCCCAGATCCTATCGTTCGTACGCGTCGTCAATATGGGACGAAACTCCTTGAACGGGTGGACACACACCGTCTATCTAAAATATTTCCTATTGCTCGGAGGGTCTAAATCGCCCAGATTCTATCGTTCGTACGTTTCGTCAATATGGGATGGGACTCCCCGAACGGATGGACGCGACATCTCTATCTAAAACATTTCCTATTACTTGGAGGGTCTAAATCGCCTAGATCCTATCGTTCGTACTCGTCGTCAATATGATATGGGACTCTCTAAATAGATGGATGCGACCCCTCTATCTAAAAGATTTTCTATCACTCGATGGGTTTAAGTCGCTTAGATCTTATCGTTCGTACGTGTCATCAATATGGGATGAGACTTCCCGAACGGGTGGACGCGGCCCTTCTATCTAAAAGATTTCCTATCGCTCGGAGGATCTAAGTCGTCCAAATCCTATCGTTCAAACGTGTCAGAATTCCCCGAACAGGTAGACACGACCCTATATCTAAAAGTTTTCCTTTCACATGGTGGGCAAAAAGTCGCCCAGTCCCTATCGGTTGAGCGTATAAGAGACGGAGTTTTTCAAATGAATGAGCACGATCCCTCAACTTAACTACTGAACGTCTGGTGGCCAGAAAGGCCGGTATTACTCAATATCTCAGTATGGAGTCTGAAATTAGAAACGGATCTACTATGACGAAAGTTGAAGAAAGTGCATAGTTATATAAGAGAACAAAGACAAAACTCAAGTAAGTAAAGCATCACCCTTTATTTATCCTTATGCAAGAAGTACATTCGGTTACATTAGTATGTATGCAAGAACTACATAGCAGGGTCACTCAGAAATACAAAAACCCCAGTCCCTATGCTAGAGAATATAAAAATAAATGTAGTGCCAGAAATAGGAGAAGACGAGCTCGGGTTTTGCCACTGCCAAACAACCCGAACCCAGCCTATCAATCCAAAAAACGGAGCGAGAGACATCTCTACCGTATTTGGATGATGGAGACGAACTCGGACGATCATCCAAGGCAGTACAAGATGCACCCCCGTTGGTGATGAATAATCTCACCATGTTGACCAAATAACAGCCGACATAATGAGATCTTATTCCTTTGGTCCCCTTCCTTAATGAGATATCATCCTAGCAGAAGTCACTCGAGTCATAGAGCTTCGCATACCAAAACCCTTCACAAGGCAGCTATGAAAAAAAGTCACTCTCAGAAAAACTCTCAAACAGAGGGAAAAGCCTCAATTCTTTAAGAAAGAAAAAGGATGCATGTCGTAGCTATTTATAGTAGTAGTAAAGCAGCTCCTAATTAACTTCGGGTAGGTGAAACGAATCATCAAGAATGACCCGTTATAAATATAGAGTAAATTGTCTTCAATTCCCCATGAAGGAGTCATTTCTGATAAGACACACCCGCATTCATAGAGTAGATTAGGACGAACCCGGCATCCCTATGCTTCTGTAGGTGTTTACTCATGGTACTCCTTTATCAAGAAGACCATGAATCAGGGGCAAATGATGGGACATAACCTGATCCGAAGGGCCAGCTCTCAAAGGGCCCACATGCATGAGACCTACAGGGGATAGCTATCGACTAATATTTGATATTTTCTATGACTATCTATCGAAGGGTCTTAGTCGCCCGGTCCTCCAGAATGATAGGGTCTCAGTCACCCCACCAACCGAACGTGATTCATTAAGTAAAAGTAACCGTCCCAATCGGGTACTCAAGCATCGAGTATCCCATCGCTGATCAATCGAACGAACGAGGACCGAATATCTTTCACCGGTCCAGCGGCTGATCGGTAGCCAACGATCTTAAAGGAAGGTCCAAGTATCTTAAAGACTTCTATTTCCTATTTGAGAGTAGCATCTTTGGGATCTTTCAATTAATGAAAGAATCGCTCCAGAAAACGAAAGTTTCTCAAATGATGAGAAACACAATTGATTCGGAATATTGAATTCTCGAAAATTCTGGATCGGCTCGATAACGAAAGTAGGGTTAAAGCACTCTAGTGGCGTACGACTCTCGCAAATATAAAAAATCTGAAAACCCTCCAAACCAAATACGTTCTCGGGGACTCACACATTGAACACTTTAATCACCGGGAATATCTCCCTTCTCTTAATCTGTTTTCTTTTTCATTCGAAAACCGCTCTTTCTGACTTAAGTATCGAAATCTCCCCGCCGGAGTACCCTTCGACGGTTTTTTGCAGGTATTACCTCCTTTTCTGACGGCAATCGTTCAAGTTTACAAGGAGCCAGTATCTGTGGAGCTGCAACCCACTTCTAACAGAACTAGAAAAGAAAAAATAGAAATATGAAAATTCTACCATTTGAACTGTCCTTTAAGAACATATAAGCTTACTAGATCACATGCCTATTCCACTTAAGTAGCCCAATGGAAACATTATTTATGTTTCAATATGTAATTTTATTTTTGAATTTTATTTATCTAACTTTCACCAATTTCAACAAAATAAATCTCTAATTTTATTTCCTTAAATAAAAAAAAATAGTTCAATGCTTTATATTTTATTCCTTTTTCAAAAAATTACATGGAATGATATTCATAAAATTAAAATTTTAATTAAAAAATACTAAACTATGATTTTATACATAAAGTCGCTCTAACTTCTCTAAAATTAAAATTTTAATTAAAAAATTATGTGGCATACCCCCTTTCGAATAAAAGCTAGGGTACTCTGTGTGTAAATTATGGGCAAGTTTCTCATTTTGTTTAAATATTTATGCATATATTATTTTCTGAAATCATTTTATTTTTATTTATTATTTATTTTTTAATTATTGATTTATGTATAAATAGTTTACATGTAATATACATTTAAGTTGCACGGAAGTGGAAACTAAAACGAAAAATGAGAATGGATACGAAATAATATAAAAAAAATAATATCTTGTAAAAATACGGTAAACAGAAATGTGGATAAATGTGTAAATATAAAAGATATAAAAAAATTTTATTTAAATATTAATTATTTTATATAAATAATAAAATAATCACATTTTATAATAAAAATTTAAAATAATGAGATTTATAATTATTAATTATAAGACAAATAACGTAAAAATAAAAATTATAATTAAATAATTAATTAATTAATTAATTATAAAAAAATATAAATTTAATAATTTTTTATAAATTTTAATTAATTTAGTATATTGAAACATTAAAAATTAAAAATATTTAAAAAATAAAAAAATATTAATATCGATAAGTTTTTATATTGGATACACATTGCCCTTAATTTTTTTTTTCTAAATCCACTCCCATTTTTAGCTTAATTCTCAAAGTTAAATCAGATTTTTGTCTAATGATTTAAAATATATGTCAAAATTGGTGGATGAAATTAAGATCTGACTGTGGCCGTGTCGGTTCCGAACAGAAAAACCAGGCCCGTACAAACAAGCCACTTACGAGCCCAATCGCATCGAGCTCCGTTTTATAGTGGTTTAAGCGTAATTTTATTTAAATCTCTGCCCCTTAAGGAAAAAGGGGGGGAAAAAAAAGGGCAAAAACCAGTCGTCGAAGAGCACAGACACCGGTCCTCCTTCTCTGCACAAAGTTTCGGATGCTGTTCATCGGTTCGATTTTTTTAATTTTTTTTTGATTAACTCGATTCGATTGGGTTAATTTGATTTAATAATTTTTAATTTAAAATTAAAAATCAAATCAAATTCGTTTAAATTTATAATTTAATTTTTGATTTGAATTTGAATTGAATCGAATAAATTAAATAAATCAATTTTGATTTTTAAAATCTAAATTTTCATATAAATCTAATTTAATCAAATTCGAATTGATAAAATAAAGAATTTTTTTAATACTATTTTATTACTTGTTTAAAAAAAAAATTACCAATCAAAATTACATAAAAATAAAAAAAATAATAAATAATTAAAATAAATAAAAAATAAAATAATTAAAAACAGTAATTTGGTTTTCGATTTGAATTCGTATTAAAAATTTCAATTTGAAATTCGAATCGAAAACTAAATTGAGAATTTGGTTTTAACTAAAAATTAATTCGAATTAAAAAATCGAATTCAAATTTAATCTGGATCGGTCGGATATTCGATTATCACCGAATATTATATACGCTTTTTAATAATCTTCTACTCCAAAAATCTCCAATTGTCGCGTGGCAGCCACTCCTCTCGTTTTCCATGCCCATTTCCCGCGCAAAAGTCGAAGGAACAAATCTTCGCGTGCTATCCACGATCTAAATGTCGAGTGAAGTGAAAAAGACGTGAGTTACCACAAAACCAACTCTCGCTCCTCTTTTCTCTCTCTCTCTCTCTCTCTCTCTCTCTCTATTCACACTGCGTACATCTCACTGATTCAGCTTGCTCACACTTTTTAGTACTTCTCTCCCTCTCTCTCCTGATTAAGTTGGCGAGAAGAAGAAATGGGAGAACGAAAAGGATCGACACTCGTACATTTACTAGTGATAGTTCTGAGCTTAGTCGCATTCGGATTTGCCATTGCCGCTGAGCGTCGTCGTAGTGTTGTATGTTCTGTCTCTCATCTCTCTCTCTGTTTTTTGATCTTAGGGTTTGATGATGAACTAAGATCTGCTGAGCTTTAGTTGATGCTTGTCATGTATCTAACTATTAATCTAGCTTGATTTGGTTAAGAATAATCTAGGGCCTTTTGGTCTTCTAGGATGAGATCTGGTTTGCTTGGACCGCCATGTTTGTACGTCGAAATAGCCAAATCGACATGTTTTGTAGGTTATGGTATAGTCCTAGTTTGGGAAATCTTTCCAATTAACGATTTTCTTTATATCATTAGATACCAATTTCGAATGTATGGGATCATCAAACTGTCTGCTTGGTTGATTGATGTTCTCTCCGCACTTCTCAACTTCTCGTTATGGAAATTTTGTCAAGTTCTTTAGTTTTAGTATCAGATGAAGCACACCCAACTTTATTTTTTTCTGTATAACGCGAGAGGGACCAAATTGCCTGAATTCTACATTGTAGTACACCTTAAGTTCTTAATTGCTCAAGTTTGAAAGGTCTCGTTTTTTGTTGATATCGACGGTCATTAGGATGTGGTTCATTTAATCATTCATCCATTTGGTTGCATTGTCATTTTTTCTGCATTCTTATAAAGCCATGGTAAATTTATGTAAATTTAGTTTTTTTAACATTTGTGTGCTTTAGTTTCCTTTTCTTTGCTTTTCAACATGCTTCATTACAATACTGGACATGTTGATTTCAAGAATCAGATAGAGGTTTACAAAAGGTTTATTAAATGGCAATGGAATGAGTTATTGTTAGTAATCGTGTCAAAAGCCCTTTAATTCCCCTGCAAGTGAGAAATTATAAGGATTTTGAGAGCATGATGAGGATGGTCAAGTCAGTTGAATCAGAGCAAAATCGACCACAATGTGAAAACGGTTGCTGAACCTTCCTCATCATCTTAGGTGTTGGCAAATTAAAAAGGACCTCATTGCTTCAGTATATCAATGTTGTTCAACTGTGCAATAGTATGAAACAAGTTATGGTTCTTGCTATCAAGTTTGATTTATCGGTAAAAGGAAAGACTTAAATGCCTTTGCATGATTTTCGGTTGAATTGTTGTTTGTGGATTTGAAATGTTTTCCTTGATGATAGGGTCATGTTGTTGAGGATGATAGGTCCAATCGAACATACTGTGTCTATAACTCAGATGTTGCAACGGGTTATGGGGTGGGTGGATTCCTGTTTCTCCTTACAAGTGAATCACTTCTCATGGGGGTGACAAAGTGCATGTGCTTTGGGAGACCTTTGGCACCTGGTGGAGATCGAGCTTGGTCTATTATATATTTTGCCTCATCGTGGTAAGAGTTGTAAGTTGATTGGAATTGTTCTTCCTACCTTTTCAAAACTATGCGTCCATTTTCATACATTATGGCCTTATTGTTGGTTTGAATCTGTAAAAATATCGAACATTCTCTAATTGGTAGTCTTGAAACTGCCAGCTTAAACAATATGGTTCTTGCTATCAAACATTCTTCCTACCTTGCTTGTTCTGTTGAGGGTTTCAGTAGTCTTGAAACTGCCAGCTAAACATACAATAGATTGGGGGCAAGTCATAGAATCTTTTCCTGATAAGTAGGAATTAGATTAATTTTACTCCAGATTTATATATGGGTAGACCTGAGCATTGGCTGGGTTCAGCAGACTCTCAAGGCCCGATTCTACCATTTGGCCCGGTCCAAAATGCACCATAGTTTTGTTCCTGGTCCTATTCTGAGGCTCAACTTCTGGGCCTGACTTTTGTTCTTCAGTGCCCCCTCTATGCTTGACCCAACCCCCACCATGCTGATATCTATCTAAGTGTGTGACCTATCAGATACAATAGGAATTTTGAATTCAACTTTTTGGTATTTAAGCTAACTAGTCATTATAGAACATTAGAACTTGTTAACAACCTTGAAGACCAAGCTTCTAAAGTCTTAATTGCTTATCTTGTTTGTCAGGGTGACCTTCCTCGTGGCAGAAGCATGTCTAGTTGCAGGTGCAACAAAGAACGCATATCACACCAAGTATTGGGGAATGATATATGCTGATAACTTGTCATGTGAAACTTTGAGAAAAGGTGTTTTCATAGCAGGAGCAGTGTTTGTTGTTGTGACTATGATTCTTAACATGTATTACCATGTGTACTTTACGAAGGCTACCACCACTCAAGCAGCACAGAAAGCAAAGCATATGAGCTCCACTGTTGGGATGGCTGGGTATGCATAAAACCAAGCTTGAAATGCTGGAGAGGCATTTGAATACTTCTTGGGTCCTTCGCATGGCGATGCTTTTTGGACAAACATGCAGTATTTTCTAGTGGTATTGATTTTTGCTCATGCGGAATCATATAGAGATATAGCATAAAACTCTAGGTAAAATGAGTATGTATGATGAAATCTGAAAGCATTGAATGTTGAGTCTTGAGCTAAGGTGGTGTTGAGTTTGCATAGGTTCATGTGAACAGGCTTGAGCTCAGCACTTGCTTTATACGAGCAATATATGACCATATTACCAATATAGAGCTAATCCCGTTGCTGCATCTCGAGTATCCCAGGAGTGTGCGATTTTGTTCATCTATATTGGATATATGATGCTTCAATTGCTGCTGCTTATTCCGGTGAAGTTTAAGATTAAAGGATTGAGCAAATTAAGCATCAGCCTAATTAAAGTTGGTTGTTTTTCATACTGAACTGTGCCCTATCATGCTCGATCAGGCCCAAGCAAAAGTGCTCAATCTGTGACCGAGCACACATGATTGAGCACTTATATCTTAGGCCATCTAAGCCAAGCCCAAAGGTAAAGAACCAAGCCTTAGGAAGCCTCCAAGGTTCTCTGTCTCTCCCTCCCCATGACTATTGTTGTTTTAGGACTAATGCTAGTTGGACCCATCTTGGTTTAGTTGCAGGCAATACCTACCGTCCAAGTCTCCCATGGAGATTCCCCTCTTAACTGGAGAATCGATCTTTAAAGTTGGGCCAAAATAACAAACTGTGTATACTTGCAGCAGCTAACAAGATACAACTGCAATGTACAGCATATACATAAGTGGCTTTAAGTGTGCATTGATAAGCCTATCGGACGCGTACAATAACCTATAAACTAGGCACAAGAACCACACGAGGTAAACCTTATGCGTGGTTTCAAAACTTCATACCGCATTTTCTTTACATCAAATCTTATATCTTGTTTAGAAAGAGTTGCACGGAATTTGGATGCATAATCAACATTACACTTAACAGTGGAAAACAACAATACTGTTGTAGTCTGTAAATGAAAGAATCTGGTCTGGATTCCCTACATTCACAATATGGAGCTAGTAAGCTGGGCTAGAAATCTGAATGGGCCTTAAAGCTAGCAGTAGTCGAGCAAACTGCGGCGGACAAGCGCCAGCTCTGCGGACCTTCACACGGACTTTATAGCTGGCTAGGCCCAGCCCTGAAATTTCTAACCTAAAAGCTTGGCATCTAAAAATGATCCAGCGCCGAAGTTAAATAAAGAATGGTGAAGGTGTTTAATTTTCTTATTATAAGAATCTAAGTTTGAGCCATTTTATCAGCAACATTCCTTGAAATCTTTGCTCGAAATGTCAACACTTGATCCTCCTCCCCAAGCCTCCAACTCCAGTAAATGGGTAAACTGAAAGGTTAAAAACTTCGGACGGGGGTCAGATCAATTACAACATTCAAGGACCATTAGACCCTCAATTCTTTTAGTGCTGTCCAGCCCTTGAGACCTCTGTCTTAAGCTCAAGCATCTAGTTTTTGACTTTTTGGGGCTAGGTCTAGGCCAAGGCATCACTTGCAACGATTTGGATTTGCAAAGGTAGTTGGAAAACACAGACACACACAAGGCAAGATATGCACAATGCCACAATCTAAGTACACAAGTAGTGAGCACGAACTCCGGAGAAAGGTGAGCATGCCCGCTGCCCGAGGGCTGCTGGCACTGAACTGATTGGAGCCGCCACTTTGTTCCCCAAATGTGAAAAATGCAAAGATGAGCCACAGCCATAAAAGTTGCCTTTTTACCTGAGGCCTAGTGCTACCGGTCCGCTTGGCTGCTCAGAGGCATCTAACTTGGACCCAACCTTTTTATGGACAACAATGGTAACAAAATATTGAATTTTAATTATAAATTTTAAACGTATCAATTTGAAAGATCAATATAAAATAGAAAAAAAAATAATAAAATAATAAAAATTTAAAATTTAAAAGATAATAAAAATAAAATAAAATATTCATAGCAACTAATAATAATGATAATGATCATGATAAAATTTTAAACCTGGATTTTTGTATTTTCATATATAAAATGTAATAATAATTCTCAAAATTAAATCGTTAACCTTTTTTCTGATATGTTGGCATGTAAATAGCTTCAAAACTGTCATAAATTGAAGAGTCTTGATTTTCACAGTTTAAATGCCTTCCATTGTGATATAATCATTGCAAAATGATCACCAAATGCCCTCCTTTCTTAACTCTCAAATCAAAAAACGGGAATGTTTATTTTTTTCTGCATATTCATGCATTTATTTTTCTCTCTTTCAAAGGGTCACACTTGTTAGAATTCAAATGGGAATGGGTTAAAAGTTAGTTTTTTTTTTTTTTTTTTTTTCCCCCACAAAAAACTACCTCTCCATTTTTCTCTCTCATTTGAATCCAAAATCTTTGGCTCAGGTCAAACCCTCGTGGACTACTCAGTATCCAATTTTTAACAAATAATAATAATAATAATAATAATAATAATAATAATAATATATTAATTCAATTATTTTAGATTTTCTTATGCTATTAATTTCTATGTAAAGTCATATTCTTTACAAAATTCTTGACACTGATATCTTTACGGATAAGTTATATTTATATTTTATATGATTTATCTTGATATTTTATTAAATTTCATACATTTAAGATCTCGTTTTTCTTTTGTACATATCCAAACTATCTTAAATAATATTCTCTTATTTTATCTACAATTGAATTCATTCTCAACATAATATGTATCTTATCATTTCTAATTTTATATTTTCTACTACAACCGTCTGAATATTTTCATTTTAGTCATAGTCATTTTATATTTTTGTTATTGTTTGATAGTTCAATAATCAATATCATGCAATAATACAAATTTTACTGTGATTTTATAAAATTTCCTCTTTAACTGCAGGTATCATATAATCGCAAAAAAATTCAAATACACTTCTCAATTTCATCTAATTCGTTTGAATTCTATGATTCATGTTCCTATTTATATTGCCATTGCTTTAATGATAGATCAAAAATATCTAAGACGTTCACTTTTTGATATTTTTTGTCCCTTTAATTTAATTATTTTTCATTATTTTGATGATTGTCACTAAACATACATTTTATATACTCAGTTTTTTACCGACTCAATATAAAACCTCTAGATTCTTGTATGTCTTTTCATAATTCCAATTTAACGCTAATATTCTTCTTAATTTTATTGACTAGTACTATAGCAACTGAAAAAATTATGCATCATGATATTTTATTTTGAATGTTTTTATTATTTCATCTATCGCTATTACAAAAAAAAGAAAACTTAATACCGAATTTTAGTAAAACTCAATATTAATCGAAAAGTTATCACTTAAACCCCACATATTCTTATATTGGTAATAGCCATCTCATAACTATTTTTGATGACATCGATGTATTTCAAGAAAATTCTTTTCTTTATCAATACCCATCACATTATGTCTCTGAAAACTCTATCATATGTTTTTTAAAGTTATTGAACACCATATGCAAGTCTCACATCCGTTCTTTAAACGTCTCTATAAAATATCTGAACAAATGAATAGTTTCGGTAGTAGATCGTTCTAGTATGAATTCAAATTGATTATTAGACACACTTATCTCCAATCTAAATTTATATTCCATCATCCTCTTCTACAATTTCATATTATGATTAATAAATTTAATTTTTCTATAATTAATACAATCTTATATGTCACCTTTATTTTTATATAATGATACAACTGTACTTTCTCTCTATATTTAGAGCATTTTCTTAATTTGTCAAATTTTGTTGAAAAATCTATCAACATTACTATTTTCACTTTAGTCAAATACTTTCACACCTCAATAGTGATACCATTTTTATTTTTTAGGGGTTTTCTTATTTCATGAGAACAACTCTTACATTTAAAATGTCTATTGATCTCCTCTATAAATATCACGATAATACTAATATTTTTTGTTCATTTAGTGTAAAAGATGTTATCAAAATAATCTTTTCAATGATTTCTTATGTTCTAAATTTCTTATAAGAATACTATTAGTCTCAATTTTAGTACACTTAATATCATTTAAATCGTTTCCCTCTTTATCGCTTGGTTTGATTATTCTGTAATTTTTTTTCTCAATTCTTAGTTTATAGTTTTTTTATATAATTTGTTATACACCTTATTTTTTTATTCGTGAATAATTTTTTCATCTCTTTTCCTTTTTTTGCAGTTTTGTACTTCTTAAATATATCACCACCTTTCTTATTTTTAAGATTTTTATAACACTTTCATTTGATTCGTATAACTAGGGGTGTGAACGGTTTGGTTCGGTTCGGTTTAGTGGCCAAACCGAACCGAATCGAAAACTCAAATTTTAAAAAATTTAAACCGAAACTCGAACCGAATTTAATTCGGTTTAAACCAAACCGAACTAAAAAAATTTTATTTGGTTTGGTTCGATTCAGTTTAAATCGAATATTTTTTTTTATTTGCCACTATTTTTTTTAGGTATAAAGAGATGCTATTTACAATTAATGTGTAAAAGACATATGAATTTCCTTTTCTCTTCTCCAAATATAATATTTTTAGAACTATTTAGAGGTTTTAATTCTAAGAATAGTTTTAAATTAGTTTAAATTTTAAAATAATATTTTTTTATTTAAACTATATCAAGAATAATTATGGAGAAAAATATTCTTATGAATAATATTTTTTTTAAAATAATATAACATAATCTATCATTTGAATATTACAAAAATGCAAGGAAAAAAATTAATTAAATTAGATTTTTTAATATAAAAATATTAAAAAAATACTAGTTTGGTTCAAACTGAACCGAACCGATTTTAAAAAATTAAACCGAAACCGAATTGAAATAATTTCGATTTGGTTCGGTTTGAACTGAAACTGAATCGAAATAATTTCAGTTTGGTTTGGTTTGTACCGAAACCAAACGAAATAATTTCAGTTTGATTCAGTTTGAACCGAATTTTTTTTTTAAAAAAAAATCGAACCAAATCGAAAATTTCGATTCGGGTTAACGGTTTAACTCGAACCACTTGCACCTTTACATATAACAATTTGGATTTTCTTATTCTACCATTATAATTTCTTGCCTATTGGTATCTGATCCCTATACATATCAAAAATCTTTTTACCTAAATTTTTAATATTATAAAACATTTTTATCCACATAATTTTTGAATTATCATTAGAAAATCAGGAATTTACCTGAATTAACTTGTATCTAAAGGTTGTCACATTTTTCTCTTTCACATTCTATCACTTAATTCTTGACTCTATAAATTATCGATCATTCTTTTGTTTTTTGGACACACGTATGTAAAACTAAAGTTTATATTGAGTTGTTGTACTCTCCCTTTGTATAACATTACCCAATTTTTTTATCCTTCATGTAAATTAAACAGAATCTTTACAACTAATGATTTTCTTTAACAACAACAACAACAACAAGTATCTTTCCTATAGATATTTTGATGAAGGACAAGGGACGTTTTAATGGGCTATTGGAGGTGGGTTTCAACTCCACATATATCAGCTTCTTCTGACTTGATCGGTTGCTTAAGGGAATGGCTTAAAACCTGCAAAAAACCACCGAAGGGTACTCTGGTAGGAGAGATTTTGACACTCAAGTCAGAAAGAGCGGTTTTCGATAGGAATGAAACATATTGAAAGCAAGAGAAAGAGAGAGATTTTCCCATGATTTGTGTGTCAGGTGTTGGGTCTAAGGGAGTATATCTGGATTTCAATGATGCGAAGGCTTTTATGCATGGGTGTCGCAAGAGCTGTGTGTACTCGGCGCCCTAATTTCTTTACGAAGGGATCAGAAGATTTCAGAATTCGATAGTCAAAATATTCAGGAGATTCGTGATCTTTGTCATTTTGGAAGTTTGGTTATACGGGGAGTTTCTTCACTTATTAATTAGATTCCAAAGATTTTCTACCTTATCAAAGAATTGCGTTTCGTGTCGGGATAGGAAACAAAGATCGTTATGAGATTCAGTTGAATATTACCTTTGGTCAATGAGGACTAAATGATCGGTTTCTTAAGGGGTTGTTAGTTATCGGTCAAAGAAAAGATGAGCATCAGCTCGGGTTTATCGAACGTTTCTAAGGATTGGTATATTTGCTTTCATCGGGGACTTAGTTATATGATCGTCTTAAACTTGTTCTTTCAGGGGAGATAAATCTCTTGTTATTGTGATTTGTAATTCAAATTTTTGGATCTTTAGGTGCCGCACTGATAGTCATTTAGGTTACGTCCCAACAGGCATTCACATGACACACCCCTAAAAGCGTTATCAAACTTTGATGAAACTAATTATAATGGTAATTACATTAACATTACTCTTTTTTAAATTGCTATAATGAATCCTTTTGGACAATGATCTTCTCAGGAGATGACAAATATATTGACTTTTCAAGTCGAGGAGTCATTTCAAAACAAACAAAGAGCAAGGGTTTTGAACAACAGAACGATACCAGACAAAGAGACGAGGGAGGGGGGCTGGGTTTAAAAGAAAGCAAGAAGAAAAGGGCAAACAAAGTTAATAGAGACGAGAGAAGTTAAGAAAAGGTTGAATAGAAAAGGGCAAAATAGTAAAAGTAAAGGACACCACTCGGTCGCACATAAATCCAAGTAGAAGCTAAAAGGTCCCAGCCTTTTTATTGATTTCAGAGGATCGCATGATAACAGTGATGTTTATTTATTTATTTATTTTGGGTTTTTTTTTTTTTTTTTTTAATAGTTTCACACACCCAAACAAATACTATTTCTGACTCCATTGGACGAAGGAAGCACCCCAAAGGTTGAAAGTGTAATTTCTCATGCAAACCCGACGCCCATTCAAAGTCCTCTGAATTCGACAAAACTGGATTTTTGCTTTTATTCTACTAGACAATGACCTCGGACATTGGCTAAAACTACGACAAAGGACTTCATCACCTTGCCCTTCCCCGTTCTCGCATCGATCTTTTCATTTTTACCCTGAATTGCCTCTCGTGAGCTCACATGGAAACATTGAATTTCGATGCATGGGACTGAGATCAGCCTACCCTTTTTTTTGGTAATTGTCCCCCCCCCCCAAGTATATATGCCGGGCACAATTAAATTAATATTATGAAAATTCATCAAGCCAAGCCTAATCACCAATTTTTTTTATTATAATGAGATACGAATAAACGAAATCGAATTGAAAAAAAGAAAATAGAAATAAAAAATCTTTACTGTTTGAATTGTTCTTAAGGGACCCTAACCACCAAAAATTATAGTAGTAAATTGAAAATTTTGATTCAAGAACACTTCTTAAATTATTTAATTTTGAGTCATCGAAATTAGGTGAACTCAGTTGTCCCAAAATCATGAATTAGTGACGTGTATCAATTAATAATAATAATAATAATAAAGATGGAAGAAGAAGGAGGAGGAGGAGGGGGAGAGAGAGAGAAAATTGCTATCGGTTAGTGAAAGTACGCAATGAGAAGAGAAGAAGAAAGATGCAGGAAGACACTATGAAACTTATGAGTGCTGAGGGCTTCGAATTCGTGATCGCATGAAACTCAATGGATTTTGATAATAAATATTTACTAAAGGATGGTCAGTTGTTTAATGTCGACTTTCAAAGCCTAGAAACAAACTTTTAATCGACAAACGACACTATTTAGTGCCAAACACCATACACTTCTGACGCTTCAACGTCGTTCAAGCAGATTCCATCCTATACTACAAACTGAGGAATTTTTAGATTCACTTAAAAACAATAAAAGTCATGAGAATTATGAGCAATAACATCTCATCACAATATGAAATACTAACCCAATTAACTTTCTATTTTAATTTTTTTTTTAATGCCCATTAACATAAATTATCAGTTTATGAGTCGACCCGGCCGAACCAAGCACGCACCCATCGCAAAGTTTCTCGTTCACTTTTTAAGGTTGGATCTCCTATGCTGCCCACACCCATGAATCATTCTAGTACAATCAAATCACAGTTACATTTAGAAAAGTCAAATGTGAATCAGCCGATCAACGTTTTCTAAATTTTTTGTATGCAAATTATCGTACCCAGTAGAGCCCAGCCCACTAACAATTTATCACGGGCAACGTCTGAGTTCTGGCATGTTAACCTTTGAACCTTTCTTTTTTCCTTTAAAAGAAAAGAAAAAAATCCCAAAATCGTACCTTTCAGTACAGTTGGATTTCCAAGTGAAAATGGGCGCAAGAGATCAATCGACAGTGGGATCGTACGGTCGGGAAAATAGAGGAGCTTTTTGCTTCATACGCACGTCAAATATAATTTCCTTAACACCACGCCGAGATTCGCGGCCACCTTCTTCCCTCCGCACCTCTTACACAAACCCCCCCTGTTTCCTTCCATGTTTTTTTCTCTTAATTAATTCGAAATTTTCTGATTTCAGTACACACTGCTAATCCTTCCTCCCACGCGCTCCACAGTGAGTTGATTCTAGCTCATGTCCAATAAATCTATCTACAATATGATTTTGCTGCGAAAAAAGAAATAACAAAAATGCTAATCTAAGATTTAAAATTATTAGATATGGAAAGTTGAACCTAATGATCAATTGTTTTAATTAAATATTATAATAGTTTAGATTTATATAAAAAATTTATTAATATAAATATAAAAATAAAAAAATAAAAAAACCAAATATGATCAAAATCAAAACATTCATTGATATATTTTAAATACAATATTTTTTACAAATTAATTTGATTTTAATATATAATATTTTTTAATAAAAATATTTGATTTTGTTGGAGTTATTTTTTAACATCTACAGATATCTACTCTTCTGACTCAGACGGAGAGTCTGTGTCGAGAATATTTGCTGGATCGAATAGAAAATCTACAAAAATTCCACCGGAACTGACTCGACGATAGGACTCCAATACTCAAGTCAATAAGAGTGATAAAGTAAAGATTCATACTACCTGTAAATATGGCCCCGATAATCTCTGTGCATGTTGTCATTGTATGAGTGGATGCCAAAACCTCTATGCATGTGTGTAGCATAGAAGAGTATTATACAGTGAGTGCTATGTATGAAGACATATCATATGTTGCGTATGAAAAGCCATATAATGTAATATGTGAGTATATATGAAATCATACCTTCGAAGTGTATAGAATTGAGTATGAAACTGTACCTTTGATCGTATAGATTTGGCTATGGAGTTATATCTCTGACTATGTAAAATTGACTATGGAACCGTACCTTTGACTATATAGAATTGGGCATGAAGCCCTACCTTTATCGGTGTATAGAATTTGGCATGAAGACCCCCTCTAAATGACAAATGGAATTACGTATGGAACCCCTTTCTGAATAGTGTATTGAATTGTCTCTCTTTCTTGTGTGTAAAACTGAGTTCTTTGTGAAGGTTGTGTATGCTCTGTATTTATAGTTTTTTCAAAGGTATAGAAAATTCTAGTTTTTTTTTTTTTTTTTTGTCTGAATTCTTCCAAAATGGCAGGTGTTTGTGGTCAAAGACTTTTATAAAATTTAGATATCCTTGAGATTAAGGAAACTTTAAAATTTTAGAAATATTTCATTCCTTTTAGAGAGTTCAAGAGAATTAGAATCCTACAGGAATATGGAAAGTTTCCAATATCGTGGAGATTTTATTCCTTATTGAGAATACAAGAGAATTAAAACTTTACGAGATTTCAAAAGATTCAAATTTGGTAGTGATTTCTTTTCTTATTGGATAACCATGAATAATTATAGAAACCTGTTAAATAGGGTATCATCATTTGCTCCCCACTTCTAATGGCATTTTGAAAAAATGAAATTAGGAGTAAAGTGGATTCTAAGAGACTTCCTAGGAGACCAAGAGGTCGAGAGATCGGGAGGTTAGTAGACAGAGTGATCGAGAGATCGAGTCATTGAGAAACCAAGAGATCAAATGATCAATTTACCAAGGATCGAGTGATCAAGAGATCGAGAGCGAGTGACCGAGTGATCGGGCGATCGAGCGATTGACAGACCAATAAGTCGAGTGACTGAGAGATTGATAGATCGACAGGTTTAGTGATCGGGAGATCAAAAATGAACTGACATGATTTACAAGTCTCTGAGTTGGACCGAATTACATCGAAAAGAATTACATAGAATATTTACACAATTGTTCCTAGACAAAGAAGCTGCCAAATCATGGGAAAATGATAACACTGGAGAGTACAAAAACAGTAAAAAGAGAAGATAGAAAAAAGAATTTAAAAAATGTTCGCAACCAAACTTGGACAAGGAGACTGTGGAAAACGGGTTAAGGAAGGTATGGGATGGTCATAAAGAAACTATAAGAATGCATCAGAAATCAAACCATCTGCCATGCACATCTCCTCACCACCAACCGATTCCTGTAGTCACCCAACCCACAAAAACACAGTCGGACGACGAACTCAACCCAGAACAGGAGTTCATTTAGAAACTCCCCTCTGAAGTTGAGAACCCTAATGAGAACAGTGATAGAACCCATCACGAAGTCCGAATATCGAACGACATGATGAGACATCGCATCAGTGATCCCCCCTTAATGAGGCCTCGCAACGACAAAAACATTATATACTATCAGATCTTATAACTTAAGGCACACCATTAGAGGATCTCTTAAAGAAGCTAACCCTAAGCAAAAAAGGACTTACGGTCATGAAAACACACAAATTTTCTCTAAGGTAACTCAAAGTCTTGCGACCCTATTTATAGCTGCAGGGGAAAAGATCTTTGCAAATCTTGAATAGACGAAACAGTTTGATGAGAATTGTGTGCAATGAATGAATGGTTAAATCCCTCTAACTTCCGATGAAGCATTTATTTTGGAGACACTTGTTCAAAAATTGAACGTATTAACACTCTCGGAAGACGAAACGGTTGAGAGGAAGATGTATTCACTGCCGGCCCGTTTCAACTTCGCACAATATGAGGTATATTAGAGACGATTCACAGGACTTGATGTAATGCGTGCCACATTAAAGGCTTTATGCCTTCCCAATTATCAAATTGTGACATTACTCACGACGCATTTCTTATGAAACGGCACCACGAGTCAGGGACAAATGATGGGACATGATTTAACGGCCCGTTGGGATAACGCCCAAAGGCCAGAAGCCACATGACCTAGCGAACATTTTGACATGGTAGCAATAAGGGATTTATTTTCCTAAAAGGACAGATGCAGACTGATCTCTTAATTGATTTCTAATTATAGCAATCCAATCGGTTCATAGAGACATTCGGTGACCTCAAGCCAATGCCCCTCTTTTCTTATTGATGACTGACAATCTTACTATGGAGCTGATCGCTAGCCCTCATCAACTAAATGTAATATTTAATTAAAACCCGTATCAACATTTATTTTCTATTCAGTCATAAAATACATCTCCTAGATATGGAAGGAAATCTTTGAAATTTAATCGATATGGAATGAATTTTCCCAGTATAATAAACTTCCCAAACAATGAGAATTCTAAATCTTTTGAGAATATTTGACTAAGGAATCTCAAGATTTCAAAACAACCTTATAAAAAAACTAGAATTGCAACGCCCAGAGTACACATGACTCATAGACAGGAAATATATAAAAGCATCATAAATTACAATTTCAGGTACGCTCTTCGAATACCATACACGCGACATACAAACCACGGGGCTCTCATTCTCAACTCTCTCTCTCTTGCTCAGTCGGGCTCTCATTCTCAACTCTGTCTCTTGCTCAGTCTGTTTTCATTCTTATCAAAAATCATTTTTTCTGATTTGATCATTGGAGTCTCCGCTGTCGCAACATCTTTCGACGGTCACTTATAGGTTTCCATTCGTCTTTCGAAATAATCGTTCGAGTCGAAATTTGTAGAATCAAAACTCATATCTAATAGTAGGAAAAAAAGTCTTAACATTCATATTTAAAATAGATTTCGATGAATTTAAACCTCAGTATTCAGCTCAAATTGCTCAATAAATAACTATGTAAATCATGTTTAAACATAATTTATTTATCTAATTAAAGGAATTCAATGGAGGCGCGTGGGATTGGAGAGTCCAGCGACTGCAGCACCGACATTCACGTTGTCAACAGAGGCGCCTTGTATTGTAACACAGGGCAATGGCAGTGTGAGTAATAAAACGTTGAACGGGGGACAGAAATTATTGCGAAAAATTGAAAAAATAATCAAAGCCTGATAATAATACCCATAAGGAATAAGCTCTCTATCAATCAGATCAATAATAAACAAGTCCCATTTTCTTGTCACGTGGGGTTGTGCGGGCTCTCTCTCTCTCTCTCTCTCTCTCTATCGTGTCACTACTCGTTCATCATATCGTCCCTCCCTCATCAATACACAATCAGAGAGGGAGAGGGAGAGGGAGAGGGAGAGAGAGCATTCAAGGTGCAAGTTCCCCCTTGGTTACAATTAGCTCAACGATCTCAAAAACAGAAACACCAACAGAGAGAGAAGAATTTTCAACAAGTGCAAGATTTTTTTTATGTGGGTGTTGTTGGGGGAGGTAGAAGACTAAGTTTTTATGTGGGTGGTCTTCCGGTGATGTCGTTTGAGGGTGGCAGCAGAAGAAGATTTATGTGGAGTCATCATGTGTTGCTTTTTATGTTGATCATTTTTGTGTTGCGCTCTTCGGTTTGCTCCGATTGCAACGCAGCGGCAAAACGGATATTTCCTGCAAATGCAGTGGCAAATAACCAGGCAAACTACAGCAGCAACGTCAACAAGACTGCGAATCACAAGAAGGGCAAAGAAGACATGTTTTATAGGAGGTTCTTCAATGGAAGAATTCCCAAATTCAACAGCACCACCTTAAAAGGTTTTGATGCTAGTAAAAGAAAAGTACCAAGTTGCCCTGATCCTCTTCACAACAAGTAATTTATTCTGTTTCTTCCGTTTTCTTGGTTCAGTTTATCCAAAATACCCACGTTTTTTTCTGGTTGTACTTGGGTGTGATGGTTATTGAAGGGGAAACCGAGGGTATTTTGGTAATTTGAGTTTTGTTTAATTTTTTTTTTTTTTTCACTTGATAGACCATGATATGTGTAGAACTTAGATGAGCATTTATTTCTCGATGATGCGCCTTTGTATTTCTTGAATTTCTTCACTCCTATGAATTGTTCTTTTCCTTTATTTATTTATTTTTTCTATTCAATCTGAATTTATTCAATCTAACATGATTATCATAAGTGATTTATCAAAAAAATTTATTACCTGTTTAGGTTTAGTATGTTCTAAGGAGGGAAAAAAAAGCTGCGCTCAAGTGTAATTTTTTGAAGCATTAATACAGAGAGATCTTGATTTGCTTTTTCCTTTTTTCATGATCCTTTTTCATTTTTCTTTTAGATTGCTATTTTTAGTTTCATATGGGATGATTTTTCTGAGGTGGGGTTTCTTTAGATTGATTAGCTATTACTTATCAAAACTATTTTTTCACAAAAAAAAAAAAAAATTCTATTTTCAAAGGTATTTAATTTAGATTTATGTATGGCATAACCATCTCTCTCCCTCTTTTATTTTTTTTGGGAAGAATGTGAGCTCGGCTATTTTTACCATGTACTTGCAGTTTTCCTTCTCTTTTGTTCAGTTTCCACTCCCAGTTTTCGATTACTGGTCATGCGTTGGAATTATTTGTTCTCGTCAATTCTGGTAAAAATTTCTTTTACCGCCTCAAAATTCAAATTTTCTCTTAATAGGTAAAACCCTGTGATTTCAGCTGTCATGTCTTCTTTCAAATCTGGCAGTTCTATCAAAAATCTATGATTTGTAGTTACATCAGCAGAGATCAAATCATGTTATCCGCAGCTTATCCTTGCATTCCAAAATCCTTTTTTTTTTTTTTTTTTGTTTTTTCATCACGATGATCGGATATTTAAATTTTTGTTTTAATTAATCTAAGTTGGGCTTTTTCGAAAGGAAAATTTTTTAACTTGAATAAGACATGATCGAAGGATCTCAGTTTCTTTTAAACTGAATCAACTAAATATTGGTCTTGTATTCCAAAATCTAAGCCATCTAAAATCTAATAAAACAATTAATAAAATAGTAACAGTGCATTAAAGATTAGTAATATTTTGCTAATACTAAATTAATTAATCGAGAAAGGAAATGCTTTTTATGGTATGAGAGTGATCCCCCTAGTTATCTAATTGAAGATATGTGCCATTTTAAGTAAGGTGTAAGATTTAATGTTTTATAAATATGTTGAATTATTATTATTATTATTATTATTATTATTATTATTATTATTATTATTATGTTGAGTGAAAGAATGATCAGGGCATCTAAAAGGCTATTATGAGTGATTTTATTTATAGTAAAATATTTAATTTAAATTATAATTATTACACTGCGGAGCCAAACAATCATCGTACACACATTTGATTAAATTTGAATTCAAGATTTCTAAATTGAAAAATGTTTGATAAGTCTATTTCAACGATCATCTTGGTGGTGTGCTGAAAAAAAAAATAAGTTTTTTTAGCATAGTTGTTATCATTGCACATTGTTTCTGGGCACGGACAAAGGACGAGAGCAGGAGATGATAACATTTCACGTATATAAATTTTAAAACTATAATTTTAAATATTATTTATCACGAATATTCAAATAAGAGAATTTAAAGTTTAAATATAAGAAATTTAATAAAATATTGAGATAAGTTATTAAAAATTTAGGTATAATATATTTATAAAAATATGATGGTTAAAGAGTTAATTGAGAAAATAATTTTAGATAGAAAAAAGTAACATAAAAAAGTTAGAATAAATTAAATCATCTCTTTATAATTATAAATTTATATGAATAACTTTTTTTTGTTTTCAAATTTTTTATTAACTTATATTTATTTTTAAAATAATCAACTTAAAAAATTAAAATTAAGATTCAAATTATTATTGTTATTGTTATTGTTTGTCCATATTAAAAAGTTGTAATCTCAACTCTAAAAATATAACTAACATACATATTATACTCACTCTTTTTTTCATAAATTTCTAACTTTGTCTCTATTTCTATGGTTATTATGCACCTATTCATTAATTAAGCATATCCATACATATTCGTAGGGAGGTATAATATTCTTCCAATTTACTATTTTTTGGGTCTAACATTCTTCCAATTATTTACTAATATTTTGAATGCGAAATTTAGCAAAACTGCATGGGTTTTTTTTTTTTTTTCTCTTTTTAAATAAGATATTTTGTTGGGAACACTCCCACACAGAAAGATTGCAAAAAGTTGAAATGGAAAAACAAGGGGGTGACACAAAATTCCAGCTATAATCCTATCCGGGTGTTGATTAAACATGTCGCTCCAGCAGGTGGCACCCCATGACCATCACATTGGCGGACAAATCTAAGTCGAACTTGGGTCCCCTTGCCTTCCAATCATTCATCAGAAGTCATACCCCACAAATGAAGAGAACTACAAGAAAAATATATCATTTTTTTAATGAAAATAAAAAGAAGAAAGCGCCTGTTACTACTCTAAAAAAACAAATACAAAAGAAGGCTTTCATAACTGCAAGAGGTATCATGAAGATCACCAACACTCTCTTATATTTTCTTTTGAAAATATTATAACTTTTCAATTACAATATAAATCTTCTTTATATAAATCTTTATTTTTCTTTTATTTATTTCTTTTATATGCAAAATAATTATATAGACATATATTTAAAGATTTACTTGCGATAAAGGGAATTATGCAAAGAAAATTACATTTTATCATCAGAAATTTCTCATGATAAATTCCATAAAATTTAAACATAGTTAAAACATAATACCAGTCATAAAAAGATGTGTACATCATAGGAATATCAATTTTCTTTTTGTACCAAAAAGCCAATATAGTATTTTGTTGTTTAAATCATGTATAGAGGTTGTATGCTAGGATTAATTTTAGTCATGGCTAAAAAAGGTTCGATGGAACACATTACATTTTATTTTTCTATCATCTTTTGGTTTATCTTCTTCTTGGCTTTCCATAAATAGTTGCAAATATGAGAGTTTGAATCTTTGTCTTCGAAGCCACTTCTTGAGATACGTGCATCCATCTATATATATATATATATTTGGTTACTTCCGGTAACATATTTGTCTTGTTATAGCAGAAATAAAAGTATAGACTTCGGTGTGGAAACAGAGGAATATGTGGGTTGGACGTAGAAAAGTTGATTTCAAAACTCGTTGTAATATAGAGGGAGAAAGAGAGAGGGAGAGAGAACGCAGAGAAACCGATGTAAGAAGAGGTTAAAAAGGTTTGGGGGATGTGAGTGTAAGAAGGAGGATTTGTCTGTTTGCGGTTTGGAATGGAATCAAATTGACCTTGGAAACCATTTCCTTTGGTATCTTCGAGTGGTCATTGTGAGTAGTAGATCATTAATTGTTTCTGTCTTTGTTTATCTGTTGTTATTTGATCCTCCCTCTTCAGTAAATCATCCTCCTCCATCGTCCTCGTCTTCGTGGCTCATTCTGCTCCCATCTCCATTTCTGTATTCTCTGATTTCAGCACCCAAAAATTGATTTTTCTAAAAGCCTAATCTCATGCTGCCTACAAATTTAATCTCTATTTTGTTATTCTTTTTGTGCTCTATTTATATTTATTTAATTTTCAAATTATTATAATTATTTTTATTTAGTATTATTAATAAGTTGAAACATAAAAATTTATATACAACAATAATTTAAATTTAAATTTTAAAATTTAGAATCGATTGTTTGAGAGATAAATATAAGATTATTTAAAAAACCCACACACACATATCTAATCAAATACATATATGATACGAAAAATGATAATTTAACTTTCTCTGATTCTCTTATGCCATTCGTTCCTATCCAAAATTATCTCTTTAGTTAATTCCTTAACCATTATATCTTTGCGAATACAGTGCATCCAAATTTTTAATGGTATATCTCGTCGTTTTACTAGAGTTTCTACATTTAAGTTCTCAATTTTCCTAATCGGTGTATTTTTGGGTTTTCGTTGCACATGATCAAACAATCTCAAGCGATACTCTTGCATTTTATCAATAATTGAGCACACTCCTAATTTATTACGTATCTCTTCATTTTTAATCCTATCATTCCTAGTTTTACCACACATCCATTTTAACATTCTCATATCAGTTACAGCCATTTTCTACTCTTATTTTTATTTAATTACCCAACATTCGTACCATATAGTAATGCAGCTCTTACTATCATTTTATAAAACTTTTCTTTAAGACAGAGTGGTATCATGCGATCGTAAAAAACTCCAAATGCTCTTATCCATCTCATCCAACCCGCTTGAATTCTATAATTTATATCTCCATCTATATTGCCGTCATTTTTGATAATGGATACGAGATATTTAAAACGTTCACTTTTTATTATATCATGTCATCCTAATTTAATTATTTTTTCATCATTCTGATGACTATCACTGAATGTGTATTTCATATACTTTATTTTAGATTTACTAAATCTAAATTCTTTGAATTCTAGCGTGTCTCTTCATAATTCCAATTTAGTATTAATATCCTCTCTAGTTTCATCTATCAACATTATATCATCTGCAAAGAGTAGATATCATGGTATTTAATTCTGAACACTCTTTGTAACTTCATCTATCACTATTACAAATAGAATTGGACTTAATATCGATCCCTCGTGGAATCCAATATTTATCGAAAAGCTATCACTTACCCCCTCACAAGTTCTTACATTGATGACAACTCCATCATATATATCTTTAATAAAATTGATATATTTGATGAAAATCTCATTTTTCTTCAACACCACTACAATATATCTATTGACACCCTATCATACGCTTTTCTAGGTCAATAAATATCATATGTAAATTTTTCTTTTGTACCCTAAATATCTCCATCAGATTTCTTAATAAGTGAATTGTTTCGGTAGTGGATTTTGTTGGTATAAATTCAAATTGATTCTGAAACACGCTTATCTTCGATCTCAGTTTATACTCAATCACTCTTTCCCATAATTTTATAGTATGACTCATAAGTTTAATTCACATATAATTAGAACACTTTTGTAAATTTTTCTTTATTCTTATATAATGGTATAAGTGTACTCTCCCTCCATACTTTGAGCATTTTCTTGGATTGCCAAATTTTATTAAAAAGATCTGTTAACATTATTATTCCTACCTCCCCCAAACATTTTCACATCTCAATGGGTATACCATCGAGTCCTAAAACTTTATTACTCTTCATTCTCTTTAAGACTTCCGCCACTTCATGAGAACAAATTTTATATTTGAAGTTTCTATTGATCTCCTCTACAGGTATCGTAATATACGTATTAGTGATAAGGAAAAAAAATTAATATGATGTTATTATATTTTATATTTTGTATAACTATTATCATTTTTAAAAAGTTAAGTTGATGGAAGAAGATATTATTAATTTTGATATTTTATATCAATGTTAAAATGAGAAGATGTTTATATCCCAAAAAATAAAAAAAATGAGAAGATGTTTGATACAATTCAAATTCCAAATTTTTTGTTATGTTACAGGCTCCGGTTTATTAACTAATTTTATACTAATATGCCATTATGCTTTATCCTTAACCTAGATTGCATGGAAATGAAAGCAAAAAAAAAAAATAAAAACGGATATAAAATGATCCTACAAAATGACACATTATAGAAATAAAAAGAAATTGAAATGTGATGAAATATATAAATATTATTATGTAAATATTGATTATTTTATAAAAATAATAAAATATTTATATTTTATAATAAAAATATAAAATAATAAAATATATAATTATTAATAGAAAAATTAAAAGAATAAATTATAATTAAATTACAAAGGCCAACTTTCACTCCGTTGCACTGGAGTATTGAATGACAGTGAAAAGCTTGATCTTTGCACCCAATGGCTTGTCATTCGGTGTGGTAGTTGCTTTTGTATACGCACGCACGTAGGTATATGTCAACGAACTTTAACTCAATTACTTATATCAATCAATTTTAACTCAATTAATATTATTTTTTTTAAAAAAAAATTTAAATTTAAATCCCTTTTAACGTATAAAAAAAATATATATACGTATATATATATATTATTTATGTTGTGTGTTACCAATTTCGCAGGGAGTGGTTCCAAAAATTTTACTTTGAAATAAATGTCGACTGTCAAGTCAACTTGACTCCTCCGATTGTGCGGAAATGCGGTTGGCTCTACTCCCTTTTTCTATTCATTTACCGTCTCAGGGATGACGGTCCCAAAATTTCTTTGATTGGAGTTAAATTTTAAATTTGTTATTTAAAATAAAAAAATATATATAAAATTAAAATTTAAAAAGTTAAATACCTTATTTACCTTTATTTGGTCTTTAAAATTATCATTTATTCTTTACAAAAATAATATTTTTCAAAATTTTAAGGGATATGACACCTCTTGGTATGAATACTAAACCCTGGGTCATCAATGGGTCCAATTATAATAGGTTGTATTTGCGGGTTTTATTAGGGAGTTTTTTTATTTTTATTTTTTTTATTTGATTCAGTTTAATTGTATTTTTTTATACTAAAAAAAATATTTATAAACAATCTAATAAATATTTGTGTCAACCATAATTAACTCCCTAATCCAACCTTTTAGTCAACAGGTTATCCATTATATTTCTTATTTTATTAATAAAATTATAATAAATTGAGTAAAATCTAGTTAGTTTAGTAAAAAAAAAGTTTTAATTTTCTAAATAATTATTAAAGACATATAAAAAATACAATAGTAACGATAGATGAATCAAATGGACGGGCATATTTTGATTCATCCTTAAAATCAATATTAAAAGAAAAAAAAGAATAGATGTTTCTTTCTATATCTCTAAGTTCATTTTTTTTCCTTTTTGTTTCTTGTATTCTTTCTCAACCCAATTTCTTTTTTAATCGCTTCTCATTAAATCTTAAAATCTCTAAATTCTTTTTTTGTCCCTTTGATTATGAAACCACTTAATTCTAATACCAATTTAAATTTTGAAGATTTTGAAGGCATTCTCTCTCTCTCTCATATATATTTTTTCCCTCTAAATCATGTTGAATCTATTATAGTATATACTAATAACCGCATCCAAGGGAACATTTGATTTGTTAATATGGATAGATTGATTCTTTTAAATTGATAGCAGGTATTTATCTTGTTTTATTTTTTTACTGTTTCATAATCAAAAGGAGAAGAAAAAGCTAGAGATTGTAAGGTTCACTAAGAAATGATTAAAAAGAATAATGGGTCTAGAGAGAGTAGAAAAAACAAAAATTAAAAAACGAGTGCCTAGAAATAGAAAAAGAATGATCAATATATATATATATATTTAATTTTCATTGATTGTAAGAATAAATTAAAATATAACTACATACATTGCCACATAGGTATTTAATTTATTTGGTCCAAAAACCATTTAATCGATATTACATTACTCAAAATACAAATATGTAAAGAAGGAATCAGATAAAAATTTTAGTATCAATCAAATAAAAAAAAAATTCTTTAACAGAAATCTCCATTTTTAAATTTTATTGAGTATTTAATTGAAATTATAATTTTTATGTTGTGATGGAGAGTTGCTTGATGGTAAAAAATATTCGTCAAGTCGAGTTGAGTTAAGATATTCTAATTAGAAAGTATTGGAGGTGAGTTACGACTCCACAGATATCAGTTTCTTATTGATTTGAACGGTTGTCGTCGAAAGGATATGAAACCTGCAAAAACCATCGGATGGTACTCTGGTGAGGGAGGTTTCGACGCTCAAGTCAGAAATAGTGGTTTTCGAATGAAAAAAAAAACAGACTGAGAGCTCAAAGAGGGAGAGATTCCCTGTAACTAGTGTGCTCAATGTGTAAGGTCGAGAGAACGTACATGACTTGGAGGGTTTTAGAATATCTTATACTTATAAGAGTCGTACGCCGTTGGGGTATTTCAATCCTACTTTCCTTATCGAACCGAATCGAAAATTTCGGGAGTTCAATATTTCGAATTGATTACGATCTTTATCGTATGGAATTTTGATTTCTGGAGAGATCCATTCTTTAACTGAAAGATGCTAAAAATGTTGTTCTTAGGCAGGAAAACTAAAGTTGTATGGTGTTTTGATATTCCTTTAGAATTGTTAGAGCCGTTGGTTATCGATCGATCGTTTGATCGATGAAGGATCTTCGTGATTCGTTCGTTTGATGAACCAGTGATTGCATACCCGATCGGGGAGGTTACTCTCGTTCGGTGAGCGGAACGACTTAGACCCTATCGTTCGGGAGATTTGGACGACTAAGACCCCTTAATAGATTGTTATAGAAAACATTGGATATCGGATGATGACCATCCTTTGTAGGCCTCCTATGTGGGCCCTGTTGACGTTGACCCTTCCGAATTGGGTCTAAAACTAAGTTCCGATACTCAACTCATAAAGAGCGGTTTTCGAATGTAAAAAAAAACAGACTGAGAGATGAAAAATGGAGAGGTTCCTTGTGACTAGTATGCTCAATGTGTAAAGTCGAGACAACGTATCTGATTTGGAGGGTTTTAGGATATCTTATACATGTAAGAGTCGCACGCCGTTAGGGTGTTTCAACCCTACTTACCTTATCGAACCGATTCAAAAATCTCGAAAGTTCAATATTTTGAATTGATCGCGATTTTCATCGTATGGGAACTTTCGATTCCAGAGGAGATCTTTTGTTTAACTGAGAGATCTTAAAGATGCCGTTCTTAGACAGGAAAACTAAAGTCGTAGGGTATTTTGACTTTTCTTTAGAATTGTTAGAACCGCTGGCTATCGATTGGTCGTTTGGCCGATGAAGGGTTTTCAGGATTTGTTCGTTCGATGAACCAGTAATTGTATACCCGATCGGGGAGGTTACTCTCGTTCAGTAAATGGGACGATTGAGACCCTATCGTTCGGGAAATCTGGACGATCAAGACCTCTCAATAGATTGTTATAGAAAACATTGGATATCGGACGATGATCATCTTTTATGGGCCTTTTACGTGGGTCCCATCGATACTGATCCTTCTAAATTAGGTTTAGAGCTATGTACCATAAAAAACTATGCGTGCATTGATTCTTTCTCGATTCAAACTCCTTTCGTGTAAACCTAAACTCTCTAATTTCATATGGGAGTTCATATATTGTATCAAAAATTGACAATCCTGGCTAAACCCCAAACAGTTTCATTCGCAAACTCAAGGTCAAAGTTCAGTACTTTTCATTATCCAATTTAAAAGCATGCTTCGCCGAGCCTAGTTCACGCTTGGAAGACGACATCTTTCTCTCTAAAAAATCTAGTTTACGACAAAGTCCTATTATGTAGTTCAATAATGGAGATGACCTCTTTACCAATAATAATAATAATAATAACAATAATAATAATAATAATAATAATAATAATGGAGATGACCAAGTTTCCAATGACCCAAACTAGGGACATATAGGCCCAAGCTTCTGGGGCTGCATGTGAATTCGAACGTCTCTAATTTTGTACCGGATGTTCTTGTTACTTTGGCCTAGGCCGAACTTTCCATTACAAATATATTTTTTTTTTGTTAGATCAATCGGTATTTAGAGTCATATTTTAATTATTTTGATTCGGGATTTATAATGACCCATTCTAGGGACTACTCTCGTAGCGTAGTCTTTTTCATTTCTAAAACTCTATCCCCCAACCTCTCAATGGATCCCACAATATTCATATCAGAATAATCAAATAAAACCCGGATACGGTGAAAACCAAAAAAACATGAATGCAAGCTGGGTCCTAAATATCTTACAAAAAAAGGCTAGGTTCTAAATATGTCTGGTCCTCCTGGGTCAGGCTAAATTCTAACTTGGACCTAAAGTGTGTATCCCCTACCATTCAAAAGGCAGATCGAGCTGTTCGGTCCTGTACTCGAATCCAGTAATAGCGCAAGCCTTCTGCCATCAAATTTCTGAGGGTCAACATATTTGACGTCAATAAATGATATCCATGTTCCCAGGGGCGTCACAACCCTCTCTCCTTATTCCGTAACCTGAGATGTAAATTTTGTGTAACAAAAAAAAATTAATATTCACTACCAATGAACAGTCAATCTCATAGATAAATGTGTTAATTCTCTTAATCATGTATTGGATTCAAAATTTAGTTATAGAAAAAACTATATTAGAAGAGTTACTCCCTAAAATGTGCCCGACAAGTACTCAAATTAAATTAATTGAAATATGGTTTTGAATACCAGTTATTATTTCTACAAAAAAGGAAAAATTATATCCGCTTAGTAGATATGTTGAAACAAGCCTGAGCCCAAAATGGGCATGACATGTTGTGATTGCCCAAAATAGGCACGGAACTAAGTAAATGCCAATGGTCTTTTCTTCCAAAATCATGTAACATGATAACTCGCGCATTAGCAGAGTCTTGTTTTGATGCCGACTCTGGAAAATTATCCAGCAAACCCTTTTCTTTAAAGAAAACAAAAAATGTTCGATTAGCGTTTACCCTTTTTCTCTCTTTCTCCAAAGCATTACTATCGATTAAGGGCCTAATCCCTCTCTCTCCCTCTGCAGGCATTACTCTCAAGGTCCTCAAGCCCTCAACAATGACGGATTAAGAGAGAGAGAGAGAGAGAGAATGAAAGAGAGACAAAATTGACCGCGAAGAGTGAGAAAACCAATGAATAATAGATAAATTTCAGAAAAATAGTTTTGGGCTTAGAGTAGAATTAAAGGTGGAGGAGGAAGGTTTAGGATGAGTGCCTGGAAGTAATTAGAGAGTCTCATGGTGCTAAGAGATAAGTGAATGGAGAAACCGGGGCGACAAGTGATTTTTGTTCGGATTTGAGGATTGTTTACTGCTTCGGCGAATGAGGTGGTTGTTGGAGGAGTGGATTCTAAAAATTAGAGAGGTCATAGTGTAAACATTGCGGAAGTACCGTAACAACATACCGGGTTTAAAAGAAACCAACGAGCTAGCTCCAACCAAAACCAACTAATCAACTTTCAATGCACGGATTATAGTTAGTTAAAAATAGAGTTGGGCATGACCAATTTCGATTCAAAAGACCAATCCAACCAGACCGGTTCAACCCGAATCAAAAACCGGCCTAGGAAAAAGTGGACCGGAATCAGACCAACCCGGTTATAGTAGCCGGGTCGATCCGGTTCCTTTGGTTTTGGAACCAGGAACAGGAGCTGGATAAAGGCCCTTTTTTGAAAAGACAAAGGAGACTTTCTTCTGGGCCATTCTCTGAATAATAATAATCAATTCATCGAATATTCTATGATACCATCTAAACTGAATCTCTAGAAACATGTGAAGTGAGCTATTCCAATAACAAAAGTTTTCTAAGGGATTGGAGTAGGCTACCGTGAGACAAAAAATTTTTCTAAAGAGATATTCCTTTGTTGAAGGCATAGAATTAAAAGCCTACAACATCCAGGATCTCGGGTGATGGAATACGCCCAATCTTCTTGCCTTGGGCATCAATTTCTCGTTGAAAGTACGAAGGATTTCTTTATTTATCTCGGTTGATTCGATGTGTCGTAGAGAATGGGATCAGGGTCGGTTTAACGGTCACCTTCCTTTTTTTGAAAATTTTCTAAAATATCCCTTCCAACAGTTATAAAACGGCTAGTTTGAAAAATATTTTGATTCATAAGGTAAAAAATAGTGGCTATAAATAGATACAACTCATTTCCTAATTCAACACAACAATTTCTCATACTTTCTCAACCTACATCATTCTCTACTTTCCCTCACAATCTGATAATATTTCTATATAACTTATTAATATCACCAATTTTTCCTCCAACTACAATTTACAACATCTTATCTCTTTCTTTCTTTTTTTTTTTTTTTTTACCAACAATTTACAATTACAATATCACAAAATTTTCCCTTCACCTACAATTTACAACATTTCACCATTTTTTTCTACGTACAATATACAATCTCACCATTTTTTTCTTCATAAAATCACCAATTTTTTCTTCTCAACATTTCCTAAGATTTGACAAAATTTGGAAGTTGGAAACTCAAATTAATCAAGATTTGGAGATAAATAACTGCGATCTATGTCAAATCTGTAACATTTAGTTTTTTATATCTTTAATTTTTTTTTTCAAATTTAATTCATTGTTTTTAATTTTTTTATTTTAATTTTTTTTTTAAGAAAAAATGACCGAAACACATTCATCACAACTTTCACACTAATCTCCTCTCCCCCATTCACATTTTTTTAAGAGAATATTTCTGAACAAATTAATATTGATGTAGGAGTAGAAGAAAACGAATTTAGTCAAACACACTCTAATGCTACATATACTAAAAAAGATGATTTTAATGCATGAGATTTTTTTTGGTAAAGATTATGAGGAACAAAGGGCAACTTATAAAATTTGTCAACAAAAATATAAATTTTTAAAGAGTTGGAGACTAGGCACTCTTAGAAGACATATTGTAAGAGATCATCCAGATAGGTTATAACAAACTAAGTAAATACAAATAGCCACTGGGGGAGAAATATCACAAGTACTTTTAGGTATAATGCAGAGGTCGAAAAAATATGTCAAATTGAATGGATAGCTCGTAAGGAATTACAACTTAGTATTATTGAATGTGAAGTGTTTGAGTAATATGCTTAAAAATTTTTACAACCAGATTATAAACTCATGATGGTCAACTCAAGAGGAGATCACTAGATCGCTTTCAAGAGTCCAAAGATGGTTTGATTGTAAAATTTAGCACCATTTTGAGTAGATTTTTAATAATTTCGGATATTTGAAAAGATAGAAAAAGATAAATATTTTATAATTATAATATGTCATTAGATAAGTGAATCATAAGTTTTAGAAAAAAAAAATTTTAGCATTTCAAATATGGACCACTTACATTCAGGACAAAATATTGATAGGGTAATAAAAAATATTTGTCATCAATTTGGAAAAACCAATAGATTTTTTTGTTTGTCTTTAATAATGCTTCGACCAATATTTGTGCCATTAATTTCTTAAATATATTTTAAAAACAGTATTAGATGTAACATTTTTCCATAATAGGTATGTATGTCACGCACTAAATTTATGTATAAAAGATGGATTTAATGTTGAAGAAATAATTTTACAACCTATTTGTGATCTAATTTATCAAATTACAAATTTTTCAGTTAAAACACAAGAATTTAGACATTTATATCAATTAAATAATATAAAATATAAAAAATTTAAACTATAATTGACACTAGGTGGAACTCCACATACGATATGTTATAAGGTATTTTTCCATTTAGAAATGTTTTGATCGAATTTGTTATTTTTAATTACGATTATGGTTTTGTTGATCAAATCATTTTTGATTTAGCAAAAACACTAATTGAAGCATTGATGACCACCTTTACTGCTTTCCTTAAGACAACTCAAAAACACAGAAATGAAGAAGCTTATTCTGAAAAGGTACTTAATTCTTCCTTATTACCTACACCACTTGAAGTAAGGTAAAAGATGGAAGGAGTCACTAATGTGGTCAAGAAAGACTATATCTCTCGAGAACTAATTCTGAATCCTCCCAAGATGAACTTTTAGTTATCTTTGGAGAAAACCCACAAGTATGGATCAGGAAAAACAATAAGTTTTTTTTTTTTACTGTATCAAATACCTAACCATCAATGGATAGACACGGTGGAAATGTACATGGAAGTTAAGGCGAAAATCTGGTATCAATGTTTGAAATTGATAAGGAAAGACATGAATTGGGAGGAGTTCTCTAGATTGTTATGCCAAAAATTTGAAGTCAAGGGATTACAGGATGAAATAAAAGAGTTTAACAAACTACAACAAACTGGTTTTGTAGTTGAATATCAAGAAAGATTTGAGGAGCTCTAGTTAATAATGCTTTATAAGAACTTAAGATTCACTGAATCCTATTTCATTTCTAGTTTCATCAGTGGGCTAAAGGAAGACATCAAACCTATGTTAAGGACAATAAAACCCTCCACTCTCTTATAAGCTTTTGAAATTGCATTATTACAAAAGAGAAGTCTTTGAAGCTTACTAGAAAAGGAGAAGGGTAAAATGGAGGAACAATCAACTAGCAATCCAGACTTTGCTCAGGTAGATCAATCTTAGCTTGAAGGGGTTTACTTGGAAAGATTTGGATAGCTCAATTTCCAATCTCCCATCCTTGGGGACTAGGATGCTTTCAATGGAGAGAAATATTATAACAACCTATTGAGTTTAAAAGAAACCAATAGCTAACTCCAACTAAAACCAACCAACCAACTATTAATGCATGGATTGTAGTTTTTGAAATCGTAACCCGAATTAGTTAGGTTGTTTAGATTGTTAGGCAATTGGTTAAAGTATTGTATAAATAATGGATCAAAACCCAAAATGAATGTCAATGAAATGAAATTTGTTGCTGTCTTTTCCTCTCCCATGTTTCTATCTTCTCTCTCTCTCTAGCCCCTCTTATTCTCTTTACTTCTCTCTCTCTCTCTCTCTTAAGTATCTTCTCTTTCTCTCCTTCTATTTCCTTTCTTTCATTTCCTATCATCTCTCGTGACTTCCACTACTTTCCACAATGAAATTCTAGCTTGCATTTTCCTGCCCATGTCTTGCTCTGTTTTCACATTCATTTTTGAATTCTACAATCACAACCACCCAATTGTAAGGAATTGGATCGGGTTGCAACAAATTCGTATCAAAGCCTTGTTCTTGGCTAGAGAAAGACTCCATGGTAGAAGGGACCTGGCAGAAAACTCATGATGGTCAACTCAAGAAATTGGAAGCCAAGATTCATGAATTGGCCAATGAATTCAGAGAGAATCGACTTCAAGTTAACAAAAGACTAGAAGAACAACATCAAATGATGGAAGCATTGATGACCACCTTCACTACTTTCCTTAAGACAACTCAAAAAGACAAAAATGTAGAAGCTTATTCTGAAAAGGTACTTAATTCTCCCTTATTACCTATACCACTTGAAGGAAGGCAAAAGATGGATGGAGACACTAATACAATCAAGAAAGACTATATCTCTTGGGGGCTAATTCCTAATCCTCCCAAGATTAAACTTTCCCATTTTTTTTGGGAGAAAACCTACGAGCATAGATCAAGAAATGCAATAAGCTTTTCATTGTGTATCAAATACTTGACCATTAATGGGTAGACACAGTGGAAATGTACTTAGAAGGTAAGACGGAAATCTGGTATCAAGGCTTGAAATTGATCAGGAAAGACATGAGTTGGGAGGAGTTCTCCAGATTTTTGTGCTAAAGGTATGAAATCAAGAGATTGTATAATGAAATAGAAGAGTTTAATAAACTACAATAGATTGGTTTTGTAGCTGAATATCAGGAAAGATTTAAAGAGCTCTGGTCAATAATGCTTCATAAGAATCCAAGATTCACCGAATCTTATTTTATTTCTAGTTTCATCAGCTGGCTAAAGGAAAATATCAAGCCTATGTTAAGGATGATGAAACCTACCACTCTCTAACAAGCTTTCGAGATTATATTATTACAAGAGAAGTATCTGAAGCTAACAAGAAAATGAGAAGGGTAAAATGGAAGAACCAACCAGCAATCCAGACTTTGGTGGGTAGATCAATCTCAACCTAAAGGAATCTACTTGGAAAGATCTGGACAACTCAGTTTCTGAACTTCTATCCTTGTGGAAAAGAATGTTTTCAATGGGGGAAATATTATAACAACCTATTGGGTTTAAAAGTAACCAATGGCAAACTCCAATCAAAACCAACTAACCGCATGGATTGTAATTAGTTGAAATTGTAATCCGAATTAGTTAGGCTGTTTAGATTGTTAGGCAATTAGTTAAAGTATTGTATAATGTCATTGAAATGAAATTTGTTGCTGTCTTCTCCCTCTCTCCTGTTTCTATCTTCTCTCTCTTTCTCTAACCCTTCTCATTCTCTCTACTTCTCTCTCTCTCTCTTTCTCCTTTTTTTCATTTCCAATCATCTCCCGTGACTTCCACTACTTTCCACAATGGAATTCCAGCATGCATTCCCTGCTTATGTCTTGCATTGTTTTCCCATTCATTTTTGAATTCTATGGTCACAACCCACCCAATTGCAAGGAACCAGATCAGGTTGTGACAAAGTTATTGAACTAAACGAGCCGGTGATAGTGGGGGCAATGACAGGGTTGCTCTTAAGGAGTCGATAGCCAATCAAACGTATTTGGTAGAACCACCCAAATCTGAGGTCGAAGTTACTGATGTTACCAAAAGGCCAAAACATTCTCTTTGTAAACTTCATTTATAACAAACGATTGATTTGTGAATTGGGGTTTTGAATTTTTGAATAGGAAGTGTTGTGTGATGAGTTCGAGAAGAAGTTGATAGGGAAGGCAGTATTTTTGGGTTATGGGTGATCCCTTTGATCCAGGTGTTTGTCCAGAATTCCAAATGCACAGAGAGCATGACTTTAAAGTCCTCACACACTTCGAGCATGGAGAGCAAGCAATCGAACTCAAGGTTGATTTTTTCCAAGTAGGGGAGATTGAAATGGGAGAAGGTCTCTCCAGCATTAAACAATAGGCTATTGGGTTAAAAGGGTGATACTAAGGTCGAATTTCTAAAACAGGCGCAAAGAGGGCCATCGATTAAAAACAAAAAGCAATTGGAATTTTGGGCATATAGTACCTGCCCAAAAAAAAAAGGGATCCCACTGTGTATACCTGAACAGACTTCACATGAAAGCAAAATTTCAATCACTCCGGGCATGACTTTTGAATATCACTTTGAAGTCTTGTGCCCTTGTTGTATTGCTTGATTGACATTGATAATAATTAGGAGAAATATTATAATTATATATCAACTCCATAGTAAAATATTATCAATCTTTATTAGCTAAAATTAAAAAAAAAGTACCAATTAAGCAAAACAAGAAACAGATATGGTTCTTTAAACACCAGATTAATCTCAAATTGGTTTTATGTCCTAGATGTGAACTTCACTGAGATCTGACGTTTGGTGCATTTTTAGAATATAATGTTGCAAGGAAAATTCAAAAATAAAAATATAATCGAAATTGATGGGACGTAGTCCAAGACCTAAACCAAAAGAGTCAATTTTCAAAAGGTTCACGAAAAGGGAGCCTGCCGATCAATATCTAACGACCACAACAACAATCTACCAAAAAGCCGTAGCCACCCCGATCAGTCTACTAAAAGGCCTTAGTCGCTCGGATCTACCGAATGATAGGGTTTCAGCCGTCCCGATTAACCGATCGTGACTCATCAAGCGGAAACAATCACCTCGATCAGTCAAACAGATGTTAGCCTTATAACCGGATAAGTCTCGAAAACCTTTTATCGGTCGAGCAACCAAATGATGGGTAGCACCCCTATTGATTAAAGAGGAAGGTCAGAACTTTTTCTATTCCAACTTCTTATTTTGTAACAGTAATTTCGAGATCTTTCATATAAAGAAAGCATCCCTCCCGAAGAGAAAGGTTTCCCGATATAAGAGGATCGTGATCAATTCGTAATATTGGCTTCCGAGATTCCCGGATCAGTTCGATAAAGAAAGTATGGTGGAAGTCCCTCAGCCGCGCACAACTCTCAAAGGTATAAGAGATCTCAAAACCCTTGACATCAGGTATGCTCTTTAAGCCTAACATGGGGGGCACATTGATCACATGGAACCACTTTCCCTCAACTCTCAGTTTGTTTCTTTTAAACGAAAACCGCTCTTTATTGACTTGAGCGTCAGAGTCTCCCCGCCGGAGCACCCTCCGGCAGTTTTTGCAGGTGTATCCACCATCGGTAATTACTGTTCGAGTCAAGAAGGAGCCGGTATCTATGGAGCAATAACCCACTTCCATCAGATTGGCGCCGTCCATGGGAAACAGACTGATTTTCTGAAATCTTATGGCGGTTATCTCCGACATAGCACCTGCCAAAAGAAGAAGGCCAATCATAGGTTTTGACGATGATGACCTTCCAGCCGGGCTAGATCCTCTTCAAGATGATCTCATAGTCATCACACTCAAAATAGACTCATACATGGTGAAGAGGGTCCTTATCGATCAGGGGGCTGATTGCGACCTCCTAACTTGGGACGCCTTCTGTAGGATGAGCTTCAATCCATCTCGGCTGTTGCCATCCACCGGATCCCTCCAAGGGATTTCGGATGAGTCCACTTATCCTGAAGGCATTATTTGTCTCCCTGTGACCCTAGGGAGACCCCCTAATCACGCAACCGCTTCCATCCTCTTTCATGTAGTAAAGCTCTACTCCCCCTACAATGCCATACTTGGCAGATCCAGCCTGGATGATTTAGAGGTGCTACCGAGCACGAGACACATGAAAGTAAAGTTCAGAACACCGCTGGGGGTAGCAACCATAAGAAGTGACTCTGATCCCTATATCCTCTTCGCGACACAAGGCGCTCAAGAAGTTTTCTCAATCGACGCCCTGGAACCCAGAGAGGACACTGAGTCAAGAGCCAAGCCTAAGCCAGGCGAAGAAACGACCGAAATCCTTCTAACAAATGACCCCAGTCGAACGGTCAAGATAGGAGCCAACTTATCACCTCCCTTACGAGAGGCCTTAGTTGCCTGTCTGCAACGACACTCGAAAGTCTTCGCATGGACTCCAGAAGACATGCCTGGAATAGACTTGTCGGTCATAGCCCATAAACTGACCGTTAATCCCGATTTCAAAACGATTAAGTAGAAGAAGAAGGTATTCGCTCTTGAATGCCAATGCGCCATACAGGAAGAGGTTTAGAGGTTGTTGACAGCATGATTTATCCGCGAGGTCAAATATCCCGAATGGCTGGCTAACGTAGTCCTAGTGAAAAAGGCTAACGGCAAGTAGAGGATGTGTGTAGACTTCACCGACCTCAACAAAGCGTGCCCGAAGGATAGTTACCCACTCCCAAACATTGACAAGCTTGCAGATAATTCCTCGGGACACCAACATTTGAGTTTCATGGACGCCTACTCCGGCTATAACTAGATCAGAATGGCGCCAGAAGACGAAGAGAAAACTAGCTTCATCACTGAGTTCGGTATGTATTGCTATCGGGTCATGCCTTTCGGCTTAAACAATGCCGGGGCAACTTTCCAACGGCTGGTCAATGCGGTTTTCAAAGACCAATTGGGAAAGAACGTCAAAACTTATGTCGATGACATGCTCATAAAGAGTGTTACAGTAAAATCTCACGTTGCAGATCTTGAAGAGGCCTTCTAGACTTTAGAATGGTATAATATGCAGTTAAACCCAGAAAAGTGCACATTTGGAATCGCTTCTGGGAAGTTCCTGAGTTTCATGATCACCGATCGAGGGATGGAGGTCAACCCCGAAAAGATACAAGCAATACTAGATATAACTCCCCCCAGACACTCAAGGAAGTGCAATGCCTGACAGGTTGAATAGCAGCCTTAAGCCGATTCATGTTCAGAGTTGACGAAAAGTATAAGCCCATATTTGACGCTTTGAAAAGGTCTCGGCAATTCAAATGGATGCTCAAATGTCAAGCAGCCTTTGAACAACTAAAAGAATATTTGATGCAACCCCCGCTGCTCTCACGGCCCATTCTCGGGGAGGAACTTTACCTGTATTTGGCCGTTTTCGAACGAGCACTCTGTTCTGTAACGGTGAGACAGGAGTTTGCCGCCCCGAAGCCAGTCCACTATATCAGCAAGATACTGAAAGACTCTAAAATTAATTACCGTCCGATCGAGAAGATAGCCTATGCTTTGGTTTTCTCAGCAAGACGTCTCCGACCATATTTTCAGCCCAAACCATTGTAGTACTCACCGATCAGCCGCGGAAGCAAATCCTCCAGAAGAGGGATACGTTAGGATGACTCATCAAGTGGAGTGTAGAGCTAGGCAAATTTGATATCCAATACCGACCACGACCTGCTATAAAGGGCCAAGCACTGGCAGATTTTATCCTTGAATGCACTCTACTCAAAGTGTCTGAAGAGTAACTTCCTAGCCGTCAAGAAAAATGGACAGACCCCGAATAGACTATCTACGGGGACGGATCGTCAAACTCTTCAGGAAGCAACGCCAGACTCATATTGGTAGGACCAAACGATTTCAAGATAGAGTACGCCCTCCGTTTCGATTTTCAAGCCACCAACAACCAATCCGAGTATAAAACTCTGTTAACGGGCCTCCGGATCGCCAATAGCATGGGAGCACGAAATGTCAGGGTATTTACGGATAGCCAGTTGGTCGTGAAGCAAATCAAGGGGGCTTACGAGACCAGAGACCCGAAAATGGCGAAATATTTAAGTAAGTTACGCGAGACGATGGATCGGTTAGGTAAAGTAGACATTCAACAGATCCCTCATTCGGAGAATACGAGGGCAGATACCCTGTCGAAGCTGGCTAGCTCCGATTCAGTCGCTTCCAACCGAACAGTGTATATTGAAAGCCTGCCGTATCCCAACATCAACGAGCCTAAGGAGATCCTCCTGGTCGATCAGCCACCTAGTTAGAAGGACCCTATAGAAAACTATCTGAGACACGATCGTTTGCCGGAATCCCCAGGGGAAGCAATAAAACTGAAACGGAAGGCCGCACACTACGCCATAATCGATGGGGTTCTCTACGCAAGTCATTCACTTACCTGTATCTGCGATGCCTGACCCCTGAAGAAGGGAATTACAACCTTCAGGAGATTCACGAAATAGTCTGCGACAATCATCTGGGTGCCTGAAATCTAGTCTATAAAGCCCTTCAATAGGGATATTACTGGCCAACCATGAGGGTCAATTCCGACGACTACGTCAAAAGGTGTGACAGATGTCGGCGCTTCTCATCGGTTCCTCGGTCACCCTCTACCGAGCTTAATCTAATATCCAGCCCTTGGTCGTTTGCTCAGTGGGGCATGGACATCTTCGGACCATTTCCTCCAGCCACGGGACAACAAAAATTCTTGATTGTGGCGATCGACTACTTTACGAGTGGGTGGAAGTCGGGCCTTTAGCCTAGATCATGGCCGCTAAAGTCCAATCCTTCGTATGGACTCACATTATCACCCGGTTCGGTATACCATGTGTCCTTATCACGGATTACGGAAAACAATTCGCCAATCAGCGTTTTCGGGAGTTTTGCGAGAAGTTGGAGATCCAACATAGGTTCTCATCAGTTGCTCACCCGCAAACCAACGGATTGGCTGAAGTAACCAACCAAACGATTCTACATGGACTAAAGACAACGCTGGATGACGCCAAGGGACAATGGGTTGAAGAACTTTATGGTATCCTCTGGTCATATCGTACTACCCCTCGAAAGGCAACAGGAGAAACGACCTTCAGTTTGACTTACGGAAGTGAAGCAGTCATACCCGTGGAAGTAGGCATTCACTCACTCCGAGTAGCTCACTATGACGTCGGGCAAAACGAACGCACCCTATGAGAAAGGTTAGACCTACTTTCAGAATTATGGGAATCTGCATCAACATGGATAGTTGCCTATCAACAACAAATGACCTAGTATCATAACCGAAGGGTTAGAAGCCGAGTGTTTCGCGTCGTGGGGGTTGAGAATGAGCAATAAGATTACCAGTAGGGTGAGCGGGTGCCGTAGGTAAGACGGTGTCAGTCAGAGTAGCAGTATGTCTATCTACGACGGATGTAACTTTCAAGGTGATTCTGATTCTCCTCTTCGGAGATATGGTTGTTTGGCAACTTGAGGTATTTGTTTGAGATTGCTCAAGTCTATTTCCCACAGATGATGCCAATCTATTAGAGGTAGATTTTGGCTTCACAGATTCCGACTCATTCGACTTGAATGGTTGCTTCTAGAGATGATTGAAGAACCTGTAAAAGATTGTCGGGGGTTATTTCGACATGGTGGTTCCGACACTTAAATCAGAAAAAGTGATTTTTGGTTGGAATAAAACAGACTGATTACTATAAAGAGAGAGAACCCTATGGCTTGTGTGTAAAGTGTTTGGTCTCAGAGAATATACCTAGGTTTCGGTTTGCCGAAGGTTTATATATGCTCATATTTTAGAAGTCGTGTATATTCAACATGTTACAACTCTAGTTTCCTTATAAGGAAGTTAAAAAATTTTTGAATTTTATAGTCAAATATTTATAGAAAATTTGTGATTTTCATCATTTAAAAAGTTTAGTATTATGTGGAGATTTCTTTTCTTATTGATTATATTTTAAAATTTTCCTTTCTTATTCAGAAAGTGGATGCATTGCCTATTGCCAATAGGGTTAACATTTGGTCCCTTATCGATACGACGAGGGCGGTCTCATCTTGGATGTATCGAATACGTCTGGAGGTCGCTAACTGACTAACTTATTGTCTATGACAATCATTGGATATGTTGGGCCGTGTCCACCTTTCATGGAAATTGATCCTCATTAACACGTCTAGGCATAACATATATTTTTTTGATCATAGGCTCACAAAATTAAATATCTTTCATAATAGGCTATTAGACTATATCCCATCAAGTACTAAAATCCTAAAATTTATATATTAGGAAGAATTTAAAGAAGAGATTACAGCATAAGCATTTATAATCTCACCCTTTATGTTGTAATGATTCCTTTACTTATTCTTGATTGCTCAACCAGCAATTGGGAAAACCCCACCCCCAAACTAATCTTTTTGTTTGGTAATATTAGTTTTGCATCCTATAGTTGTTTAGTGAAAAAAATATTAAATTTTTTAATTAAAATTTAGATTTAAATTTTAAAAATAAAAAAAAATTATATTACGAGAGCTCTTCGTATAAAGGGTCTAATAATAATTTGATTTTAATTAAAATATGATTTCAAATATCGAGCGATCAATTAAAAAAAAAAGTTATGCATCCTCCGTTTTTCCTTACCTGTACCCAGGCGCATGCATCCTAGTAAAACTTAGGGGAAGGAAATGTCACAAACCTTGTAGAGTTGGCGAATGACGTGTCAAGGAAAATTAGGCTTAGATGCCATACATACACCCTAAGGTTGTCGTTTGATCGTTTTTCCAAAGCAAGTTGACAACTTGGGCATTGCTCTAAGCAAAAATATTTCTATAAAAATCTGCTTTTCTGGTTGCAGCACCTCGGACTGCGATCGAATTGGAGGGATTTTCTGCTTGCATTATTATATTTTTGGCATATAAGGTAATTCTTTATTCAATTTAAATATTTAATAAGTACATAGTTGTATTATTTTAACCGTGACTAATAGTATTAAAATAAATATATGAATCAATAATAATATGGCAACGTAGGGCCGCTCAGGGCTCAAAAAGTAGTGGGAAATGCAGAAGGATCACCATATAGCTATCATTTCCTCCGACTTTCTTTTCAAGTTGAAGGGACTTAAAGTACAAATTTTCTTGAAACCCCACCACCTCGCCACCATCCATAAAATTCCTCTTTTATAATTATACCCAATAGTTTTACCCCAAGTTTATAGTTTTTGTAAAATAATAAATAAATTATCGAACGATATTATTGAGCTGATTCTAGGTATATACATTTAATTAAAATTTTTAATTTTTAATTTTTTTTTAACATACAAGAGAGACTCGAAATCTTTTTAAAAAGAAGAAAATGATAACAGTTGTCCTATAGTTTACTTGATTGAATTCTTAATACTATCTTAAAATATGTCTCCAAGAGAATAGTTTAGTAATCATAACCATTTTCTTTAATCTGATAATTTTAAATTCAAATCGTGATGTAATAAAAGAATATTATCTTAAAGTGCATAAAACAAAAATTAATTAAAAAAGGTCCACCTTTTGTTTTATGGTCAGAGTAGTCCTTGAAATTTATTCATCTTATAAAATTAAAACCTAGGACCTGCTCGTGGATGCTTGTAGATTACGGTCGTCGCTAGTGATTGAATGCGAAATCGACCGTCCAAACATGGCTTGAGAATGTAATATAACAGACAAATAAATAAAAACTACAATTAATATATAGACTTTGACTCGGGTATTAATAAAATATTGTGGATCGTTGTCTTGAAAATTCCCAGGGGGACGCCCGAAGAAGCTAGGAAGAGGCAACACTTCGGAAATGGTGCTCCTATAGATTTTAAAAATTTAAAGTCATAAATACATAATTTATAAAATTAATAGAATGATGTCATGAAGTAGATTAACATTATTCCTTTTTGAAAAAAATTTAAATTTAAATATTTCCTGTATGATAAGAAAAATGATCGATAACCATTAAATTTCATAATTTAACAATTTTAATATCATATATATTAGTAATGTTAGAATTTTTTTCGTATTTATGCTATTTTTTTTAATATTACATAAACACTTTTTAAAGGGTCTTATTTTAGTCTAACAAAAAAAAAAAGGGTCTTATTTTAGACTATGTATACAGGTTCAATGAACAGAATCGAGTTTTGGTTTTGGGTGGAAATCTACACATTTTTTTAATAAATAAAATAAAGAAAATTTCGGATTACCAAATCAAATTGGAGAGAGACAGATATTAGGGAAATAGCAAATGGAAGGTAGGGGAAAGTCCACACTAATAGGATAAAGATGGTAATGCCGCTGGCGCAGGAAAGACATCCGGCGCCGCCCACCGTTCTATAATAAACCGGAAGTGAATGATTTTAAAAAAAATAAAGGTCGTTTCGTTGACAATAAAAAGAACAAAAAAGAAAGCAAAGCGTCCGATGGTGAGGGAGGTCATATGTTGTATTGCAGATTATTATAAACATCTCCCGAAAACCGGGAGTTCCTCGCACACTCCGGGGAGGGGACGTTTTCCTCTACTTATGCAGCGATTCGCCAGCTGTTTACGTATTTATTTATATAACGATTTGAATTTGAGATCTTCAAATTAGAAAAATGGGTCTCTCTCTTTATTACTTTTATCTTGAAGAGATCAACTGGGATCATCCGCACCTTCGGATGTCCATTTTTCATATGGATTAATATTAACTTACCAACTTTAAATAATATTATTTAAATTCAATATTCTACTTCTAAAATTTTCATAATCATAAAAGTATCCTAATATAAAACAAAAAAAATTACTTAGTATTGATTATAATAAAATCACAACAAATTAGAAGACCAGTTTTTGAAAAACTATGACAACAAATTCAACAATTTGTTTTGTTGAAAAATTACAAAATATATTAGACACGTTTCTTCCTTTGCTAAACAATATTTGTAATGAGATTATTGATGCTATGGTAATAAAGGGAACAAGAATAATTCTTCCCTTTTTTTTCTTTTACATCTTATGGTTTATTACTTTTCCTATGAGCAAACATATGATAACAAAAGGAACAATTCTCGAATCTCAACGGGGACAAACCACATCACTTCTGTTATGAACAATTCTCAATACTCAAAAGGAATATCCATTTGTTATGAAAAATTATGTATGTTGTTGTTTTCTTTCTCCCCATTGACGCCGTCACTACAAAAAATGACATTTTTGTAACAAATTTTGTGACGAATTTTTTAAAAAAATTTGTTAAAAAACAATTTGCGACAAATTTAAAAATTTAGCGACAAATAATTTTTTTCCGCTATCAACTCGTCGTAAATTTCAGCAACCAAAAATTAAAATTCGTCGTTAATTTGTGACGAAACGGGGTTCGTCGCGAATCTGCGACGAACTCATGTTCATTGCCAATCTGCGACGAACCGCGATTCGACGCTAATCTCCGACGAATCTTTTGGTCACAAATTTCGTTACAAAAATATTTAGCAACAAATTTGAATATTTTAGTACACCAGCCATTTAACAAATTTGATCATTTTTCTTATGTATCATGTTTCTGTCTCTCATCCAATATCAATAAACCAGTCATTTAACAGTATCAACCAACCATCAAACAATACCGCCATCAACCAACCATCCAATATCAATCTCATCAAGAAATCACAATACAAAACCACATATTCAAAGATAATAGTATGCAAAAACCACATTCAAATACAAAAATCACATTCAAGAAATACTACCACCACCATCATCATCAAATAAATTATCACCGTCACTATTATCATCATCAGGAGGATTATCAGAAGAAAATAGAAATGTGGTCGTCTGACTTAAACCAGAAGTTAAGTGAAGATGTCGTATTATGAAATCCTGATTTGCGCGTAACTCGCTAATTACGCCCTCGTTTTGCCTCTGCTATGCACGTAATTCTTCAATTTGATTGTCTTTTTGTACTAGTAGCTCATGCATCTAGCTAATTTGGTTGTTCATTTGTATCATTTCTTCCCTTGCAACAGCTGGAGTGGAAAAAGATTGATTGGTGATTTTACAAGTCCGGTTTAAAGAGTTCATCCGAAATATTCTTCCTCTATTTTTTGCACCACCACTTATCTCGACCCATAAAATTATACTATCAACAGATGGCTCAGATGAGCCAGCATCATCATTACCGATCGAATTTCACTGTAACTCATCATATCTCTCCTGCATTGTCATTACATAATTTCAAATGAAATTAGAGCAACAATATATATAATATCAATACTGAAAGTGTTTATAAATTTAAATTTAAAAGAAATTAATATTAAAATAAAGGAAAGTTTTCAAATTAAATATCATAACAGCTCTACTTCAATCCTCACTCCAGCTCTTGTCTTTTTTTTTTAATGTTCGCGTGAAAGTCTTTATAAATGATGGCTGAGATCCCATTTTTTTGATCTAAAAAAAAACATTATTAAATATAATGAAACAGTTATAAAATAAATTAATTAAATTTAAAAAATTAGTGTTTTAATAAATATTACCAATCTATTTCTACACTCATCAATATTGATTGAGCCTCCCGCATAAATAGTAGATATTTTTCCAAAATTAAAAGAGCGATTCTTCTTATTCTACTCACTCCTCCTTCGGCTCTCATCAAATTTCTAGAAATTCAAAATCTTGCCCTAATTTTCATCGGTAATGCAGTTTGGCTTCCTTCTACTAGTCTTTGCATGACTTAATACATCTCGAATGTGATGACAACATTTCTTATTAAAAATTCTTCTTATTTCAAGCTCCTCTGTCTCGTCTCAAGTGAACTGTCGCTGCAATAAATAAAAAAAAATAATTAGTTATATTAAAATTATAAATTTAATTTAAAATTTGAACTGAAAGATATAATTTACCTTAAATTCTCTCCACCATTACTCTTTCATTTCATCTGGAGTGTTTCTGTAAGATAGTCACTTCCCTCCCTAATGATTGTTCACTATTTGATTAAGTTCATGAACAACATGTACAGAATTTGTGAATCTATTATAAAATTATGAATGAAAATTGGTAAGTAAATAAGATAGTTAAAAAATTTAAATGCGACATAAATAAAAGAATCAATAGTGATAAAAGAACCAAATTTAATACTTACGAATCTCCACAGGGGGTAATCACCTTTCGCGTGTCTTCCCCTCGACATTTGAATGTTGCACCGAAGGTGCAACCGAAAGGGACGACAAAGGTGCAACAGTAATAGGAAAAGGGGAATGAGAAAGTCCAGCTGAAGCGAACTACGATCTTGAAGAGTCTGATCTTCCATCACTACTTCGTCTATGCCCTCCATGTCGATACTATCAAATATAAATATTAATATAATAAACAAAATATAAATTGTGAAGTTAAAAAAAATAAAATGGAGTACATAAAAATACTTACAATTTTTAAATTAACGTAATAATAGTTTATTGCAGGTCACCAAAACTAAAAAATTCGTTTCAAATTATCTATAAAAAAGAAAACAGTGTATTAACGAGCAAAATTCAAAAATTAATACATAAGCCACTAAATAGGAAACAAACAGACAAATGAAATTAAACAATCAATAAAAACCAGATGATATTAGGGTTGTATTTGAAATAAGTAAAATAAATAATAAATCAACGAAAAAATTCTAAGAAAATAAAAATTATGATCTTTACCAGGAGAAGTCGGAGAAGGCGTACGAGAGTCAGGAATTGGTGGCAAAACCACGAGCACATTGATGCAATTACAAGAATATTGAAAATTTGATAATTGATGTTAATACACATTTTTATTTGCCTGCTTGTCAGCTAATGAATTACAAGAACATTGAAAATTGATGTTAATCTGTGAACACTTAAAAAAATATGAATATGAAAATTCTAAGCAAGCAATATTGCAGATACGAAATTTCTCTAGTCATGGCCCCCCATAATTCAAATGACAGCAGTAGCAGAGTTACCCTTCTAGAAATGGAATAATTAATGAAAAGTAAAACAAAATACAAAAGCTAAAGTAATTATGCGTAGAATAAGCAGGACCGATATGATTCCTATTAAGTTTAAATATGCAAAGCAAGCAAAGGAGGAGCAAAATAATATCCTGAAGTTGATTGGTGCAAGGAAGACAAAAGAGAAGAGAGATTATAAATTTTTCCATAAAGAGGTCATAACTTATAGAAGTGAATAAAGTAAAAAGGAACACATGAAATAAGGAGAATTATTGGTATCCATAAGAGATGAACATCAATCCCTCACTCATTCTCCAATCCACACAGCACAACATCTCAATCTCAATCCATCCACGCCTAACCCAAGGATACCCAAAGTTGCAAAAACCCTAGCCTTTAGAACCCCTCCACAATCATTGCATTGTTCCCAATTTAAGACGATATAATTAAAAACATGATTGGTGTACTATATATATATACAAAATAATATTTTGTACTATATAATATAAAATATAAAAATATGCATGTATAAGTATAATCAATCAAATTTTCAGATATTAAAACTTAGGTTAATTTCAATTAAGATTATGCTCAATTTTCATTACACATTTTTATTGATTGGTGTACTATATATATATATACAAAATAATATTTTGTACTATATAATATAAAATATAAAAATATGCATGTATAAGTATAATCAATCAAATTTTGAGATATTAAAACTTAGGTTAATTTCAATTAAGATTATGCTCAATTTTCATTACACATTTTTATTGATTGGTGTACTATATATATATTATACAAAATAATATTTTGTACTATATAATATAAAATATAAAAATATGCATGTATAAGTATAATCAATCAAATTTTGAGACATTAAAACTTAGGTTAATTTCAATTAAGATTATGCTCAATTTTGATTGCACAAAATTATTAAAAAAATATCATTGCCCACATTGGATTTCTTTTTCCTTTAGGATGGTCATATAATAACGCGTGACGTGTGGCTTTATGAGTGTAAGATAAGATACACATGCCGTGCCTTAGTGTGCCCATGCCCATTCTAATTTCCCATATATATATATATATATAGAATTTGAGAAAAAATTTTCCTTAATTTGTCCTGGAAATAGACAAGACAAAATAATATTTTTACTCAACTCCGTAAGACAATATAAAGAATCAATATTAAATAATTCATATATCACCACTCACAGAATAATTCATATGTCACCATTCACAGAATCATACCTAATTTTTCATTTCATTTCAGAGGAGTAAAGTTTGAACTTGATCCGGTTTTTACTCTACTCTGTAAGACAATATAAAAAATCAATATTTTTATACAAATTTTATGCAACAGCATATGCAATAGCGAATGTACCTTATAGCATGGACAATCCTCTATACAGATTTATCCCCATTGAAAACTCAGATTTTAATTACTCAAAACCAATGAACATGTCACACTAAATAAAAATAAAAAAAATAATATTAATTAAAATAAATAAAAAAAATTTAAAAAAAAACCAAGGAGGGGGAGCCCCCTCCCTCTAGCGGCGGCCATGAGAGGCCGCTGCAGCAGTGGCCCTCGCGGCTACAGGCCGCAACCCTCGCTACCGCGAGAAGACACTGCAGCCGCGGCCCTCGCGGTCGCAGCAGGCCGCTGTAGCAACGGCCCTCGCGGCCGCGGCAAGCCGCTGTAGTCGCGACCATCGCAGCGGTTGCAGTCAGGGTCCTCGTGACCGCTGCAGCCATTGCAGTTGGGGCAGGTCGCTGCAGGTGCAGCCCTCACAATGTAATGGAGCAGAGAGAGAGAGAGAGGAGAGAGAGAGATCTCACCTTTACCAGCAATGGAGTGGAGCGGAATCCCGAAGGAAGCAAAAATTTTCTAAGTGTAGCAAAAGAATAGAAATGGAGAGGAAGCAATCTAAGTAAATAAAATTTGCAACAAATTCTAGATTCGTAGCAAATTTGCGACGAACTCAAAAGTTCGTTACAAATTTTGCGACGAACTCAAAGGTTTGTTGCAAATTTCACGACGAATTTCAAGTTTGTCGCAAATTTTGCGACGAACTTAATTATTCGTTGCAAATTTTGTGACGAATTCTGGATTCGTTACAAATTTTGCGACGAACTTAATTATTCGCTACAAATTTTGTGACGAATTCTGGGTTCGTTACAAATTTTGCGATGAACGCTTGGTTCGTTGCAAATTTTGCGACGAACTCGAGGTTCATTGCAAATTTTGCGATGAACATTTTTTTGTTGAAAAATTTATTGCTAATTGGTGACAAATTTTTGTTTATCGCAAAATTCATCTCTAAATGTATGTTTTTTTTGTAGTGCACGTTTATGTTAAAAATCTAATCAAATCACTCACTTAGGAATGACGCAGTGGGCGCGCTCAACCAAAGAGCTTTAACTCAAATGGTATCATTCCTCCTCTCCCTTGTAATAAATTTGGGTTCGAGTCTCCTATGTACCAAAAAAAAACATTGGGCGCGCTCATTTTAAGCACCACTTTGACCGAGACAAGACAAAGAGCACTCACTAGAAATTTATGTCTGTTACCTAGCTTTCTTTTTCTATAAATAAATAAATATAAAGTAAATGTTAGATTTAAACAATATTATTTAAAATTAGTAAGAAATTATTATCAACTAATAACCAGAGAGATAGAGAATGAGACATTGTTCAATGAGTCATAATTCAATTGATATTAATTATTTCTTTTTGGAGATTTTGAGTTCAAATCTTTCCTATATATATATTTATATATATATTTAAAAGGGATATTAGAAGGACCATTCACATCCCAATCCAGTGACTCTCTCACCAACTAGATTTTGCTTTCGCATAGAAACATTATAAAGCCGTGGAAAAGAAGAGCTCAAGGTCTCTCTGAAAACCTTATTATGTTAAATTACCCATATTTAAACTCAACTCAACTATATATGAACACAAGTTTAAAAACTCTATTTGTACTTAGTTTGTGTAACTAATTAACTAAACAAATTAATTCAAGTCTAGATGTGAACATGATTGAAACCAGGTCGGGCCTAAGGCTAATTAGGATGAAAAAGCTGCCTGCCGCAAAATTCACATTAAGTTAGATCTTTGAATAGTTAAGTTATGCTTACGAACAACTTAACTCAATTGCAGTGCTGATTAAACATACAATATATAGGATAACTTTTAAGAAATTTCTGCCTTTTTAATTTGCTCAATACATAATTTGTCCATAAATTTAGGTTTTCTTATCTAATAAGAAATATCAGGTCTTTGTCTAAGTGAATTTGCAGCATTCTGGTCATAAGCATATGGCAACAGTAGGTTTTGGCCTAGACCTTTTGCATGGGCCTAACGATCACGGGGAATACCTTACAAGCAACAAAGAACAAGAATTTATTAACGTTTTATTGTTCCGGTGAGAAGAATATTAAAATTTTATATTAAATATTTGGATTTGATTTTTGATAGTAAAAAGAATGATATTAAGAGAATTTTTTTAAATGAGAATCTAATAATAACTCAATCTATATTAATTAAGATAAAATTTTAGATATTAAATAATGAATTAAATTCAAAACGCGAAAAAAAATGAACAAGAAAATTTGAAAAACCTCCGGCCCATTTTTTGTGGCATCATTCGAAATTTTCTATTGTTATGAGGGGTGGTACAATAAAAATTATAGTAAAGTGGTCTGCCCAAAGAAAGTTCGTACACTTGTTGAGTGTAATGCACTTTTAACAAATCTCGTACAGCTAATATGGACAATGTTAGTTGGGTATGATAGATCCCCCCCCCCCCCCCCCGAAGATTTGGAACTTAAAATGACCTTTGTATAATCAGATGGAGAACTCCCAAAAAATGCATGGTTGCAAATAAGTCTAGTTTCACAAAATTGATCTGAAATGTGTTTATTAAAATCTCAAATCAGAGTATTAAAAATAAAAAATAGATATTAAAAAATTAACAGATCCTATAATATTCAAATTATATTAATCAAATAATTTAGATAGCAGTTAGTCAAGATAAAAAAAATTATATTTGGTTTGTGAAATACTGGCAAAGGGGTAGAAATAGATTTTTAAGGAATAAATAATATTTTTAGGATTTTTAATAGTATTTGTTGAAATATCGTAAATGAAAATATGTATTGATTTCCAATTTTTTCACCCTAAAATTCAGATGAAAAATTGTCCGCCGGTGCCTTAGCCTTGCTCTAAATACAACTAAATTAATTAAAATCAAATCCAACATCTGAAATGGTTTCAACATGCATGTAACATTTAACTCGTTCTTCCCAACACATTCTTAAATAAATGGGAGAGTCAAGTGTGAATCTAAATTGACGAATGGGACCTTTCATCTGCTATAGTTGTGAATAGGGTGCTAGGTCAATTCATGGATTACGAACACATGGCAAAGTCGTAATACAATTTATTGGAAAGGTTAATTACCATCTCACAAATGTGGTAAACAGGAGAACAAGAAGGAAGAGAAAATTTCAAGCTCATTTGGGACCGAATCTACAACTTTAGCAAAGAGAAGCCAAAAAAAAAAAGTAACACCATACTGCTTTCTTTGCAAACCGCTGTGGACTTGAGTACGCCCCCACACAAGAGAGAACCTCAAACGCTTCTTGACCTTAAATAACCCTTCTCTTCTTTCCACATTCATTACCTCCCTCTCCCTCTCTCTCTCTCTCTCTCTCTCTCTGCAAACATAGAGGGAACAAAACTATGAGGATGAGCTGCAATGGCTGCAGAGTCCTACGCAAAGGATGCAGCGAGGACTGCAGTATCAGACCTTGTCTGCAGTGGATAAAGAACCCTGAATCCCAAGCCAATGCCACTGTATTCCTTGCCAAGTTCTATGGTCGTGCTGGTCTCCTAAATCTCATTAATACTGGACCCGAGCACCTCCGTCCAGGTAAACAAACGTTCTCACTTCTTTGTCTCTCTTTAGTTCGTCAAAAATACATGCGCATAAGAAAATTCCAAATTTAAAAGAATTACCAGTATTATATAAATATATATATATTTATCAGTTGTTCATATTTCAGTTGATTTAGGCTCTTCTGCTCTGTAAGTGTTCAATTATATGTATATAAATTTGTTATTAAATAACATTTTACATATAATAAAATCCCCAAATTCGCTTTTCAATTTCTTTCAGATCCAAATGATTTATTTGGAACTTTTTTCATGCTTATGTATATATGAACCTACCTCCCAAGAGAGAATATATTTCTTTAGATCTGGATTTTTGTTGATCTTAAGTGTTTTTATAATATATATATATATATATATATATATGAAAGTTTTTGTTGCACTGATAATAATATCTGTCTTGATGTATATGAATCTACTTTACTAAAAATAATGCACATGAAATCAGATTTTTATTGAATTTAAGTATTTTTATAACTTAGTATGTATGATAAGCATATCGCATCGAAATAGTATTTGTTTCAATTTAATTTTTTGCTCAAAAATTTATCTCCTAATTTACTTAAAATACTTATAAGAATAGCTATAGATTATTTATGATTATTTAACTACGTATATAAATGAGCTTTCTCTTAAAAAAATTTTTATATTGAAATATTTCTTCTAATTTGATAACAGCAATATTTAGATCACTCCTATACGAGGCAAGTGGAAGAATTGTAAATCCTATATACGGAGCTGTAGGATTACTCTGGTCTGGTAATTGGCAACGTTGTCAAGCCGCCGTTGACTCTGTTCTCAAGGGCTTACCTATCAAGCCATCATCGGAAGATATTGCCGACGCTGTCTCCGGTGTATCAAACTCTCATACGCTCCTTCCTCTAAGGTCTTGCGACATCCGCCACGCATCCAAAGCTGACATTAGCTCAGACCTCCACAAGATCAAAACCCGAGCCCGGTTCAAACGATCAACAACCAAAACACACAATTCCCAAGTTGACTCGATCATCGACTTCACGAGGGAGGCGGCTCTTGAGTCGTCCCAGTTCGGGTGTTGTTACGAGTTTAACCGGTCAGCGAGCCATGAGTCGCCGCTGATTCAACAGGACGAGCCGGCTTACGTGAACTCGGAAGATGAGAGTGTTTTCTGTGTTGTTGAGCCGACGATTTCGAACAGGGTTTTCCTCGAACCGGGATCGAACTCGAAGTCATCAGACTGTCAAACGGACGAAAGAGAGGTTGAACTGGAACTTACCCTGTGATTAAATCAGGTGCCGCGCGTCCATGGTTGTGCAGTGGATCTACAGATATGATACATGCATACATCAGTTTTTGATCTCTCTGATGGGACTTGATTCTTGATCTAATGGTTGGCGTTAGATTTTGTCGTATCAATTTGCTTCAATTTTTAGTTCTCCTCTCTGTTGACCTCTTGTTCGAGGGTATTAGGAATTATGTAAATTTGACCCAGCTAAATTGGAACGACTAGACAGTTTTTAATACTTGGAAGATAGAATCGCGCATGCATTTTAATGCTGCAAGAGAGTTGATGACTTTTAAGAGTTATCATCATTGAGGAGTGAATATACCATTTAAAACCCATGCTTCCCTAACTTTTTTGTTCCCCCCATTTCGTCTAATAATTGGACCTTAATTCTCTCTCTCTCCCCTGCATAATTTAGTTTGTTTTATGGTTGAAATTATTGAATTAGGCACAAATTAGTTTATATGGAGAAACCTAAGAGCCAAAATTCAAGGGGCATCTCTAAATTGTAAGGATATTGTGACTAACACATACTGAGGGTTTTTTTTTTTTTTTTTTTTTTTTCTCTTGATCTTGTTTTCTGGTTACTCTTCTGTAACTGGTTTGATTTGAATGGGATAAAAACAAAGAGAAAGAATAGAGAAAATTTTCTTTCTCTTCTCTTTAGATCTTCAAGCCTAAAAAATTGTGAGTTGAATTATTCAATTAAGGTTGGAAAATATATATATAATATCAAAGTTTCAAACCCGTGAACAGATGGAAAGAATAGGGCAGCCGTCTAGAAATTTTAAGAAACAAAAATTTTATGTAAGTATAACTTCAAATCTTATTTATGGTATTGAAATTATAATTTTTACCCGCTTTTTGTATTTTATTTTTTATATAATTTTTTAGTTTTTCTCGGTAGTGTCTTAGATTGTTAACATATTATTAATCTAATCGCATCATGTTACACCAACCAGAACCCCAATAAATAGAAATTACAATCAACAATAAAATGATATAGTGTACATGTTTGTTTGCTGATCGACAAAATTGTTGAAATCACCCGCATTCCATCATACGTAGCTAGACTTGGTCTTCCGCTTCCTGTCTCTCTATTTTTATGGTAATAATCAATAGGGTTACTACAGACCTACTATTCAATATATAGTATTAGGGTTTCTTTTCTTCTTCATATGGGAGAGGGAACGAATCTGTAGTTTCTATTTCCTTATTGGGTCCTTCCATTAAAGTGCCTTAACCTACGGCACCTATCATGTCACATGGTCTAAATAAAATACATTGACATTGACTTGACCAATAAACATTATAGACCGCAATCTAATTGACCAATAACATACGTATGGATATATATATATATATATATGAACTGTTATGTAGCTGGGGTGTTCCTTGTATGCTTGAAACATGGTAGCATATTGCAGAGGGAACAATCCCATTTCCGAACAGGATATGATTAGAACTTGTAACGTGGAAGACCGTCCAGCACCTTAATTTGTTACTTGTCTATACTGTGAAGGAAAAGAAGTGCCTTATTTTGTCACTTTAGATGGTGTTTTATATGTTTTTAGCATTAAAAGAGTCCATTATCATATATATGAGCTCAGTCACCAGCATAGGAAAAATCAACTTTAATGTTGAACATAGGATACTGCTAAATTAACTATGAAAGGAATCATGGCCAATGACTAGAAAGGATTCTATTTTTCTTCTGATAGTTACTCTTTCTAGTACCAATCTTTCGTTCCCGGTGTTTCCAATATGTGGTAGGGCATAGAAACAATTCATTAACTATACTCATCAGGGATTAAGCAACTTTTACAAAACAATTTTCAAATTAGTATTTGTATTTTTTTTTTTTTTTTTGCTTGGGAGATTTAGAATCCGTATTTATTCAATAATAATAAAAAAAGAAAGTCATAACAAATAAAACCTCTCCAGCATCCCGTTGCACCATGCAAAGGACCATCGAGTCCTGTGTGATACTTGCTGATTGCACATGCTTGGCCTCCCATTACTCTTTGTCCTAAAAATACATTTTCAAAGTTGCATTTTGATGTTCTGAACTTTTCGTATCCTTGGTGAAAAGCATAGATTCTATCTTTGGCTACAGCTTAATATAAAATATCCCAATAATTTTACAAGTTATAATTTTTCTGCACCGACTTTTGTGTAAAAGGTGGGGTCCGAGGGAATAAAAGCAACGTGCATCCTTCCCACGGTCATCAATCACTCGTACCAAGTTGGAGCGATTGCCCAATTGGCTTTGCATGGTATGGAGAGTTGCATTATTGTCGATTGTTCATCTTTTGTTTTTGTTTTTGTTTTTGTATTTTTGCTTTTACTTCGTTTTTTCTTTATTTTTATTTTTTGGAAAAAGGGTTTGGGGAAAGGACAAACTGTGTTATTTATTTATTTATTTATTTTTGAGTATTCTTTTATCACACTTTTACTCAAGGGTATTGCATATTTTTATTCCTGTAAGATAATAATATTCGGTTCAGTGCCCTATGTCCCGTTCAACCATTGATCCGACTTTGACTTTCTAGTTTAGCCACTTTGTAGTTAGTTCAGACCGATTGCTAAGATTTTTGAGTGTCCTAGATCCATATTTCGGGTAACATAATTTAACATATATAAAAAATGTTGATAACAATAAGAAATGTCTAACATATTGATGTCATACGATATCATGTGTATTATTCTAGAATATTTACTTTTCCATATGCACATATGAAATGTAACATATATATTCATTGTAACACCCAAGTTGCTTTTTATAATAGTAGTAGATGGTGGACACACCGTGCATTATTCGGTGTGTATTGCAAAAAGAAATAGTTAAAAACAACTATAATTTGTTAGGTTTATAATATAGTTATCAAATTGTGGATAGTATAATACAAAATATTAAGATTTCAATTGTAATATATTATTTCGATAATTTTAAAATTTTTTTTTGACTGATTTAGGAGTTCTTATATTTTGAGACAAAAAGGGCTCGAATCAATCTTACTTTTGAGATTTATATTACATAAATGTATTTAGATTCAGAAATAAAAAGAGGTCAACCATTGGAGGTAGGTGGAAAAGTAAAGTGGTAGGTGGAAATGATGAACAGATACTAAGTAGAGACGTGTATAGCTTCATACAATTTTTTTTTTATTTCTTTAGAGAGAGATCACATATTGATCACGTGAGAGAACGATTACATCCATTAACATTTTTTATATATATATTTAGAGTTAACGTGGGGGTGCCTATAAGATGTAGATTGTACTTTTTCATTATATAAACACATATTAGATCTTTAATTAACTCAATATTTAAAATAAATTATTATCTAAATTAATGAAAAATACAATATATATTAGCGAGAGGGAAAAAAAGAGGTCAACCATTGGAGTTCTAAAAAATACCAACGAGTGAGGTAAAAAGAGTAATAAGTGGAATAAAAAAGTAATATAAATAAAATGACGAGGATTCATAGGCCTAAAAAAACAAAAGGAGAAAAAGATGAAGGATTTAAGAGGGAAAAAGGGGTCAAAATTAAAAAGAGTAAGAATCTGAATGGAAAAAAAACTATGGTCTAAAAATAAAGAAATGACAAACCCGCCAAAAAAACGCAAGGAGAAAAAATCTACGTTCAAAAAAGATAAAGGACTCAAATAAAAAAAAAGATTGGATAAAAAAAGAGTAAAGATCTGAATGGACAAATGATGCCAAAAATCTGTATCCCAAAACCGTAGGACTTAAGGGAAAAAGGATAAAAAATAAAAAATAAAAAAGGATAAAAAATAAAAAAAAAGTAAGGATCTAAATTAAAAAAAAAAAAAAAAACTCAAGCGAAAAAAAGACTGGGTCAAAAAAAGAGCAAGAACTTGAATGAACAAGTGGGGCTAAAAAAAGAAAGGAAAAATCTATGTCCTAAAAATAAAGGATTTAGGGAAAAACCAGATAAAAGATTAAAAAGAAGAAGGGTCTGAATAAAAAAATGAGTAAAAAAAAAAAGAGAAGATCTGAATGAAAAAAACCATGGTCTAAAAATAAAAAGATAACCATCCGAGTACATCATGGAGAAGTGGGGCAAAAAAAGGAAAAAACTATGTCAAAAAAAGAAGGATTTAAGTGAAAGAACTGATTAAAAAAAAAAAAAAAGAGAAAGGAGCTAAACGATCAAAAGAGTAAAAAAAAAAAGGAGGAAGAACATAAATGAAAAAAATTAAAAAAAAAATTGTAGTCAACAAATGAGGCAAAAAAGGGAAAAAATCTATTTCAAAAAATGAAGGATCTAAGCGAAAAGAAAAACTAGGTAAAAAAATAAAAAGATGAAAAATTCGAATGAAAAAAAAAGGTCAAAAAAAGAGAAGGACTTAAGTAAAAAAAGGGTAAAAATAAAAAGAAAAAAGATTTGAATAGAAAAAAAAAAAAAAAAAAGAGTTCAAAAAAAGAGGAAAGACATGAAGGAATAAAATAAAAAAACTATGGTTAACAAATGAGCCTAAAAAACAAAAAGGAAAAAAATTATGTCAAAAAAATGAAGTATTTAAGCGAAAAACAAAATTGAGTAAAAAAAATAAAAGAATGAATGATCTAAATGAAAAAAAAGGGTAAAAAAGAGAAAAGATTTGAACGGAAAAAAGGAACTGAATGAAAAAAATTAGGATTCCAAAAAAAATGGGACGGCCACGTTCTTTTCCTTTTTTTCTTTTATATTTAGACAAAAGGGGACAAACTAAAATTATTGTTATGATAATTTTTGTTCCTATTATAGAAAATCTATCTCAAATTATAAAACTATGTATTTTTAGAAAATTTTTTAGTCTGACAAAAAAAATATAAAATTAAATTAACACAAGTTGAAATTAAAAAAAAAAAAAAAAACCAATCATGTATAAACTAATAAGCCTTTGTATCGTAATAAGCAAATGAATAAACAAAAGGCTCCATATATGGAAATATGGAGTTTTCTGGTCATCACCATTTAAAGGACTAGGCAGCTCGGCTCTAGAGGTGTAAGTGAGCCGAGCTACTCATGAGTAGCTCGAGTTTGATTCGAGATGAATTTGAATTGAGTTCGAATATATTAATTTAAGTATCGTATCAAGTCGAATTCAAATATTAAAATATTTAATTCGAAGTGTGGATGAGTGTAACCGAGTTGGCTCCACTTATATGGGTCCCAAAGTCGTCCAATGAGATTAGGGGTTAAAATTATATCGGAGAGGGCACGCACCCACCATGCGCCCATAGTTAAATTTTAAAATTCGAGCAATATTAAAATGAAGCCAGAAGGCCTGGCGCCTTACATTGAAGTACTAAATATTTGTTCGTATGTTTATTGCTTAGCAGCTTTTTTTCAATTTCGTAGAAATCAAAGGACATTGTGGACTGGACTCATTGGCACAATCCACCTGCATTGCCCCCACTTGCTAGGACATTGGAATCAATTGGCTTTTTCTAATTTTCTTCCATTCAAATTTCGAACCAATGTACTATTTCTTACACCTTGTATGAACAATGAGGAGGAGTACACCGCACGTATACACTGTGTGAAACTTGAATTTTGTATGAAATATTAAAATCATGTGCTCATTGAAAATGAGTATAAAAAAGTGAATTAAACATTATTATTGTTATGAAAAGTGTTAAATTTTGAATTTATGAAAAGTTAAATTAACATAAATTAAAAAATTAAAATTTGTTAGAAAAATGATGAATATTTTATTAATTAGTACAATTAATAACCATAAAGATTGAAATGATAAGTAAAAAGTGTGAGATGTCCAAATCAATATTATCAAAATCGTATCGCATACCGATCCATAAATTTTTAAATTTTGGTTCAACCATTTTAACTATGGGTCAATGTGGTCGAACCGCTGGTTATTTAATAATAATTAAAAAATATATAAAATTAGTTTTTAAAAGCAATATATATTAAATTTATTTTTTATCTAATAGAATAAAAAATAAAATTTTAATAAGTATAAAATTAACAATCACTTATAAAATTCATATTAAAAAATAAAATTAAAATGACTAAATAAAAAAAATAGTATAACAGTTTTGAAATGTAGAAACAATATATGCAAATTAAATGCATTTATATTAATTAATTTATTAAGTGATAATTGAAAAATCAAAATATCTCAAAATTTCAAAATTATGAGTTGCAAAAATAAAGGGAAAATTTTTCATGAAATAATCACATATATTACATTTTTTGTATGACATAAGTTGAATGATATAATTTTTGAAAAAAAAAATTTTAACTCAATTGAATAAAATGTCAAATTATTTTTATCCCACATTGGATGGATATAGATTATAGAGAGAATAAGGAAAAAAAGATAGTATTTTTATCCCACATCGGATGGATATAGAGAGAACAATAAGAGAGATGTATAAATGAAGAATTTTATCCCATATTGAATTGATATAGAGACCAAGAAGAGAGATGTGTATAAATAAAGAGGAAAAAGAAATGAGCAAGACACTTTCCCAATAAAGATTCGTGATAAAGAAGTTACGGTCGGACTGCAAGAGACAAGTTAATAAAAAATCGTGATTAAATCAAATTGTGGTGAAAAAAACCTTTTTTTTTTACATGTATTTGACACATGACACATGATATGCCAACCTGAGTATGAGTTTAGGTTATTCAAAGCAGGCCTCGAGTCGACCAAAGCATGGCCTTGGGCGGACCCAAGGAGGCCTCAGGTCGCCCAAGCATGGCCTAGGGCTGACCCAAGGGACTCCTAGGTCAACCCAAGTATGAGCTCGGGCCAATCCAAGAAGCTCACATATCGATCCAAATATATCCTTAAGTAGATCAAAACCCCTTGTCCAAAAAAAAAAAAAAAAAAAAAAAGCAGTTTTACAATTTTATTGGCTGATTAACACAGGGAGTTTAAAGTTGTTTATAAGTTCAGGCAAGCAAGGCAACATTATCTGGCATAAATTCAATCAATGACCATTCTACACAACAAACTACCTAAAGGTTATCAAATCCAATTTGTTCCATTCACAAGCCAACCGTATAAAACTCCAACACATGAAGAAACTAGACAAATGTAATTAACAAAACATTCACTAATAAAGAAAGGAATCAAACAGAATCATATACAAAAGCATAATTTGCTTTCCCTTTCTATCTTATGTTGTTCTATTTTTTTTAAGCCATCAAAACAACCGTACATGTTGTAAGAACCCTTATCTTACTCTGTCCCTTTACATTATTGAAGTTCAATTATTCTTTTTTTTCCTCTTTGATTTTGGACCCAAAATAAGTAGGAAGCAAAAGGAATGAAAGCTAAAATCTTAAAAATGAGAGGAATTCAAGGAAGAGAACAACAATCGGCAGTAGATAATAAATAGAAAAATAGTTGGAAATAATCCAAACAAAGAATGGAAAAAACTCGAGAGCGGAAAATCCACATCATAGTTTTAGTTTTTGGTAATTGGACTGAGAAAGTAATTATGGATCATATTAAGCTTACCAGCAAATACAGACAATGAAGATATCAGGCAAAGCAAATGTTCAAAAGCAAATGTTAAAAAAAGAAAAAGAAAAAGAAAAAAAAAGCAAGGTGGAGAGTGAAAAATCCACCATCATAATTTTTTTTTTTTTTTGGAGACTGGACTAAGAAATCTATCATGAATCATACTAAGCTTATCAGGAAATGCAAACAATGAAGAAGCAAGGAAAGCAAATGTTAAGAAGCAAACATTCAAAAAAAAAAAAAAAATGCATTAGTTCTATACGAGTTATGTAGACCATTGATAAAAATAATGCTATTGAACTTCAGCTTTCAATACTAGCAGGCTTTCCCTTTCTATCTTATATTGCTCTACTCTCTCTCTCTTAAAGCATCAAAACAACCAAACATATTGTAGGAAGCCTTATCTGGTAACCAAAGAATCTTCTTTCCGTCTAGAGCTCTAAACAAGGATCTCAATTGAGTGACTCTATCTCTTTTGCGGTATTAAAATTCCATTATTCCTTTTTTCCCTTTCATTTTGGACCCAAAACAAGTAAGAAGCAAAAAAAAGATAGAGAATGAAAGCTAAAATCTTAAAAATCAGAGAAATTCAAAGAAGAGAATAACAATTAGCTATAAATAGTAAGTTAGAGAATAGTGAGAAATAATCCAAACAAAGAAAGGAAAAATTTAGAGAGTGGAAAATCCAATGTCATAGTACTTGTTTTTTTTTTTTTTTTTTTTTTTTTTTTGGAAACTGAACTAAGAAACTAATTATGAATTGTGGTAAGCTTACTAGGAAATATAGACAATGGAGAGTAGCAAAACAAACGTCAATTAAAACAAATATTTAGTAGGGAAAACAAATGCAAACCTTCATAGCAGAGGTATGACTTCTATACATCATGATCATCATTAAGCACACTATTATGTTCAACTAATCTGTACGATACACTGGAACTGAAAAATAAAATTTTGGAAGACAGGCATGTAAAAAAATTTATATTTAAAAAAAAAAATTAATGAGCACCTGTTCGTCTCCATTTGCTCTGCTTAGAGAGAGCGAGAGAGAGAGAGAGCATAATTTGCTTAACGAACAGCTGCTCCTGTCTATTTGGCCTGCTTAGAGAGAGAGATACAAATCTTAGATTTTATGGTCCTTGTAATAAAGAGAGAGAGGGAGAGAGTGCATTGTAGTTAAAGTTCCAGTGATTCCATCCCCACAACACAATCATACATAATACCCATTCTATATGATTAATAAAAAGGTCAAGATTAGAGCTATTCAACTCACCAACGACAAATCATCTCTTGTTAACAGGAGGATAATCAAAACTGAGGTGGCACGCGGATCTTCATACTTATATCTATATGGTTAACCCCCCAAAAATAAGTATTCCTGGTCTCATTAGACCATTAGTGGTGTAGATGGAACATAATTCTTTTTTATTATCAAGTCATTTTCTTTTGCTTTTTTACGAGTAATTTGAGTCTAATGACTTATATTTTACTACACTTGATATTTTAGTTAATTTTTTTTTTAAAATATTGCGATATGGAGGGGAAAAAAAAAAGAAAAAACGATTACGTGTATTTAAATCAAAACACACTGACTGTATTATTCGATGCAATACAACTATTAAATTATGACCTTTGAATATTCATAAATAAAGAACAAATCGAGGATCAAACTTGTTGCTAATCCGAATTCCAAACTTGGTTTCTTGATATTGTCACTTTAAGGTTTGATGATTGGAGGTCCATGTCATTATTGGGAGATAGCAAAATTTAAACACAAATGGCATGGTCATCAATCATTCCACGTTACAACTCAGAATATAGAATTGTCTGATTCGAAAGAATGGGACTATTTACGGGAGCAACAATGGGGGAAAGGTGAATCCAAACTTGGATTAAGAAAAAGTTGCAATGGAAGAACGGAATTGTCACATTTGGTTAACATCTAAAGAAAATATCCAAAAGGAAACAAAAAAGGAATAAGAACCAAGCTACAAACTATAAACATCAGAAAATGAAAAAGGTAGGAAGTGATGCAAAATATTGAGACAAATGCATTTACATTATTTAAGAAAAAACAAATTTTATCATCATCCAATATTAAAAGGTAAAAAGTATGTAAAAGGGGAAAAAAATTTATAAGGATGAAAATTATAAGGATGTTTTATAAGGAACAGGTGAGAACTTTACTCCCACATTAAAATTAACTATTAAAATCAAGAGTTCACGTATTTATATGCCGCATGTAAAAGATTTAGGATGTGGGGTTTAACAATATCCCCTCCTATGGATGACTAGCAACAAAGCATTGGATTTGAACTAACTGTGACATAGTCCAATGGAACGAAATTTGCTTTGAAGTGGACTCCCATACCATGATAGATGAGAACAAAATTCCTATTTTAACAGTTAGCAATTATGTGAAGGATTTTCATAGTTAATTTTAAAGTTGAAATGAAGAGTAAAAAAGAGATCAAATAAGAAATAAAATGGTTTTATGAAAGTGGATTTCAAGATAATTGACTAGAATCAAATGAAAAACAATTCCCATTTCAAAGTTTAATATGAAAGCGGATATGTTTTCCCATTTCTATTCTTATTGATTAACATTGCTAGGCTTGACCTGACTGAAATACTTGGATAGAATCGAAGTATAAATACATTTCTTCAATAAAATTAATAGCATACTTTGATAATTTGTGAATTAGGAGAAGATGAGAGATTCAAGACTTCCTTTGAAATTTACAATTTTCGTTCATCGGATATTTTCAATTGAATTTTGCACTTAATTGTTTTAGTAAGATAGGCAAGGGCATGTTGTCCCAATCGGGACAGTCTAATGGTCACCACTCTTTCTCTCAACCCGATGATCGACTTGGCTCAAATTTATCTTGAAAAAATTCAAGTATGAAATATAAACTATTATAACTAAAATTCAAGTTTTCTCTTATAAAATGAATTAAAATTAAATTCTTTATAATAAAAATTTATATAAGACTTGATGAGTTTAAACTTAACAATTTAATCCTCGACATTTATTGCAAGGTGACAATGATATTTCTCTTAATCTCACAACTTCCTTCCACTTCCTTCCTCACCTTCTGCCTCTGATCTGAGAAAAATAATCTCAAAAGTCTACAAACACTAATTTACTTTGACAATTTGAAAGAAGACAGGTCCCCCCTTTTTTGGCATAATTGTATATTATTCTAGTGAAATTGTCATTCTCAATTTGGGTGTAAATTTATTTCACTGGATTTAGAAAGAGCTTGAACTAACATCGTTAACCATCTATGGTTGCGAGTTATTCATCGGAAAGAAAGAAAAAAGGAAAACGGAAAATCCAAATACAAACAAAAGTATTGTATCAAATTAGCAATTAAGGTCTACCTTACACTTTGTATTTTCACCCAAAAGGAAAAGAACATTAAACACTACAAAAAAAAAAACACGTCTTTAGCGACGGAAAAAATTCGTCACTATTTAACGACGGATTTAACGATAAAAACCAAAATCCGTCACTAATTAGCGACGGATTTTTTTTTTCATCACTAAATTTAGCAACGAAATTTTTTTCGTTGCTAAATTTAGCGACGGATTATATTTCTGTCCCTAATTAGCGACGAATTTGCTTTCCCGTCGCTAAATTTAGCAAAAAAAAAAAAATTCATCGCTATATTTAGCGACCGAATTTGAAATCCGTTGCTAAATTTAGCAACAAAAAAATTTCGTTGCTAAATTTAGTAATGGAAAAGAAATCCGTCACTAATTAGCGACAAAAATAAAATCTGTCGCTAAATTTAGCGACAAAAAAAATTCGTTGCTAAATTTAGCGACAGCAGAATATCCTTCGCTAAATTCATCGCTAAATATAATTTTAAATTTTTATTAAATATAATTTTATATTTTTATTAAATATATATAGGTATTTTATATTTTTATTAAATTAGGGTATCGATTTTTATTAAATATAATTTTATATTTTTTGAATATAATTTTATCATTTTTTTAAAGATAATTTTGTAATTATATTCAATATAATTTTATATATTGTATTTTTGTTAGATTAGGGAATTATATTTTTAATGATAAGAGTTAAGAAAAAAGTATAGAAGTAAAAAATATATATATATTGGTTAAGAGCATTTCATATAACTCTTTAAACTCAGTTTCGAATATGGACAAAAAACACATTTTCTGTAAAAAAAAAAAATAAAGCAACAAAAGGTGGTTATGCACAGATGGGCAAGGGCTGGTGGGTGCACAGATGGGCAAGGGCTGGTGGGCTATGGACATGGGCGGGCAAGCAGCAGGGGGCCGGGAAAGTGGTGGGCGGCGGCCGGCGGGTGGACGGACGGGTTTTACAAATAAAAAAATTAAATGCGAAATTTAGCGACGGAAATATAATCCGTAGCTAAATTTAGCGATGGAAAAAAATTTCGTTACTAAATTTAGTGACGGAAAAAAAATCCATCTCTCATTATCGACGGAAAGTGAAATCCGTCTCAAATTAGGGACGGAAATATAATCCATCGCTAAATTTAGCGACGTAAAAAAATTTTGTTGCTAATTTAGCGACGAATAATTTTTCTATCGCTAATTAGCGACGAAAAATTAAATCCATCGCTAAATTTAGCGACGGAAAAAATATCCGTCGCTAAATTTAGCGATAGATTCTAAATCCATTGCTAATTAGCGATGAAAAATAAATCCGTTACTAAATTTAGCAACGAAATTTTTTCCGTCGCTAAATTTGTTGCTAAATGTAATTTTATATTTTTATTAAATATAATTTTATGTTTTTATTAAATATATATTTAAAATTTATATTTTAATTAAATTAGGGTATTAATTTTTATTAAATATAATTTTATATTTTTAAATATAATTTTATGATTTTTTTAAAGATAATTTTGTAAATATAGTAAATATAATTTTACGTTTTTATTAAATATAATTTTATATTTTGTATTTTTATTAAATTAGGGAATTATATTTTTAATGGTGAGAGTTAGAAAAAAATATAGAAGTAAAAAAAAAGTATATCATATAAGTTAATATGGTATTATGGTTAAGAGCGTTTCAGATAACTCTTCAAACCCAGGTTCGAATCTGGGCAAAAGCACGTTTTCTGTAAAAAAAAAAAATAAAGCAGCAAAAGGTGGTCATGCGCGGGCGGGTAAGGGCTGGCGGGGTGTGGGCAAGCAGCAAGGGGCCGCGGCGGCAGTGGGCGGCGGCCGGCGGGTGGCCGAACAGGTTCTAGAGATAAAAAAATAAAATACAAAATTTAGCGACGGAAAACCGATTTCGTTGCTAAATTAGCAACGAAAACCAGTTGCTAACCATTTCTATCTCTAAATTTAGCGACAGAAATATTTTCCGTTGCTACTTTAGCGACAGATTCAGTTTCCGTCGCTAAATTAGCGACAAATTTAGTTTTCATTGTTAAAATTAGCGACGAAAATGGTTTTTCTCGCTAAATTTAGTGACGGAACCCCAAATCTGTTGCTAAATTTTGGCGATGCATTATTAGCGACGAAAATTTTTCCGTCGCTAAATTCATCGCTAAAAGTTTTAACGATGAATTTTTCTAAAATTTCTGTCACTAAACCCTTGTTTTTATGCACTAAAATGCAAAGTTGGCCAAATAGTATTGCAAATAGAGGTGTGCATTATTAGGTTAAAATTGAAAAAAAAAGTTTTGATCGAATTGTTTATTTATATTTTAGGTGGTTTATTAAGTATTTGGTTTAGTTGTAAATAAAACCAAATTTTAATTCAATTTATTTAGATGATTATCAGTTTTAAGAATTTTTATTTCGATCAAATCGAATTAATCGAATTAATTAAAAATATTATATCTATATTTTTGGGATAATTTTTATTCATATAAATATCATTATAATATTATAATTAAAAATTAAAAGGCAAAAAAACCTAAAAATTAAAACTTGAGAGTATACAATGAATGAAAGACTTTTAGCCTTTGGTTAATGTGGCTTATAAGCGAATTTTAAATTTTAAAATTATAGTTTATAATCATAGGTTGATATGAGTAATATATATTATACTTATATAGACATGAATAGAAATTAATATTATTTAAAAGTTTTTAAAAGTAAGAAATTTCAATAATTTGATTAATTTGGATAATCGAATCGAATTAACCGCCTATTTCGGTTGAACAAAATTTTGATTTTTATTCTATTTTGTTAGATAATAGTTATAAAAATTGTATAATCAAATTAAATCGGTTATACCAATTTTGATCATTTTGAATACGGTTTAATTGAATGCTCACCCCTAATTTTAAGTTAGAGATAATGAAAATCACATTTCATTTTTTCTTTTTGACAAAAGGGATTATGGAGGTATAAATTGAAATTAATTTTTATATGTTAGATTAAACAGCATCACACAAGGACAAGGAAAATCAAATTTTATATCTTGAGAAAGAGGAAAAAAAAAAGAATGATGTAAATATCATTCAATTTGGTAAGAAGATTTGATCAAACAACGATCTCGTTTGGGGTTAATATAGCATGCAGTTTCTTTTTTGATTACATAGCATTTAAACCCTGAATCACAGAATTGATAAATTAGAGTTGTGACTATTAAACTGTTTCATATAATTTCTTATGAATCATATCATTTCCCATTATATCAAGGAGAAAGTAAAATAGTATTCTTTATTACTAATCATGTTGCATGCTGTTGGAAAATGGATCTAGGTCCACTCATGAGAGTAGACCCAACCCAAGATCTATTCAAATAATTGTGTTTTGAATTTAAATGGGCGATATGATTATTGAAAATAACCCTTTCTCATTTTATAACTCCCTCCCCCCCCCTCTCTCTCACACACACTCTCTCTCTCTCAATAACTTCCCAAAAAAAGGATCCCATTTTTGGTACATACGTGTGTATTTTGAACAAAAGAAAAGTGACAAGAGATTTTGTTTTCTTTTAAAAAGAAGAGAGAGAACATCTTCTCATCATTGAAGATGGAGCAAAGATTGATCATCATTATGGCATTTGAATTGTGAAATATAGAAAGTGATCTAAATTTGTCATACTTTCTCGACCTAAAATATCCAATCGTTAAAAAAGTTAAGTGATCTTAACCCAATTTAGATTTGGGATTTCCGCTTGTAATATATTTGTATTGGTTTGTATGAAAACTTTCATGGGTATCAGAGCATGCATAAATTGTTTCCTGTCTTATTTGGGTATCTAAAAAAAAATTAAAATCGTCATGAATAATGTTAGTGGTTCATTAATGGCATATTACGAAATACTTGACGAAATGCTCTCAATTTAACATAATAGGATACTTATGATCTAAGGATTAAATTTACAAAATTTGGCATGCATCTTATGAGTACATTAGGAGAAATTACGAACCCTAGATGAAACTTAATATATTCGTAATTTTCAAAATACTATATTTCATGACATAAAATTTATATGGTTTGATTCTTCTTAAAAAATACTTTCCAACCATATAAAAATCACAAAAAAAAAGATTAAGAATTGAGAGAGATATAGCTTGTCGAAAATCTTTTCGAATTCTAAAAGTTTGAAAACGATAAACAGTATCACGTGTCTATTCTCAAACTTGATAACCAGTGTGCGAAACCCAAACCCAAACCCAAACTAGAGAAGTCTAATCTGAAAACTAATACCACCATTAAACTTAAAGATATCAAAAATGATGGTAGCCAAAATCTGGTGGACGTCTACCTCGGGAAAGGCGGTGCGTGAAGTTCACGTGCCCGTTGTGGCGTGTGAATGTGTCTGCTTTCTTTTATTTTTTGCACAGCCGCCCCTAGTAGCACGTGGGGAGCACGTGGAATTCCAATTTCTGTCGGAATTTTTATCAAAATAAATATTTTATTTATTTTGATTTTTTTTTGAATTTTAATTTATTTTTCAGAATTGAAAAATATTTTTTATTAATTTTAAATCAATAAATTGTTACAAAATTACAGAAAAATCATTTTCCTATTTGAAAATTTCTAAAAAGTTTTTGTAGGACTAGAAAATATTTTCTTAATTTTGACTACTTGAGTGTAAATTGTTTACACTTTTTTGATTTTATGCTTATTTTTTTAATATTTGAAAATTTTGTTTTTTCAACATAAAAATTAATTAGAATTTGATCATACTATCTGAAGCAAGTGTCTTCGATATTTATTATAATATTATGGTTAGCCGTATGCCTAATTTAATATTGTTTCGATTTTCATGGAAATGGTGATAAATCGGACGTCTTTTTGAAGCTGTTATGGACCTCTGGGAAAGGGAAAGAGATTTGAAAAGTTTAGAGCATTTGATGAGGTTGGGTCAAACATTGACATATAAAATAGACCCATCTCATTCTTTACTTAATCATTTGGAGATCATGGAACAAAAACGCTTGAAACATACTCAATTTGGTCATGCATTTTGGGAGGATGACATATACATACTGAGAAATTCCCTACTTCTTTATTAGGCTAACGTAGTTGATGAGTTGCTTGTTAAGATTGAGTATATAATTCTTGATGATGTGAGGTCATTACTCATAGAAAAGTGAGAATACCAGACAATAAAGATCCAAATGAAGAAAAAACTTTTCCAAAGTATAAATAGTTCCTCATATATTGTAAGAAAATTTACTCCTAGGGATAAACTATCAAAGAAAATTATAAGTATGTTATCTCAAATAGATGTATCTTGAACCAGATAATTCATTCACATATTTTCTTTTGCATGTAATGAATGTTTACAAGGATCATAATCATGTAATAGAAGAATTTTAAAATTTTAATATAAAGTTTCTTTCTAGCATATGTTAGCTATATTCATTATTTGATGATCATGTATACAAAAGAATTTTAGGGTTTCTTGAATAAAATTTTGAATTGATGGAATTTAAATAATTCTTATCCAAAATTGAAATATTATTTAAATATTTTGTATATTTAAGTGGAAGATTTTAGATTGAAAAAATTTAAGTAATTTTCATCTAAAACTTATAGAATTTTGTAGTTTTAAATTAAGTTTGTGATGGTGATGCATTAAAATCATAGATGATGATTCGAAACCTAGTGAATTTTTGATTCTATACCTGATGTTGATCTGTCATGAATGTTAATTTTAAACTATAAAATTATGTGTATTGTATGAGTATTAGTACATGTATCCACCCTCTTAGAAAACCAAAGCATAACATCAAAGTCCATTATTACGAGTTTAAATATGAGTGACAAATTAAATAGTGATGACAATTTGGTGTACCTCAAGAAGAAATATAGAGGTATCAGTGACTTATCTTAGACGATGACCATAAATTTTAATATTGAATAAAAGTAAGGTGACCACAATGTTAAATAACTTTTTAAGAGTCATGTCTAACATGATTAGAGAATATGAGTCAGCTGGTCATGTTCTCTCCGATAAACAAAAAATTCAAATCTTGATCTGATTCTTTTTTGTTAAGTGAAAGCACCTAAAAGTCAGTTTGATTCATAATAATAGTGTGAAGACTTTCTCGAATGTTGCTCGCCATATCAAACTTGAGAATGAGCAGTTTTATGCTGCATGATCCATAACTGATGTTTTTCTTGTAAAGTCCAATTTCAAGAGAGTTTCGAACTCTAAGTATGAGAAGAATTGGAACAAAAGTAAGAAAAGAAAAAGAGATTGGAGACGGATCACTAAAGAACGTCTTTGGATATAAGAACAAACTGATAGATATTTGTAATTTTTCATGGATTGTCTTCTAATAATAATGGTTTCATACGGAGAACGATACAAGAGTGAACATTAGAGGAGTTGACACTTATAAATTGGAAATACGAAATAGCCGAATTCTTATTCTACATGATATTCTCTACGTGTCAGAAATTCAACGAAATCTTATCTGTTCTTATTCTTTTAAAATTTGGCTGTAATTTGAACTTTTAGAGAAATTGGGTTAGTTTGTATTTGAATAACATGTAAATTAGCTATGGATAGTTTGTAAATGGTTTCATCATTTTGTAAATGTTGATGATATGGCATGGTATGCTAAACTTGGTTATATAGAGCAAGACATAATGAATTAACTATTGAGAGCAGAACCGTTGGGTTCACTCACAAAGTTAATTTACCAATGTGTGAATAATGTCTTCCTGGCAAAATAACAAGGAAACTAATTGGAAAAAGCCATATGGACTATATTTCCATTGTTGTTAGTTCATTCAAGCATTCGTGATCTAATAAATATGAAGGCTACACATGGAGTTTCGTGTTTCATTGCATCATTGATAATTTCACACCATTAGGTCATGTTTATTTGATTTCTCACAAATTGAAGTATTTGAATGTTTCAGATGTTATACGAATGAGGTAGAAAATCAAATTGTTAAGACAATGAAGGCTTTGAGAACGGATAGATGTCATGAATATCTATCAGATCAATTTAAGAATCTGAGTAATGAAAAAGTCATAATTTGACATTTGACAATTCTTTATGCAATTCAGCAGAGTGGTGCTGTAGTGAGAAGGAATAAGACATTGTTAGATATGACAAAATCTATAATGGCGCATGTTAACTTTTTGGTTTTCTTTTGGGGAGATGTTTCGTTGACTACGGCTTAAATTTTTGAACAAAATACCTTCAATGTTAATACCAACGACATTATATAAACTTTGGACTGGTAGAATGTCATGTCTAACTGATCTCAGACCTTGGGGATCGATAATTTGCATTCAAAATTTTTACAATAAGCTTGGAAAATTGAGTCCCCGTGGCAATAAAAGTATTTTTATAAGATATTCTATCAGTTTAAAAGTTAAGTATTCATTGAAGAACAAGATAATGGTATTGTAGTAGAAATTGAATCACGAAATGTCACATTTTTAGAAAATGATTTTCTTAATAAAGATGATGTGAATGACATAGAGTCTTATTATTTGAATTAGTTAATTCAAAAGATGGCTCTATCTATGGTTGATCACCAGAATCGCAAGAAACTGAGTTTGGTGATGATTCTAGTGGCAGAGATTTAAATTCTAGCGATCCAACTGAATTACAGATTAAAAAAAGTGTTAGGAAAACTATCCCAAGCGTCACTTTAAGATTAATAGGTACGCATTTATTGTTTCTCTAGAAAAATGAAGAAGAGTTTAAAAACGAAGATAAGACTCTACATTGTCTCACCAAGAGTGAATTGAATATAAAATAAAAGAATAGGAGTCCATGAAATCCAACCATATTTGAAAATTGATTGAACTTTTACCAAGGCATAAGACTATTGAGAACAAGTGGGTTCTCAAAATGAAGCGTAAGACAGAAAGAACTATTGAGAGGTATAAGATTCAACTGTTAGTAAAAAGTTTACACTCAGTAAAAAAGTGTTAATCATGAAAAAATCTTTTCTCGATAGTGAAATTTACTTCCATTCGTATGCAATTGACAGTAGTTGTCAATTTGAATTTAGAATTACGTTAGATGGATGTAAAAACTACCTTCTTCAATGGAATTTAAGGAAGAAGTCTGTATGACACAACCAAAGAGTTTTGTCATTAAAGACCAGGAAGACAGAATTAGTAAATTGAACGGATCAACTTATGGTTTTAACCAGTTTTTGAGACAATAGTGTTTGAGATTTTACAGAAATATGATCTCTTATAATTTCATCATGATAGACGAGAACCACTATATCTATGTGAAAAAATCCGATGAGAAATTTGTAATTCTATCCCTATATGTCAAGAACATATAGTTAGTCACAAATGATAAAAAGTATGATCTTCAAATCTTGAAATGATTGTTTTTCAATTTTTTAAGATGAAGGATATGGGTGAGATAGATTGAGAATTGAATTTCATAAAAATCGTTTCAAGAGATTATTAGATTTATCTCAAGAGTATCATATTATAAAAACTCTAGAACAATGCAAGTGAAAAGACTATAAACCTATTGATCTTTCTGTAGCTATAAGCAATAATTCAAATGATAACATATGCCCTTGAAAAGCCTAATAAAATAGATGAAATGTCCAGAATACTGTATTGTAGTACAGTTGGGAACTTGAAATACACTATCATGAATACTCATTCTGCTTTTTTGTCATGTTATGAGATTTTGTCAGTAGGTATCTGTCTAATCTAGAGAAGAGTGATTGGATCGCTGTAAAAAGGATATTGGGATATTTGAGCGGAATTACAGATTATTTCCTTCATTATTAAGGAAAGAACCTAGTATTAAAAGGATACACGGATGCTGATTGAAGAGGTGATTTAAATAAGAGAAAATCTATCTTTGATTATATTTGATTGCTCAATGATAATACTATCTCATAGAAAAGTAAAAAACAAATCGGTATATCACTTTCTATAATGGGAACAGAATTTGTGGTCAATGCTTTCACAGTTCAGGAAAGAGTTTGGTTGAGTAGATTTTGTAATATTTTGGAAGTAATAAGCAACTCAGTGGAAATTTGACGATTTATTGTGATAATCGGTCAACTGTTGTTTACACGTGAGACTCCAAATATTATAGCAAAACCAAATATAGACACAAAAATCAATCTTATCAGAAACATGATTGAAAAGAGGGAAATGACACTGAATATGTGACTACGTATTTGGTAGTGGCTGGTTTTTTTAGAAAATCAATACCTAAAGATATATTTGTGAGATTTGTTAGAGAACATATGTTGTATAGATTGTGATAGTATTTGTTACTATAATTATAATTGTGATCATATACAGAGAATATATATGATATAATACTCATATTTGATAACATTTAAATTTTATTTTTGTATTCAAAATTCTTGTGTCTGGAATTGAAAGTATGTCGTGCAAGTTTTGATATTGGTTCTCTCACATAAACAATCGCTTCTAATGTTTGTGTAACATGTAGAGATGAGACGTGTTAAGTTGTGATGTATTAACATATATATAAGCCGTCTCAGTTAAATATTAAGATGAAATTATCAGTTAAATATACTACACATATGACAATCGAAATAGATTTTTCACAATCCATTAAACTTGTCAAACGGCCAGATGTGGGTTTTTCCTTGATTTTATAAGACTTATAAGAAGGAAAAGTTAGATCAAGTATTGTGTACACTTGAATTAAAACATGTATGATACATTATTTTAAAAAAGAAAACATACGCTTCTAAATAGAAATGAAAGTATCATAACACGTATTTCATACTATGTGTACTTATGTAACTGTATGAGTAATGAAATGATGTATCCCTCTTCATTTCATTATATCCATCTCATTGTGTAAGACTCAAAAATTTATATTTAATCTCATTTTATACTTTTAAGACTTTTTATCTCTTAAACTTTTATTTTAGTATTACTATTTTAGTATGTTACCAAAAAATTATGAATGATTCCGTTTCTCGGTGCATGTCCAATAAAATAAGTTGAAAGTAAGTAGTATGAAAGGAAGACTATCTTTAACTAACACATTACTCTATATTCACAAACCGATCAATTATGTCTATGATTTAGCATTTGGAAACGTAATTGCGAATACATTATTAAATTAGAATCAAGTATACTCTTACATTGTTTTGAGGGATAAAAGAAATATTGATTGTGTCGAATAAAAGAGGTTTGGGGTATAGCGAGATATGATATTTTCATCACTACATTGACGATGAGCTGCTATATATCCTTAATCGATATATAATTCTAGAATTCTTAGTATTCTCACGAATCACACAATTCACTTGTCTGTATAAAATTGATAATATTCGATTGTAATAATTATACTGTGTGCGAATCTAGCTTTCATGTATGAATGAGAGATATTGAAAAATAGATCCAGATCCATCCACGTGGATAAACCCAATCCAAGATCCATTCAAATAATTGTGTTTTGAATTTAAATAGGAGAAGGTGGTTTTTTAAAATAACCCCCTCATTTTATAACTCCCTATCCCTCTCCCTCTCCGTCTCTCTCCCCCCCCTCTCTCTCAATAACTTCTCCAATAAACCACTACAAGAAAAACAGATATCAGTAATGAAAATATCCGTCGCTAAAAGTATTAGTGACGAAAATTTAACGACAGAAAATTCCGTTGCTAAAAGTCACCTCGCTAATTTAGCGACGAAAATTTTCCGTCGTTAAGAAAATCCGTCGCTAATCCATCGCTAATTAGCGACGAAAACATTTCCGTCGCTAATTCATCGATAATTTAATTTTTTATTTTTTCTAATTATTCCAATTATCGACGGATTATTAGTGATGGAAATATTTCCGTCGCTAAAGTGAATAAGAGCAAACCCAAGCACACGAGCTCGGACGACCTACCCGACTGCTCGGCTGCTTGGCCCGACCTGACCCGCCCGCCCGCCCTCGCACGCACATATACAACCCCGGCCCACTCGCCCGCCTGCCTATCCACCCGCTTTTAATTTGTTGTAAAAATGTTCACACCCAGGTTCGAATCTGGGTGTGTAAGAGAAATGTTAAGAGTTTTAACCACCATACTACTATCACATTTGTATTTTTAGCTTATTTTTCTCTATTTCTATACTTTCTTTCTAACTCTCAATATTAAAAATACAATACCCTAATTTAAAAAAATATAAAATTTTATTTAATAAAAACATTAAATTATATTTAAAAAATATAAAATTATATTTAATAAAAACACAAAATTATATTTAATAAAAATACAAAATTATATTTAATAAAAACAAAAAATTACATTTAATAAAAATACAAAATTATATTTAATAAAAAATTATATTTAATAAAAACACAAAATTATATTTAATAAAAATACAAAATTATATTAAATAAAAACAAAAAATTATATTTAATAAAAACATAAAATAATATTTAATAAAAATACAAAATTATATTTAATAAAAAAATTATATTTAATAATAACACAAAATAATATTTAATAAAAACACAAAATTATATTTACTAAAAATACAAAATTATATTTAATAAAAATAAAAAATTATATTTAATAAAAACACAAAATCATATTTAATGAAAAGACAAATTTATATTTAATAAAAATACAAAATTATATTTAATAAAAACAAAAAATTATATTAAATAAAAACACAAAATAATATTTCATAAAAATAAAAAATTATATTTAATAAAAATACAAAATAATATTTAATAAAAAGACAAAATTATATTTAATAAAAACACAAAAATAGATTTAATAAAAAGAAAAATTTATATTTAATAAAAAGATAAAATTATATTTAATAAAAACAAAAAATTATATTTAACCATAACAAAAATTTTTTTTCATGTTTTAATGATGAAAAAATTAGTGATGGATTTTTCCATCGCTAATCTGTTCAAATAGGTTTTAGCGATGGATTTTTCGTCGTTAAATTTGTCACTAATCTGTCCAAAAAAGTTTTAACGACGGATTTAACGGAAAATTTCTGTCGCTAATTTTAGCGAGGGATTTAGTGACAAAACAATTAGCGACAGATTTTTCTGTCACTAAATCTGTCACTGAATTTTTTATCATTAATCCATCACTAATAGTGACAGATTTTTTTTCATCAATAATTTCCATCGTTGAATAGCTGTTTTGAACGATCTCATTTTGGGTACATATGTATGTACGTTGAACAAAAGAAAAGTGACAAGAGGTTTTGTTTTCTTTGAGAAAGGAGAGAGAACATCTTCTCATCATCGAAGATAGGGCAATGGTTGATCATCTCGGTATCGTGACATTTGAATTGTAAAATATAAAAAGTGATTTGAATTTATAATATTTTTTGACTTAAAATATTTGATCATTTAAAAAGATAAATGATCTTAATTTAATTTAGATTTGAAATTTTTACTTGTAAAATATTTTTATTAATTTATATGAAAACCTTCACATGCATATAAAACACCAAAAAATATAATATACTCTACTCAATATTAGCTGATTAGACAGTTTCTATTGACGAATATATCGGCGTGCAAAAGAATAATTATTATCATTATCAGATAAATTTATATTGTATTAGCCCATTTGCTTTTAGCTTAGGCACTATTCGCAGCAAAGACTGTGAATAGAGTTCCCACCTACTAAGTTTGTCATCTATTATACTCATGTTACTAAGACTTTCTATTTTTCTTTTTAAAAAAAAAAAGAAAATTGAAATTACTCGGAAGGTTTCTTACATATTTATGAATAGAGTGCTCATCTAATCAATTTGTTGTCCATTAAACTTGTCTTATTAAGACTTTCTAATTTTCAAAGTTCTATTGTTCTTCTAGCCTCAATATTAAAAAAAAAAAAGAATTAATAAAAACATATCAAACTTACTTTACCATAAAGTAAACCAAAACCCTAGCATGTGAAAACCTTGTGGAGTAGAAGCCAAAGTAGATGAAGTTATGGTCCATGATGTAGGGTTTCCAATACCAACCATTATTAATTAATAGAATTATCATTATATTTAGGTGATATAAAGAGTTTCTAATAAATCAGCCAAATGATGTTAATTAAAATAAACTAATAGTAGATAAAAAAAAAAGGATAACTTAAGTTCTCTCGCAATATGATTACATCAACCCTAAGTCGAGGAAAAAAGAAAAGGGAAAAGGAAAGGAAAGAGAGTAATAAAAAACCATGCGAGTCTCAAAAAGAAACTATATGAGCTATGTATTAACAGTAATAAACTCAATCTCACTAGGTCGGGAATCCGAACTGCTGCTACAGCCATTGCCCTCTCGAGCCTGGTCCATCACCGGTCCAACCGAATGGTTACTGGAAACCGGTTCAAACCCTAGAGCCAGTTCCAACTCAACCTCACTCTCATCGGACTCACTTTCCAATTTTGCACCATTCTCAGTTTGACCCGACCCATTCAACAATTCAATTTCCTGATGATACTGAGCTGGCCTTTTGAAGTCACAATTCTTTTCCGACCCGCAAAGGCCGGCTCCACTAGCAAAGTCTATGAAGGACTTAAGTCGGGCCGGTTCAATATGATTGCCTGGTTGGGTACGTTTGAACCGTCTTCGGATTCTTATCTTGTGAAGATTTGCATTGCCTTGTTTTAGCTCTTTGGATATGTGACGTATGTCGTAGAATTTAAGAGGAGGTTTTGGGCTTTTATGAGGACTTTCGGTCGATATCGGCACGATAGGTGAGCCCTTAAGAACCGATTCAACGGCGGCTTGGCATCGGTGCCAGTTGTTGGACCATAGTAAACCGACCGATCCGTAGATCGGGTTGATGATTCGTCCACAAGCCTCATACAAGAGTGATCTAAATATAGCTGTTGTTCATTTCATAAAGAGAAAGGCTGTGTTACAAAGAAGTTAAAGAAAGCTTTGCAAAAAAAAAAAAGTATAATTGGTAATAATTACTTGATTTTAGTGTAACTGGTTCTTTCAAAAGCAGTAGATATCAATTTGGATGACATGGTAAGAGGGAGAGAGAATAGTTATTTGAATTGATTGATTGTTTCTTACGAAGTTGATGCATCAGAGAGAAGATAAACAAAAATTTAACCAAGGAAGATTAGGGGGTTTTGATTCGCATACAAAAATTAAAATTAAATTTGAAATCAAAAATAAATTCATGTGTTCACTTTGAATTTTAAAAATCATAATTTGAGAGTTTTATTCCTGAATCCTAATTCTTATTTTCTTAATATAAAAAAATTATATGGATTTTAGTCTGGTTTTTTATTTGAACTCATTTTAACCAACCTTCCCTTAATTTTATCATTTTCATAAATAGATTGTTCAAACCTTTGGAGTAATCTGTTGCTTTAAAAAGATTCTGATGAATAATATGGTTCTTGATAGCATGTTAGATAAAAATTAATTAAAATTTATAGATTTATATAATAAATTTTGGAATAATTGGTAGTTTTAAAAGGAAGTTTTAATAAATACCAGGGGCGAATATAATATCATGGCAGACCGTCAGTAATAAATATATATATATATATTAGAAATTTATTTAAACTTTTGAAATAATCAGAATAAAAAAAATAATATATATTAAAAATTTATTTAAACTTTTGAAATAATCAGTGTTACCGGGACGGAGATGTTGGGGACCGGCGTTGATGAGGTTAACTAGGCCAGCACGGCCATAGTACTTGGCAAGGAAGAGAGTGGCGTTGGCTTGGAACTCAGGGTCCTTGATCCATTGAAGGCAGGGCTTGATGGCGCAGTCTTCGCTGCATCCCTTTCTCAGTGCTCGACATCCATTGCAGCTCATTCTCATGATAGCTACAGAGAGAGAGACAGAGAGAGAGAGAGAGAAAGTGGAGAGAGAGTGAGAGAGGTGGGATGAGATGAAGGCTGCGTTTGATGGATTTGGTATTTAAAGATGGGTGACATTCGTGCTCGAGGAATGGGTTCCAGAAGTAAAACGGACTCAAGTAACTTTTTCTCTTTACTTTCTTTTTTTGGCTTTTCCTCAAGAGTCCAAACACGGTGTGAACGCATAGATTCCATCTTACATTCCTAATAAAAAACTCTTCTTGAAACTAATAGAAGGACACTTGTTTCCAATCCATGTTACTAATAAAACTTAGTCTAAAATTAATACCACAATTTTCAAAAAGCAATTTCTTATTTTCTCCTAAAATCATGAATGGCACTCTAATGTTTTTAATGACATTAATAAATGCGTTTTCAGCTATGTTTTAAAATTTAAATTAAATAAATTTGAAAATAATATAATATCACTAATAAATAATAATTATTTTAGTAGTTTTAAAATCTAGTCTCTCACCATATGCATTAATTATAAATTTCACAGATATACAGAGTACAAAAACTAATGTTTTAGTTTTATTTATTTATTTATTCATTTATTTTGCATGGAAGTGAATTTATCCTACTTTCTAATAAAATTCTCTTCATTGTGACAGTTTCTAGCAATTAAAGGGGGATGGAACATTTCAAAAAATTAAGAGAAGTGTTTTCCTTTCAAAATCTAGGCCCTTACATAATATCTTCATGATTTTCATTTTTTAATATAATATATATATATATACACACCCCAAAAAAGCTAAAGAGATTGAATTGTATATAGAAATATATATCTTATTCACTTTTTTCTTGGGAGTGTTTATATGGTCTTTAAGTATATAACTTTAACCTTGCACCAGAGAAAAGAATTTCATTCCTCACACTACACTTAATTATCCTGGTTAATTTTAATATGATTATTTATGCTCTATCTACTCATAAATATTAGCAACATGTTAGGCCTTACTCCGTAAGGGGTACAGATTGGGCAATGGTAGCTAGGACTGCGTCAATATCAAAATCATAGGATATTTAGAGAAGATGATCCTTCCCCCCGCCCCTCCTTTTTCTTTTTTCCTCTCTTTTTGCCGAGAAGAAATGAGGGTGAGGAAGCACATTGTTGCTTCCAAGCAAACTCCCCTTTTTGTATTTAGAAATATTTTCTGATTAATTCGATTCGTGTATTTGTAAAGATACTATTTAAGAGACAACTCTTTTCGCGTAATTTTTTCATTATCAAAATTAACATTTCCTCCTACTAAACTAATTGTTAGGTTGGTTCCCAAGTAAACTCCCTATTCATTGTAAATATTGCTTTTGACTATACTCCGATAAAACCATCTTTATAGCGAGACTACTGGAGATGGTTCATCTTCAATGTTCTCAAGTTTGAATTGAGTTGTTCGAGATGGCGTAGATGGTGGGGGCCGAAGGAAAATAAAGAAACTCGTCTTTCGTAACCAATTTGGCATTTCCTAGGGTTGTTTAAAACGAGTGCACCAATTAATTCTCCCACATATCGACTTCAAATCCGCGTCAAATTCACTTTTGCAAGACCAAGAGGCGCGCACTTTCCTCACGCCAATGAATTTATAGATAAAAACTCATAAAATGGTATTCAAAGGACATTAGTTTTAATTCCATTAATATTATGATCGAATGAATTTACAGATAAATTGCAAGCTATTTTTTTTTTTAATCGAATACGAGATTCATAAATTTAGAATTATATAATGGAAAGTCATTATTTCTGATTTAATCATTAAATAAAATAGAACTACTATTAAAACCAATGTTTTTAAAACCGGATCAGACAGTTTGTTTGACCACTTCGATCAGAAACTGTTCTATATTTCGGTTCTGTTATCGCTGTTAAATCGGATGAAATCAAATTTAGTCAAAACCGTTTAAAATCAGTCAAAACTGATAAAACTGATAAACCATTTAAACAAATCCAAAGAAAACATTGACCGTTAAAATATATAATATACAAATTATATATATGATATTATAATGATATCTCCTGATTCATAAAATGATCCAATCGATCCATATGTTGGCCGTTAAAAACATTGATTGAAACCTTGAGCATACTCATTTAAAGAAAGTTACGGGTGTATCAAAGAGCTATGTTTGCTCGTCCAAATTGAAAGCTAATATAATTGCATCGCTTGAATCTGCTGGAACAAAAAAGGTCAAGAAATAGATATAAGGACGTGAACAAGTCAAATTTAACCTCCTATCTTTGATATTTCTTAGCCTTTTCAAATTTAAGATTTAAGATGTGACTTAGAGCCCAAATTGTCAAAGCCAAAGTCACTTCTTATTATTTCTAGACCAATTTTGGAGTAACTCAAACGTCCACTATTTGAGATATACAAATAATTTAGAGAAATATATATATATGTAGCCATACTTTTCTTATAGCTGGAGTCTAGTGCTCGTTTCCATCTCAAATACTTGCATGCCAAAGAAAGACAAATCTAAGTATAAGATGGGGGGAGAGGAACTCCGTTGCCATCTGTTTCCCTCTGGAATACATGCAAAATGAGTATTAATAGATAGTTAGTCTAATAGGTAAAAATATAAAATTTTTTAATTAAATTTCAAATTTAAAAATTGAGAATCTCCCTAAATTGGCCCAACAACGCTCGAATTGGATTAATCGGAATATATTTTTGGATACCGATGAGTTATAAAAGAAAAATACAAAATGACTTTCAAAAGATCAATTATTGGATAGGAAGTCATATCTTTGTTCTTGAAATTGCTAAGTTGGACATCATTAGACTTTCTTAGCATACGAGGATACAACCCCGCGGTCAATATTGTTTTTAGTTAAAAAAAATCATATTTTTAGATATCATTTAATTGAAACCTTATGAATTTAAATTTGAAATAAATACTAAAATTGTAAATTAATAGTGATTCTCCAATATCATTCTTTCTTAAATTTTTAAAGCATATGCTATTGATTTTTGTTTTTTTAGATAATAATAGCTAATTCAAAAAAAAAATTGCTTATGAAAGCTTTTTTAAGTAGCAGGATAATTTTTTTTTTCAAAGAGATAGGTTTTTATAATTTGATATCATTAATATTTATTTATTGTGCGCAAAATATCCAAAACTATAAAGTTTAAGAAAATTTACAAGACCTTGGCTGTCAAATATTTCACAAACTTTTTCTTTTGCTTCGAACATTTGTTGGGGAAATGAAGTAAATGTTAATGATGCCAAATCGAAGCAATTCTTTTTTTTTTTTCCATAAAACACATCTTCAAGGAATTCATCAGTCAATAAGAATTTTAAAATAAAATTTCTGGGGCTATATTTATTGTCAAATAAAAAAATTTTCTTTTTTTCAAATTACACGGACTTTAATTACAACAAATATTTTCATAAACATTCTATACCCAAAACAAAAGAACTTCTCATCAAAATTTATAACAATTTTAAAAATTAAAATTATAAAGAAGCGTTAAAGAAAACCGGGGGCAGAGAGAGAGAGAGAGAGAGAGGGAGGGAGGGAGAGGGAGGAAGTGAAAGGAATCTGAGGTCAAGATGTGATGATGATGATGGGGTCCCATATGCTTTGAGCAAGTATGCAAGTTGTGTATTAAATTGAGGAAGGGCGTGAGGCTGCCACACGCCACTTATTAAATTATGCAATTTAATGGCATGGTGTGACGTTAGAGGGAGACCTGGTGGAGTCTTCTTTTGCATTTTTTAGTGTCCAATTCTCCATTTCAATGAGAAATTCCTAGGTTCATCGTTCTTGGTCCCTTCTACCACATCTTACGTTTACATGTGGAGCCCGCCGGATTGCAGGATTGAAACTTTGGGTTATCTTTCAAAATGCAGAGCTAAAATAAATTGTGTTACTGTTTGTTGAAAATGATGTATGAAGTGTTTCATATCCAATTCTTTAAAAATCATAAAAATAATAATAATTTACATATAATATATATTATGATCCAAAATTTCAAATTTTAAGTTTTTAGAAAATTTAGTGTATATATAATACATACACATATATATAATTTTAACATAATATCAGAACTGTGAGTTCAAATATTAATTTCACCCTAAAATACGTTAAAACAAATATCTAAGTAAGTTTGGAAAAACCTTCTCGCATTATGGAATGAGCAAAAGTACTCCATGAATAGAAAAAGAAAACTTATTTGATAAAAGATATGTTAAGAAAAAAGAAAAAAAAAAAAAAAAGAGAGAGAGAGAGAAGCAAATAAAGTTGTGGATTCGGACATGAAAGGAAAATGTTAGAAATTATATGCGGAATGAAGTGGTCCACATTACAAAATAGGACTATTATGGGAATCAAATCGAGCTCGAATCACTCACGAGTCGTTTAGTTAATAACTCGACTCGACTCGATTTGATTTTGATCAAATTTTGTATCGAGTTCTAGTAATATAATTTTAGACTCAAAAACTCATTGAGTATCTCAATAATATATATTAATATATATTATATATACTTATTTATGATTATAATATAAAAATAAAATAAAATATATTAATATATTATATAATAATCGAATTTTCATTTAAATTTTATTATTTACTATATATCGAGTTTAAATTTAAATTCGAATTAGATTAAAAAATAATTTTGATTTTGAAAATAAAGATACACCGGATCGATTTGACTCAGCTCGACTCAAATACTTTCCTGTTACAAAATCGGAAAGAGAGTGATTTCCATGTATTAAATATTTTATTTAACCAATTGGTGTTTATATATATTCACAGGTCCACCGATGACTCTCCAAATTGCAAATTTCAACATCGTCAAAAATATAAGGGGCATATATGGCATGTTCATTACACAAAAAAAAAAAAAAAAGAGACCGCTGAATAATTACATTATCAAAATTTTCTAATATTCATATTCCTTTTTTTTAAAATAGTCGAACTCCCAGAAGCATGTTCATTTGAACGCGTATAATCATCATCATCATCACCTTCTTCTTCTTTTTGTTTTCTCCTTCGTTTGATTAGATTTATATTTCTGGTTTCCTTCAAGTTTCCTGCGAAGAACCTTAAAATTTCTTCTGAACAAAGAAGCAAGCCTGGTTTCATCAAAACTGTGGGTTATGTCCTCATTATTAATTATTAAACCTTCCCAAATTGGTCGCATTGACAAAGTCGTACAAACGGTTCGATAATTGAATCTGGGTGTCCTTTCCTATAATTCTTTGGATTATTCTAATCTCAATTTGCCATTAATTATGAATTTTAGCCAACAGGATGCTTGGTTATGCTGTTTCTTGAGTGGATTACACGTAATTCAACCCCTTCTTTTAGCAAAGATAAAATTATATACGCATACAACACAGGGAAGCCCAAATAGGGAAGTTCTTGTGACGACGTACAACCTTATAGTAAATGTTGCACTGCTACAAGGTACGATGTTTGATGATAGGGCAATTACAATAGTCTTTGGTCTTGGCCTTTTACAGCAAAATGTGGACAGTGAAAAGAGGGGTGAAACCCAACAAAGTCACGCGGACAGGACAAGTAAATTAAAATATTATGATATTTCCCATTATTAAAATAAAATTTACATTTGAATTATTCTACTAATTTAGAGTATAACAACCATAAAAAGAATTAGAGTATGATAATTTTTATTCAAAATTTATGCCTTCCTATTTGATTTATATGTAAAAACACTTTTGTAATTTTATTAATAATGTCACTTTTTCTTCTCAAACTTCTTTTATACATATTAAAAAAAATTAATAACTAAAGTAATTGAATACTGTTATTAATATAGTAATAAAAAGGATAATTAATAAAATTAGAGCATTATCAAATTAGGATAAAATCTTGATTATATAAAAGACTCACCCAGTATACAAAGTGTTTCTCGAGTTAGTGCGAGAATAGAGGAGAATGGATGTATATATATTTAATCTTCCCTTTGTATTTTTATAAAGATACTATTTTTATACCTTGAACCTGTAACTTTGAAGTTATCAAAAGAATAATTCAATCATTACATCAAAATTCATCTACATAAAATCTTAGTTATATAATTAAAAATATAAATAATTTTTATTTTAAGATTATGTTTTAAATTATTTTTGTTCAAAATAGTTAGATTGGTCATGTAAGTGTTATTAGGACGTCAAACTTTTTGATCAGAAATAATTTATAAATAGTATTGGCCAGTGGAATTAGCAGGAATTGCTAAAGGAGAACACGTTACATCTCACAATAAAAATTAAATATAACAAGTTGGTTTTTTTTTTTTTTAAACCAAATTGTAAAAGGTAATTGTGTGTTTAAAATTTGATATAATTAAGGTTGTGCATTTGAAATGATTCTTAGTTTTGTTAAAGAATGCTATTTGAGAGGTGTGTGAAGATCATTTTGTTCAGAGATAGTTGGTAACATCATTGTATCAATAACCTTTTCAGTGTACATACATTTATGTAGCAATGTTGTATCATGGTATTTATAACAGAAAGGGTACTTTCATATTATTTCCTTTGATTTATTCATATCTCAAAATTGGTTTCCCAGGAAAAACAATACTGAGAAACAGAAAGGTAAACGCAATGCAGATGACCAGGATCAGTTGATTTCATAAAACCTTCCTCTTTGGAAGGCATTGAAAGTTGACTTGAATTACAATTTTTTTTTTTTTTAATCCTATCAATATTTGAGAAAGTGGTCAAACATATATAGAAAATTGTTCTTTTTTTTAATAATTGATGAGACTTAATCCAAATACTAACAAGTATGGCATCCGAGTGCCCGATACCCAACAAAGCATTCGTGGTCCTGGAGGGCCTAGTCCCTTCGAACCACACATTGACTTGGACAGTGCAACCGACGAGTAGATACATTCGCACGAGGCGTAGATTGAACCAAGGCATAGATTGTGATATCTTTACTTGAAACACTCTCTATCGAATAGGTCTCCACTTTTCACACCTTCAACCTCCCAACCGGATCCCTCAAGAGATTGTCTGATGAATGCATCTATCTAGAGGGGATCATTCAACTCACTATAATTTTAGGGACTCCCCATAACCATGCAACTATCATTGCCATCTTTCACATGGTAAAACTATTCTCACCGTACAACGCCATCCATGGTCGACCTATTCTGGACGAACTAGAAGTGTTACCCAACACTCAGCATATAAAGATGAAGTTCAAAACATTAGAAGGGATCGCAACTATCCCTAGCGATCCTGATCCCTACACCTTCTTCGCTGATTGAGATGGGCGAGAGAGCTTTTCTATCGATACCCTAGAACTCAGGAGTGACATCGAACCAATGAGCAAACCAGAATCAGGAGAAGAGGTGATCGATATTCCTCTGACGAATGAGTCCAACTGGACTGTTCAAATCGGGGCTACTCTATGTGCGCCCCTACGAAATGCTATTGTTAGTTGCCTACAGCGGCACTCTAAGGTTTTTGCTTGGTCCTCTGAGGACATGGTTGGCATTTGATCCTGTCATTACTCACAAATTAACAGTAAACCTCGACTACAAGTCGGTCAAAATAGAAAAAGAGAGTATTCAATCTTGAACGCCAATAAGCCATTCAAAAAGATGTCCAAAAGTTACTAACTGTCGAGTTCATTCGTGAAATCAAATATCTCGAATGGCTAACCAACGTAATTCCGGTGAAAAAAGCCAATAATAAACGAAGAATGTGCGTGGATTTCACGGATCTCAACAAAATATACTCCTCAGGCCAACAACTCTTGAGTTTCATGGATGTTTACTCGGGATACAATCAGATACGCATGGTGCCTGAGGAAGAAGAGAAAACAAGTTTCATTACTGAATTCGGTACATACTGCTGTCGAGTCATACCCTTCGATCCAAAGAATGCGCGAGCGACCTTCCAACTGCTGGTTAACAAAGTCTTCAAAGATCAGTTTGGTTGTAATGTAGAAGCGTACATTGATGATATGCTTGTAAAAAGCACTAACGCCAAAAATCACGCTGTCGACCTTGAGGAAACCTTTTAGACACTCGAGCGCTATAACATCTGATTGAACCCCGCCAAGTGTACATTCAGAAGATCGTCGGGCAAATTTTTGGGTTTTATGATCACCAACCGTGAGATTGAGGCAAACCCCGAAAAAATACAAACTATCCTGGACATGTTACTGCCCGAACACTGAAGGAGGTGCAGCGTCTCACCGGTCGGATAGCGGCTTAAAGCCGATTTATGTCAAAAGTTAGAAAGAAGTACAAATCCATTTTTGAGTCTCTGAAGAGATCTCAATGATTCACATGGACACATGAGTGCCAAATGACTTTCAAATGGCTCAAAGAGTATTTTATGACCCCTCTGTTGCTTTCTCAATCGATTCCTAGTGAAAAGCTCTACTTTTATCTCTCTATTTCCGATCAGACGCTTTGCTCTGTCCTTGTAAGACAAGATTAAACTGTTCAGAAACCCATCTATTACATCAGTCGGATACTTAAGGAAGCTGAGATTAATTATCGACCGATTGAAAAGATAGCATATGTACTGGTTATTTCGGCCAGACGACTTCGACCGTACTTCTAAACCCACACCGTTGTAGTATTTACCGATCAGCCATTGAAACAAATCCTTCAGAAGAGAGACATGTCTAGTTGTCCAATCAAATGGAGTGTTGAATTGGATGAATTTGACATCTAATACCAGCCTCGACCAACAATCAAAGATCAGACCTTGGCTAATTTCATCCTTGAGTGTACTCTTTTGGTCACGATTACGTCTAAGCCCACCGAATATCCTAACGAATGGTCGTTATCAGACTGGACCATACATGTTAACGAGTCCTAGAATTCTTCGGGTAGTGGCACCGGGCTCATACTAATGGGTTTGGATAACTTCAAAGCACAATATACCCTTCATTTTGACTTTAGGGTCACCAATAACCAGGCGGAATACGAATCCTTACTGACAGGACTCCAGATTGCAGCAGACATGAGAGCTCGAAGTGCTCGGGTATTTACTAATAGTCAATTAGTAGTCAAACAGATTGATGGGGTCTATGAGACAAAAGACTTAATTATGGCCAAATGCCTAAGTAAACTACGCAAGACGATGGCAATACTAGAAAGGGTCGACATCTAATAAATCCCTCATTCAGAAAATGCAAGAGCCGATATACACTCCAAGTTAGCCAACTCAGATTCGGTCGCTTTTAGTCGAACAGTCTATATCGAAAGTTTACCATACCCCAATATTGATAAATCTAAAAAGGTCCTGGCAGCAAACCAACCTCTTAATTGAAAAGACCCGATCGAAACATACTTAAAAGAGAACTAATTGCCCGACACACTATTAGAAGCAGCTAAACTAAAGCGAAAGGTCGCTCACCATGTGATCCTCGATAGAAACTTATATCGAAAGTGTCACGCCCCGAACCGGGAATCGTGAAACCCCCCCCCCCTGCGATGCCGCCCCGTATTTCTACAAAAAAATCGGACAGAACCTCCCCATAAATCGGAGGTCTCCCAATGTACAAATAACCTGTATAAACCTGTACAATTCAAAATCATCTAGAAAATAAAACAAATGGCCATCCCGGCCTCAAAATAATCCATCACATCTCCCAACCGACATCCAGACAACGCAAGGCTAACACATCACCAACAGTCCTAACCACAGACCTCTACTGTCATGCCTAACTAGAGCATGAACAGCCGCCACACCGAGCGGACCTAAATTTATACAATTATTTTACAAATTTCCAAGTCAACACTTTAAATGTTTACAAATGGTTACAAATGCCTCAATGCAAGCGAAATATGAGAGTTTCGCAAACAAAAGTCTAAAAATTATACAGTCATCCCATAATATGTACACGGTCAACTACGGACCTCAACAAGACCACGCAGGGTCGGCAATAAAATATGAAATTCATATTTTCAATTAGAACTTAAATCTCACCGTCGATAATCACCAAAATCCACCATTAAGCTATCATACCTTCCAGAGCCAAATGCGTCGTCCTAGCACCATAATCCCGCCGGGGGGGAAAAGGAGGGGTGAGTATTCAGGGAAGAATACTCAGTGAGTGAGTGGGTCAATGTAATCGTGTAATATGGGGTGTGAAGCTGGAGTGTCAAAACATAAGTATATAAATCATAATTCAAATCATCATGCTTTTCATTTCAACAATATTTCATTTGCACTCGTGCGTGGAAGAGAGCGAGGCTCTTGCTCTCCCTCTCCTCTCGCCCCTGCAACCCCCCCGTCCTCTGTCAAGAGACATCACTGCAATCCACTTTCACTGCAAAGGTAGGATCGGTCCTAACCCTAGCTTTAGGGTTTCGAAATTTTGTGGTAATAAGCTTAGATTTACTGAACTTAACTTCGATTTGGGAGCTTTGCAGGTCTGAGAACGAACTGAGAGGACATTAGAGCGAGGATTTCGAACTGCAAGAAAACCCTAGGTGAGGGATTTTCAATCCCTTCAATACTCAGATTATTTGTCTAATTTAGGTTGAGAATAAGTGTTGATATATTCTAAAAATATGCTAGATCCGTAGGAAATACGTTATTCTTGAAAGTTTGTATGAAATGATGGAAGTTAGGTCTAGAATTTGATGTAAATTGGACTGCGAAGCATGTTAAAATGTCGTTGATAGTATTAGAGTTTTATTTGATTGAATTACGTAGTTTTTCTTGGGAATTGAATTGAAATTGGCGTGAATTAAATTAATTTTAAGGAATTCGGGAGAAAATGGGTAAAATTGAGGAATATTGTAAATTTAAAGTCGTCGGTGATTTGAAATGATCCTAAATTGATGAAATGAAAGCGTAAGAATGTGGTTGTGCAAATTTAAGCTATTTTAAATAAAAGGGAAATTTGAAAACCCTTTTATAGAGCCTTAATTGATGATTATTCGTGTTGATTGGTCTAGGTTGACCTTTGGAGACTCGAGAAGAGTCGTTATGAGTTGATTTCGGAAATAGAGATTGAATACCCTCTCTAGAGGTGAGTGGACGGATCGTTGTGTAGTAAATAAGCAAAATGTCTTAAAATTCTTTGATAAATGATTTTGAATGATTTTCACATGATTTATATGAAATGATTTGTGATTGTGGGATGTCTGAAACGAGAATTTGAATTATGAATGCATCCTATGTGATTTTACATGAATTTGTGCCATTTGTCTTGGTTACTTGAATGGTAAATGCTTGTAGCATGAATTTCAGATTGAATTGATAAAATGTGGCACATGGATGGAAATTTGAATGATTGTGAAATTATGGTATTGTGAATTGATGATTGTGAAATGATGGTGCACGAGAGAAATGACTATAGTCATTCCCCCCCCACGGAGGCGACCCGACGGGGTGACGTGGATTGGGGTATTATATGCGAGAGAGGTATGCGGCCTCCCGCTCTCGCCACGCCGGACTATCCGGATTGCACCCCGGTGAGGTTCGAGCCGCCCAAGGAAGGGGTTTGTTTTGAGACATTGGATAGAAAAACCCTTGGCGGCGTTCGTCTGGGTTTGGCCGCCCTGAGACGGAAGTGTTTTCGATGGGACCCTTGTGATTTTCTGAGAAAATGTTTGATATGGATGCATATTTTATAAATGATGTTGAATTACTGAAAAGTTTGGATATGAAAATGATGTTTGAAGTATGCTTTGACATTCCCCACTTTCACCCCTTATTTATTACACAATCATGCCATTGCACTCCACTCACTGGGTATTTATAATACTCACCCCACTCTTTAACATTTTTCGAGGAAGATTAGATTTGTGAGAGATTGGAGCTTGGGGAGGGCCTACCAGCTGGCTTTTGTAGGTATACATCGAGATGTATAGTCATTTTTGGTTTGAATTGAAATCCGAAGAAGGAAAGACTTGTACAATTCTTTTTGGTATGGATTTAATCGATACTTGTTTCCTGTATAGGAACAAGTATTGATGGAATCCCTACGTGGTTGTTGTTTACTTTCTTTCTCTCCTAGTTTTGGTAAAAACTCATTTTTGAGTGGGACATTTGGTTTGTAATATTGAGAATGGTTATTTCTTTTCGATTTCACGAAGTCTTGGACAATTCATATCGTTTGGATCTTCCGACATTAGCTTGATTGCTTGGGCGCAAGTGTTAGAAAAATCCTACGACTATGTTTTGGGACTTCTTGTTTGTTAATTGCTTTCTTTATACTGTAAACTTTGAAATGGCTTGGATGGCCATATTGTGTGTCGTGCATGCACAGGTTCCCTCTCCCCGATTGTGTGTTGATGTGTAAATGCGCATGTACAGGTTCCCTCTCCCCGATGTGTGCTCGTGTGTACAGGGATGGACCGGATGCGTCCTTGCATGTGTTTTGTTATGTGATGTTTTCTATTTTTGATGATTGATATATGGAAAGAACTGTGGTGCTGTCTTTGTAGCCTTGCGGAGTCCCGGTATATGGGGAGGTTCTGCCCGTATATCGAGATTTCGCGGCGGCTGTCGCGTGGTCGATCCGAGGATCGGAGCGTGACAGAAAGTCTTTCACTCATCCCTATTTGAGATGTCTAACCCCAAAAGAGAGGAGCTACGTTTTGCGGGAAATCCACGAAGAGATATGAGGTAGCCACGTGAGGGGCTCGCAATCTGGTACATAAAGCTTTACGACAAGCGTACTATTGGCCGACTATGAAGAACGATTCAAATGATTATATCAAAAAATGCGACAAGTGCTAACAATTCTCCTCGATTCCCAAAACACCTTTTGCCGAACTTAGCCCCCTTATTGGACCGTAGCCGTTCGCTCAGTGGGGAATGAACATTCTCGAACCGCTACCGGATAGAGAAAGTTCCTCATAGTGATTATTGACTACTTTACTAAGTGGGTAGAGGCCGAACCTCTGACCCAGATAACAGTAACTAAGGCCTAGTAGTTCGTATGGACACACATCATCACTCGGTTTGACATACCTCACATCCTTATCACGGACAACAGAAAACAATTTGATAATGCTAACTTTGGAGAGTTCTGCGCAAAGCTTGAGATCGATTATCAGTTCTCATCAATTGCCTATCCACAAACCAACGGACTCGCGAAAATAACCAATAGGATAATCATCCAATGGCTAAAGACAATGTTAGATGAAGCCAAAAGACAATGTGTAAACGAACTTTATAGCATCCTCTGGTCGTACCACACCACACCTAGGAGAGCAATCAGAGAGACTCCGTTTAGCCCGATATATGAAAGCAAAACTGTCATACCAGTAGAGATCGGGATCCCCTCCCTTCGGGTTACCCAGTATGATCTAAAATAAACGAATCAACCTTACATGAACACCTAAACCTGCTCCCTGAACTATGGGAATCCACGTCCACCCGAATGGATATGTATCAGCAACAAATGGTACGATATTACGAACGATGAGTCAGAAGCCAAACATTTAAATTAGGTAACTTGGTATTAAGGAAAGTGAAAACTACCGGCTAATTCCAACCTGGGGGCAAACTATCCCCCAATTGGGAAGACCCTTATCAAATATACTCTGTGGTTCGTCTGGGGGATTATCGGCTCAACAATTTAGACAAATCGACCTTACCCAAAATTTGAAACGCAGAGAATCTATGAATCTGCTATCAATTATCCACATCGTTTCTCTTTTAACAGAGGTACCTCTTATCGAGTAAGTCCCTCATGATTCTCCAAGGGCTCAGTCGCCCCGTCATATTGAAGGGATCTATCTTCCCGAAGGGTCTCAATCGTCTCATTTTATCGAAGGGATCTATCTCCCCGAAGGGTCTCAGTCACCCTGACCTATCGAAAGAATCCATCTCCCTGAAAGGGTCTTAGTCACCCTGTCCTACCGGAAGCACCTACACCCCTGAAGGGCCTTGATCACCGCTTTCTAATGAGAGGATTCAATATCTTGGGTGAACTTCGATCAAAAGAGCCAGCGTCATCGGCTAAGGCCATGTCAATAGACAGACATAACATACCCCTATCAACCTGGAAGGCATGAGGACAACCCCTAGTGTCCTTCACACAAGTGGGTCGATCACAAAAGTGACCCAACCTATAAAGAAGTTCCGACAGACATAACAGATAACACGTAAGTGGAGTAAATCTCTTTTATTTTCATACCTATTCGACTACATGAGTAATACACTTTACAAGTCGCTTGATCGGGTCGATTACATCAAAAGAAATATATAAGGCTACTTCGCTTTTATCGGTCGACAACACTAGAGAGTACAAAAACAGTAAAAGGAGGAACAATGAAAAACAAACAACAGACCCAAGTATCAAAGACCACAGAAGCCACAAGTGAAACTTACATGTGACAATCTGCAGCCCTACTGATACAATGGGACTGTTGAAAGGGGAGACAAACCGATCAGAAAGGGAGTTAGAGGATGCATTAGAATATCATTATACTTTCTTTCATCACCTAACTCCCTACATGCAACCGGCATGCCTTGTCACTCGACTCGGAAGGGGACTCTTTTCTTAAATCCGAGTTAGGGACCCCTAATGGGAACCTCAACGAAGCCCATCACAACATTCGGATAGCGAATGACATGATGAGCCCTCATAATAATAGTCGTCAATCTTGATGAGATCTCATATCAACAGAAGCGATTCACGCTATCGAGCTTCGCAAAGCTGAAGCATTCTTTTGAAAACTTCGCATGCAAGACAAATCTCACAAGAAAAAGACCCTCATGCATAGAAAAAAATTTGTTAAAACACCACGAAGTCCCACAGTCCCTATTTATAGGCACAAAAAGATCTCTTCAATATCTTGGGGCAGTTGAAACGCCTCCATGAAAAGCAAGCGAATTAAAAGAAGGAGTGCATGCTGCCTCGCCTTTCTGCGCCACTTCAATTTCGAATTGAATCAAGTGGAAGGTGGATCGTATTAATACCAAGGGAGTACGAGATGGTTGAGGCAAAAGGGGGATTCATATTCCATCCACTTTAATTTCATATCAATTACGGACGATTCGGATGACCTTAGGAGACACGTATCACCAGCCTTCATGCCTTTCCAACTTCTCGAGAAGCAAATTTTACTCATTGTGCCTCTCTTACAAATCGACATCATGAGTCGGGGGCAAGTAATGAGACATGATCCAAATATTAACCAGTATGGCATTCGGGTGCCTGATACCCGACAAAGCATTCGTGGTCCCAGAGGGTTTAGTCCCTTCAAACCACACATCAACTTGGGCAACGCAACCGACGAGCGGATATATTCACACGAAATGGATCTCCTAGATAAGAAAGGAAATATTGAGAATCTAATCAATAAGAGAAAGAATCTTTCCGTATAATTCAACTTTCTAAGTGATAATAATATTAAATTTTTGAAGACCCGAAATCCCCGCATCACTCCATAAGGAAACTAGGATTACAACGCCCCGCGATGGTACGACTCAGAGAGAAACGCTGTATAAAAGATTTCGAATCATCAACCAGGTAAATTCTCTAATTCAACACAAGACACATAAAGATCACAGGGAGATCCGTCCTCCCTTCTTCTCAGTCTATTTATCTTTTCAAAAATCACTCTTTCTTATTTGAGCGTCGGATTTTTCCTCGTCGAAACATCATTCGACGATTTTTTATAGGTTTCAAGACTTTTTATTGAACACCCGTTCGTGTCACAAGGAATCAGATTTATGAAATCAAAAACTCATTTCCAATAATTATTATTACAATGGACGACTTTGCATGAGACAAATGAAGGATTTGCTTCAGAATTATGAATCAGAATAGCAGGATATTAGCCCCCCCAAAAAAAAGATAGCCGGATATTACAAACAGGCAATTTTTTTCGTTCTTTTTTTTTTTAAAAAAAAAAGAAAAAGAAAAAATTATTGTTTCATTGCTCAAAGTCCAACCTGCCCACAAAGTAAGCCGGCATATGACCTCCGATGCCCACAGCAAAAGAAAGCCCGACAAAAGGCAACATAATCCACTGCTTCATCAGTCGATCGTTAATTCGGTAACAAAATACTTAGTACCTTTAATTAAAATCTTAAATTTAAATTTTAAAAATAAAAAAATAATTATTATAGGAGACAATCTCTAAATTAGATATAATAATCATTTAAATCGAATTAATTAAATTTTTAGATACCGATAATATATATATATTCTACTACTTGTCACCGTTTCACAGCGGTAAGTCAATAACTCTTCATCTCGTTCGATAAATTTATTTAGCATTTGTACAACAACTTACAAACCTAGACAGGCCAATTCCCGATAATATTAAGCTTTTTTCCCCCTCATTGTGTGGTTAGGAGCAAAATAAGAAATTAATATCAAGGGGAAGGCAAAATACAATCTTAAAATTTCAAGGGACAACTGCTCCACTGTTTCCCTCTCCCTTGGCCTAATGGTGAGGGGTTTGAAACCCTTCATTTCCCTTCAACCTAAATTGCATATTTATTACATAAATTCTTACAATTTTCTCAGCACAGTAGAAGTGTCACAATTTCACATTACTTTATCATCAAAAATGAGAACAAAGAATCGGAAATTAGAATAGAGACATGGTAATTCAAAATGTGTTAAGATCTTGTTTCTCATCATATTATTGATGTTAAAATCCTTTTTATTGTTAAAAAAAGATGATGGTATTTAAAGATTTAACTTGATTGAATACCAAGGAGCTGTCCTAAACCACCCATGAACCTTTTTCTGGTTACTAGTGCATGGCAAGTGCTATGGTCCAGATTTTGACCGACTCGGCCCATTTTCAAGATGAACCTTGGGTCGAATGCCTGAAAATGTGACATAAGCGGCGGTCCATAGAGAACCGAAACGTAATTGAAAGTGTCAACTGAGTGTCGACTGTCAACGTTGTCGCGAGACAAAGCCCTTTCTCCTGCATCTCGACACCAAAAGGAAAAAAGGAAGAAGAAGAAGAAGAAGAAGTAGTAGAAGAAGAAGAAGCCCTTCCTCCTGCAATACGCAATTGGTAAGAAGGACATGAGAGAGAGAGTACGAACTTGGTGTTGGGCTATCATTAACCAACTTTTGCTGGTGTCGTAGGCAGACTCTTTCCACCATTCAGGAAAAGATCCGTGGAGGCAGACTCCCGGCACCAATTGGCCCATGGAAGAGGTGGTCAAAAAATAACGAGAAGTGAATCGTGCTTCTATTACTTGCATTTTGTGTTTTGTATTTGTTGAAACAGGCCTTTTACTTCTAATTAAATTTTATACAATAATCATACAAAATGCTTAATTTTATTAATAGCTACGATTGTCCGACCATTATAATTAATTAAGTAATAATAGCTCAAATTTGGAATTTCACAATCGATGGCACAGGGATGGAGACACTAGGCCTCCCCCAAATACCACCGAATTTTTTATAAAAATTTCAGCAAAAATTTTAAATTACTCAAAAAATGTTTTGTCTCTTTTGATTATCTTTTTGTAAAAAAAATAAAAAATAAAAAATAACAATACTCTTATATTATAGTTTTGATTTATATGTTGTTACCTATTTAATAAATATACTGATGGAATATGATCCAAAAACTCATTATCATGAGATTCTAGATTGGCCAAGCCCATAGTTCAATGGAAGGAACGCATTGAAACGTGTTGTCAATGCAAGAAGTATCTTTTAGTCGGGTAAACAGGGCTCACCCTCTCAGTATTTACTAACACAATCCATCTCGGTTTGTGGTCTGAACAACTAGATTCCTAGGAAAGCACCCTTTCGGTATTTGGTATTGTTATTTGATCAACTAAGGTGATATTCACATTTTTCTAAATCATGAAAATAATCTCCTATAATTAGCAATGAGATCTTTTATAGTTATAAGGAAAGAATCTCTAAGACAACTCGGATTTTTCTAACTGATAGGATTTTATATCTTTTGAAAATCTTTCACTATGAATCTCGTAATCTCAAAACACTTTCATAAGAAAACTAGATTTTCTACACCTCGGAAGTGTACGAGACTAACTATGCATGCGGACTATGTATACATCACGGACTCCATCAGTCAAGTATGCTCTCTTGACCCTACACTTAGCATACATAAGACAAACAAAGCTCTCTCTCTCTCTCTCTCTCTCACTCTGTTTCTATTCTATAAATCACTTTCTGATTTAAGCGTCAGAATCTACCCTGACAAAGCACTCTCCGATGGCATTTTATAGGTCTTACAATTCACAAGGCTCAACTACTGATCATCCAATTCGAGTTAGTAAAGTTATTATTTGTAGAGCGAGATCCACCTCCAACGTATACAATATTCTTTTTTTCACCTTTTTTATTAATTGTTAATAGTAAATGGTCCGATGACCCATTACCTCAATGACAGAATTGTCCATGTCCTTCAACCCTTGAATGATCGAATATACTCTCGACCCTCTTAGTTCCTTGGTTGAGTACTCTCTTTGCCAAGTACTAGTTTATTATTTCTGGCTTTCTCGGTTGCCTTAATCCTCAACCCCTGAACCTCTCGATTATCCCACTCCTTGGTCGGTATATCTCATTAATACGGAAGCAACCCTATTACATAATAGATGCAACATAAATAAAGAAAGAAATATTTAACAAATTTCAAATTCCTTTGGATTGAATAGTTGGACATTTTACTCGCTGAACCAAAAATTTTGAATTCGAATTTTGAGATTAGAGAAAAAAATTTGAGAGAACCAACCTATTAATGGGTTACGTAGTGTTTAGACTGGATTAGTTGGGTGAAACTTAGATACCGAATAGTGAAAACAAAAAAAAATCTAACAAATTTGAATCTCCCAGTATCGGATATGAATCTCTCATACTCTCCAAGAAGTCTATCTCATAAAGGAAATAGATCTCAGTAATTACTCCCGATAAGATAGAAAACCTCTATAACAACTTGAGTTTTCCTTAATCAAAAGGATTTTTATTCTTTTTAAATCTTTTGAATCTTTGACTTCAATCCTTATAACCTCGAAAAAATTTTATCAATTTTCCTATAAAAAAATTAGGATTTCTATACCTCTAAGGGTATACGAAACACACCATATATATATAATAAAGAGACAACCTGTTAGGCATGTTATGAAAACTTTACACAAAAAAGCACAAAAAGACAACACAAGGATAGAAACCTAACTCCACTTAGTCTATTTCACTCTTTTTATATAGTCATTTTTTACTTGAGTGTTGAAATCTTTTCTGACGAAATAATTTTTGATGATTTTTTACAAATTTAATTTTTCAAAACAAAGAAGGAATCTCAATGGTATCGATTCCTCTCTCATGTTTATAAGACAATTATATGTGAAGTTTAAATCCACCACCAGTACTCGTGATCAAAATGTTGTCAATTTGAATGCATGTATAGCTTTTAGTTTTCAGTTAAATATAGATAATTAGAGAGGTAACAGGTTTAAATTATTGAATTAAATTTTTTGTTTAATTTTAACTAAAAAAATTACTTTTCACTTAAAAAAAAAAAAAGATAAATAGCAGCGGCTGCCAAAACGGCTGGTGGGTCTTTGCCAGCGGCTTATTCTAACCGCCACCAGTAAAGTTCTACCAATACCAGTGGCTTATTGCTTTTGACCGCGAGGATAGCTCAGCCTATACCAGCGGCTTCATAAGCCGCCGGTAAAGGTCCTTTTAAGAACTCCCCCCTCTCCTCTTTCGTCTCCCTAAATCATGAAGTCCCTAAATCAAGAATCCCTGTGTCCCCCTCTCTCGATACCTATCCGTGTGGCTATGAATCGAGCGTTGGGCTTTTGATTGCAGAAAGGTAAACTCTCTCTCTCTCTCTCTCTCTTCGTGTGTGCGCTCTTCCCACTTACTTGTTCACGTTCTTGTCAAAGACCCTAAGTGCTTGTTCCAGATTTTTCTCTTCCGCGACATTGAATTTCACATCAGGTATTATCCAAGCTCATTTCTCCAATTCACTTAGATTAGTAAACCTTGCTTTGCTTCGTTTTCTGCGAAGAGTTTCCGTTCGCCCGTACAATTCTTCTTCATTTTTCCACTAATTTTGATTCTTCTTTGTCTGCTCTTATATTCTGATTCTTCGACATTGATTCTTCGTTATTCATGGTTAACCTATATTGACTGTGTTTATGTTGAATCTTCTGTTTTTCATGTCCTACATTGGTCGATTTGTTGCCTGGAAATGTATATTTGATTACTGATTGTGTTTCTATGGATATTTCTTCATTATTTGAAGAGAAATCCGGCAAAAATCATAAAAAATAAGAGGAAATTAGTATAAAGCCAAGGTCAAGATAGCTTTTTTTTTTTAAACAAATTATTTTTCAGGCAGTGACTCATTATAGTGATCCGGAAATTCTTGCTGATGTGAGCTATGGATTGGGAGAAGCTATTGTGGGAATTAATCTCAATTATGATAAGGTCGGGAGGTTTGCGAGTCTGTCTGAATGAGGAGTCTTTGGATTAATATATTGGAATTGAAATTTGTTGCTATGGTAGGTGAGTCTGAAAGATCTTTGGCTGTTGGATGATTACAGGGTTGTCAGTGCAATATGTTTTTCTTTGAAGCAACTGTTGTTTCTTTCTAGTACTTTTAATAGTTGAGGAAGTTATTACAGATAATTTTGTAGTTTGATGCCTTTTTCCAACTCGTTATATGCATTTAATTTGGTTCTACTTCTGCACTCTTTTGTTGTTCCTTGTTTGTCAACGTTTTTGATGAGAGTATAGTACATGATATAGCCACTAAAATATAATCTCTCTGTTTTCTTTTTGTATAGTGAACTGAGATAGTTGAAGGTTTTTTGTGCTGTTAATTGCATTGAACCCAGAAATTCATGCATGAACTATTTTGGCTCAGCATTTCATTTGTATTGGCATGGCATGTTTGATTATTCCTAGGAAATGAATATTTTGCAGTGATGGCTGGGAGCATGTGTTGTTTCTTAGTTATGATGATTTTGCCTTGTCTGTGGCAGCATCTTGAAGTGATTGTTTCTTTTTTAAATCGAAGGATTTCTATTGGGAGGAGAGGACCCCTCCGCAGACAGATTTGTCAATGTCCGGCTGAAAAGTTCAAAATTTTTGGTTGTCCTCACTCTTTCTTCTATGCATGCCTGTGAATTTGACAGATTTTCTTTCTTGCCTTCTAATTTGCGATAGTTGGACCCATGGTTACATGTGAGACAAAGTGGTAAGACCTTAACTACACCATCCTGTGTCTGGCGTTGGTTTCATGGTAGGGTCCTGGTTGCTGGGTTTCTCCTTCTAAATATGATATTTCTAGTTGATTAATCATTTTGTCACATGTTTGATTAATCATTGTTCCTCTTTGTCCTGCAAATGAGTAATCACATAATGAAAGCCTAATTTTTATTTCAATTGCTACTTTTCTTCTAAATATTTTCATTTTTATATAGATTCTTGGACCTGATAGCAGATGGCAGCCAATTCCATTAACGAGGTTATCACTTCAGGTTATACCAGGTTGGTTTGTTTTCATTCTGGGGTTTTTTTTTTTCTTTCTTTTATTGTTGTTATCTTTGGCATATATGCATACCATGATTTTCGTTTATTTTATGTTTCTTTCATGTTTCATTGTTATGCATACCATGGTTTTCTTCTAATTTATTTTATGTTATGTGCCAATTCTTTGAATATTATCATAAGATGGAGAAATTAGGATATATCTGGATGCAAAATCAAGTCCATATTGTTGTTATCTTTGGCATATATGCATATCATGATTTTCGTTAATTTTATGTTTATTTTATGTTTCATTTTTATGCATACCATGGTTTCCTTCTAATTTATTTTATGTTATGTGCTAATTCCTAGAATATTATCATAAGATGGATAAATCATGGATGTATCTGGATGCAAAATCAAGTCCACAATATATTAAAAGAGCTATTGAGTTTTTAAACTTTGCATTTAAGAGTAACCCCCTGATAAAAAAATTTTGTGTCCTTGTGTGAAATGTTCAACATATACTTGTTTCATATAGCCACCGTGTTGGATCATATTATATGGAATGGTTTTCTGAGAAGTTATGTCAATTGGATTTTTATAGTTATATTTTTTTATAGTCATATTTTCCTATTTTCGTATGATATATATACTATTTTTGTATCATAATTTTTGCAATCATATTTTCCTTTAAACGTAACACTCATCAATTTTTTTTTTCCTATTATTAGATTCCATCTGTTCATAGTGCACACTAATCACAATAAGACTTCTTTAATCATAATGAAGGTAAGAACTATATATATATTTTTTCTATGCTCCTTTAATCATATATATACTATCTTGTGCTGGTCTAGTTGATCAATGCAACCTTTAGGCACCACTAGAAAGCTAGCAAATCCTAGTTATTAATTCAACGGCCTGCAAAGTTCACATTATTTATAATAATTACAAACTTTTCTAACATGCTTTACAAATTAAGTGACAGGAAAATTCACATTTCATAGTCTAGAGATGATTCTTGCACTTTAGGCAATGTTTTACAAAATAGGCAATGTTTGTAAAATACTTTTGCAAAATTAGTTGAACAAATCAAAAACTTCCATAGCAGCTTTCTAAAGTGGTAGTGGGGCTACTACTGAAAATGGAAAATTATTGTCCACTCTGCATCCATGTAATTAGTACCTTTGAAAGTTAGTCATTTTTTTTTTTTTTTTTTTTTTTTTGGGTAAGACAAAAGCAAGGCTGAGAGCAACCCAAGACAAAAGCCAACTACAAGAACGACAGCCCAGACTTGCTGGGATTGGGCCTGTTAACCCGAAGAGACCCTAAGCCTAACATGTCAAACCTTAGAAGGTTGGCCATCTCTTCTGGAGGATGCTCCGTGACAGTCACTCCAGGAGGGTACCGTCGACCTAATCTGGCCATAAAATCAGAAACTTGATTCATTTCTCTGAACACATGCACAACTTTGAAAACTCCCAGCTCTGCCAACAGAATTCTACACTCATCAATAATGATGCAGAGAGGGCGATCCTCATTTTTCTCCTCTTCCAACAGGTGAACTAAGGTGAGACAGTCCACTTCCACCTGCAGCTTCTTTGTGCCCATTTCTTTCGCCATTTGGAGCCCTTCTCTCAACCCCCATATCTCCGCTGACATGACATTGGTTTTCCCAATGTTGATGGTAAAGTCTTTAACCCAACTACCATCTTCCCTTCTCAAGACACCCCCGGCACTAGCCTTTCTTGAAGGTATATCTACTGCATCGTCCGAATTTAGTTTAGCAAAACCTGCACTGGGAGGTTGCCACTTAACCCAGGTACTGGGGATTTCAGTGCCTCTGATTCCCTTTTCAAAAGCTTCTGCCCAATCCCTACCCATGTTCCGGATCTTATTCAACAGGGACCGCATGTCTTCACCTCTTCCCTACATAACCAGCTTACACCTCCTTTTCCACAAAGTCCAAACCCTGCAATGAAGGAAGAACCTTCTTTCCCTTGGGAACACCTAGATTGGTCCCTTACTCCTCTTCTTAGCCAGTCCCTCAAACCAATCTCCCAAAAATCCTTGTGGCCTTCGATGCCTGCACAAAGCATTCTCCAGACGGACTTTGTGTCCCTGCAGTCCCTAAGGACATGCAACAAAGTTTCCTCCGTTTTTCCACATTGCAGACCGTGAATCCCCTCCTCTTTCTTTCAACATTGATCTGACATCTTTCCAGCCTAGCTGTCCATAAGAAAAACTTAATCTTATTGCCATCTTTTTATTTTGGTCATGGAAAGGCTAGCTTACATGATTCGAGAAAGAATAAGTAAAGGGAGATGGAAACCCACAAAAGTTGGTAGGAGTAGTCCATCGGTTTTGCATCTTTTCTTTGCGAATGATCTTCTTCTTTTTGCAGAGGTGAGGCAACTTAATATTAGTGTCATCCTTGATTGTTTAAGAGAATTCTCTACTGAGAGTGGATTGGAGGTAAACCTAGCCAAGTCTAGGATTTGGTTTTCACCTAACACTCCTTGGACCACAAAAACCACTCTAGCAATAGTTAGCAAGTTTTCCCCGTTAGAGGATTTGGGAAGATAACTTGTGGTCCCAACCATCCACAAGAGGGTGAAGAAGGATTTTTATAACCATTTTTGTAGAGAAAGCTCAAAATAAGCTTTGTGGATGGAAGATAAAAGTGTTGAACCCCGCGGGAAGGAAGACTCTAATCCAAGCTATGAATACCGCTATCCCTCAGTACATGATGTAAACTGCCTGGCTCTCTGGAGAAACTTGTAACAAGTTGGACAAGATCAATAGAGATATTTTGTGGAGTAGTAAAGAAGAGGATAGGAGGGTTCATCTAGTTAATTGGGAAGATATGTGCAAGCCCAAAGAGAAAGGAGGGTTAGGAGTGTGCAAAATGAGGGATGGTAATGTGGCGATGTTAGCCAAACTAGGTGGATGGTGGCAAAGGGAGAGGACCCTCTCCGGTGCCAGATTCTTGGATCCAAGTACTTGAAAGCCGAAAATCATTTTAATTGTAGGAAAGGGGCATAAGGCTTGGGGGTGTGGAGGGGTATTCTTAATAGCAGTAAGTGTCTTTTAGAGGGGATAAAGTGGAGGTTGGGGAATGAGAGAGAGATTGATTTTTGGAGAGACAAGTGGGTTGGTGAGATGAGGCTCGCTGATCACACTATTAGACCGCAACCGAGAGAACTTCCGCAGCTTAAAGTTGCAGATTTTATTGATGATGATGGTAGGTGGAAGCTTCAGGAGCTTAAGCAATGGGTGGAGGGAGATAAGGTGGAAGAGATTAGTGGAATCTTGATTCCAAGAAGGGATGGAGTGAAGGATGCTGTGATTTGGGGAGCAACTAATGAAGGAAGATTTTTGGTAGCTAGTGCCTATGCCTCTTTACAGAAAATCCGGTATATCGGAGGTCAGGAGGAGGAAGATTGCAGCTGGATTTGGAAAGCTAAGTATCCGGAAAAAGTAAAGTTAGTCATTTTAGTTATTTGGTGGATAGACTTGAAGCCAAGGATGCTGTCATGTAGTGGGGCTACTATTTTTATGAGTATTTTTGTGTATTTTAGGAGTCATAGATATAGCTTTATATGAACATGATTAATAGTATTATTCATTTCTTTTTGCTGATTATATTATCAAGATGGGTGATGTTCTTAACCTTCCCTACGTTGAGTGGCGATGGATGCCCCTTTTTAATCTTATTTTGTTTTATTTTATTTTTTGAAGTATATGATTTGGGAGCCAAACACAAAAGCCATATATGTGATTTACATCTCTTCCTCAAGGGTTTCTCCTTTTTTTTGGGGGGGGGGGTGGAGGGGGAACAGACCACAGAAATACTTATGCATCTGAACATTGTCTGGAAGATGTGCAGAGTATTTGGGTGCAACATTGTTCTTCCGTCTGTTTTCATTGATGTTACTGTTTGTTCTTAATATTACAACATCTTTAGCTATTTGGTAAGGTCTGGATTTCCAGCTTAGGAGGCTTCCATATGGAATAATGGATATCTAGGCTTTCTTTTTTAAACTGATATTTGCTGACATTCTCACAGGATATTTGGTAAGGTCTGGATTTCTAGCTTAGGCCTTTGATGGAGCTCAGAGTTTCACCGAGTCTTTTATTGGGTCTTACCATGTGGCCTTCCTTTTTTTCCCCCCCTTTCATTTGAGAATGTGTTGTTTAGCTATAAAATATTATTATGACTGGAACCTTCTTGTGCTCAATGACTTAATTATGGGGCTTGTTCAATAAATAGAACTTAATTGACTTGACCAAGATCTGTGTGGCTCATTGTTTGCACTCTTTGATCACAAGTGGTGTTTGAATGATTGCAGACAGTTTGGCTTGAGTTGAAGTTACAATTCTCTCACTCTAACTTCTTATCATTGATCCTAGTTGACCGACAATTGGATTAGGGAAGCTTTATGGTTGTTTGAATTATTCTGATTTTTTTTTTTTTTGGTAATTTGTAATGATTTAGATTTAGAATATGATTTGGTTTTGTAATGATTTTGTATATAAATTCATGTTTTGGCCATAACTGCATGACGTATTAATATTTTATAACTTATTTTGTTAAAAAGCATATTTATCAAAATTTTATTTACATATTTTTTTAAATATTAATAATATTAGAAAATAATATACACGGTATATGGTTCTTATAGGTAGGTTGAAGAGACAACATGATTTATATGGAATTTTATTCCGCACAGGAAAACATCTAAACCTATGCTAGTGGCCAGGTTGGTGATGGCATAAATCTTGACCTATACTAGTGGTTAGTTACCGCTGGCTGGCATAGAATCTGACCTATATCGGCGGCCATACGAGTGTTGGCAGAGGTTTGGACTTTTGCTTACGGTCATGGCCGCTTGCATAATCTTTTACTAACATTAGTATAATCAATGGAAATTTTGACCGTTGGGAAATCTATACCGGCGGCCATATGAGCGTTGGCAAAGGGTTGGACTTTTGCCTATGGCCATGGCCACTGATATAATCTTTTACTAGCATTAGTATAATCAGTGGAAATTTTGACCGTCGTCGGAGAAGATCTCCCAACCTTTATCAATGGTTATTAAAGTCTTTATCAACGATTTTTGGTCATTGCTAAATGTCTTTTTTTTAAGTGTTTGTATATAGGTCAATTTATCAAGTGACCCCCGAAATTAGTTTTGACTGGCTGAGGAGAGAAAAATGGTATAAAAATATTTATATTATCGGAATCATTTAGTAGAGTAAAAATATAATTATTGTTACCATCTATCTTAAAAGAGCCAAAGGGTATCATTTACGGTAAATTTTTTCGGTTGGTTTTTTTGTGATTATGTATTTTTTATTGGGATATTTTTGTTTACTCATATATTACGGTGCTTGTGGGTATTTTTGGTGTGCACGTGCCTTCCCAGATTTATGATTCTCTCTCTCTCTCTCTCCCTCTCCTTGACTAAAATACCTTGTCATGGCTCGCAAATGTGGTGTTCTGAACCATGGCACTTCCTCCAATACAACCTTATTTTTCCCCTTCTTTCCGGAACAAAATTATCTTTCAAAAAAAATATATATATATATTTACTTAAAATTTTCAAAAATTCTTAAAAATTGACCTTATCATTTGCTAAGGGAAAATTTTTTTTTTCTTTTTTTTGATTCACAATGATATTTTTAGCAATTATATTAAATAATAGTAAAAGTTTTCTTTATAATTTTTGAATTTGATATGCTTAAAGATTAAGAATTTTCTTTTAGATTTACCTTGCGGAGTTTTTTTTTTTTTTTAAATAATTTTATGAGCATTAAAATTGATAGAGTTAAAATTTTAAAAGTTTGTGAGTATAAATACTTTCGAGTGATTTATATTGAACAGATAGCAATGTTATATCTAGATAAATTGAAATACTAGAGATAAAAAATTTTACTATTATAAAAATGGAAAAACTGATTATATAAATAATATAGTATATTAATTGAAAATTATTATACATGTATATCTAACTTTCTTAAAAGAGCAAAGAGGACTTATCTACGTTAAACTCTTTTCGGTCGGTTTTATTGTGATTATGTGTTTTTTGTTGGGATGCTTTTGTCTATCCATGTATTACGGTGCCTTGTGGGTATTTGTCCCCTTGGTTGAGTGTGCGGGTACTTTTGTCCCCTAATTTTATGGATTCACTGGTTACACAATTGTTTTACCCTCATCTTCCTATGTTTAGTTAATATTTTTACTATTTTACCCTTATTCAGCTGGTTTTATTGTAATTATGTGAAATTTGGGGTATTTACGGACACTAACGTAACCAAACTTATTGGATATTTTTAGTTACAATAAATACCCAAACAAATCGAATGAAATAGACGACGAACTAAAGTTAACTCCAGAATATAGTAAACACATTTTCTCTTTATTCACAAACAAACTTAATTATTTGATAACGTATTCATGACAAAATTGTCATTTTTCCTCTTATTTAAAGATTAAAATCAAACTTATTGGATATTTTTAGTTACAATATATAACCAAATAAATGAATATTCACACATGAATCGAATGGAATAGAAAACGGTCTAAATTTAACTCCAGAATATAGTAAACACATATTTTTATTAATTCACAAACAAACTTAATTATCTGATAAAATATTCATAACAAAATTATCATTTTTCCTCTTCTTAAAAAATTAAAATCTTGAAATCATAGTAAAGTTAAACATATTCGCAAATTAATTTAATAATAGTAATATTCAACATTATTTACATTTAAATTACATTATTTGTATTATAGAAATTACAAAATACAACATCATTATTTATTGAAAAAACAAAAAACAACACAATCGTATTCATCTATAAATCAAAAGATTGGCTATTCAAATTCAATGACAAATGTATAGTGAATAACCGAGAAAAATTCATCAAAAATACCTTATTAACAAAGGATACATAATCATATTTGCACGATTATCAAATTATACATACTAAATCGAAATATTTAATCAAAATCTCATTAAAGAGCATAATTCATCTTAATGATAATAAAACTATCAAGAATCCTTTCCTAATGTAATCGTTCTTTTTAAATGTTGCACAACTATTGTATCAAATGTTAATGTTTCTTTTTGTCTTTAAATATAATTACCCCATTTATATAATCAATTGTCAATAGTTCTCCTTTCAAATGATTTCTATAGGCATCCAAACTATCCAAAAAATATAAACACAAAATGTTTACAAAATAAAACAACTAATAAACCTAAACTATATTTTAAAAAAAAATTATAAAAATCATTATTAGAAAAAAATATCAATCAAAAGTATTTAAAAAAAATTTATCAACAAAATATGTACGTAACAAAATTCATAAAAATCATTATAATATTTATTTCATTAAACATGGGCACTCCTGCGCTTAAAGTAGGAAAGCAAGCCTAATAATAAAAAAATTATATAAATAAATGTGATATAAAATAAAATATAATGATAGATTCAAATAGTAAATTTCAGACAGTGAGTTAAAAAAGGTGGATTGTGGTTGTCGTCCATGAAAGGAATTGTAGCGAGTTGTCGACCAGAGGTAGGCTGCCTCTTTTTTTTTTTTTTTTTTTTTTTATATATATATATATATATATAAATACATAACAATAGAAAAAACTAATTTAATCGGTAAAATTTTTTTCTCCCCTTGTCACGGCTCCATTAAAACCGTGGATAAAATTCTATGAATTCTTAAAAATCCAATGACGTAGGAGACAGGAAGTCATTCAACCATCAAAAAACTAAAAATTAAAAAAGAATATCACGAGCACAAGCACCTTTAAAATGTAAACATGACATGCATTATAGCGTACCTGTCGAATATTTTTACCCAGTGTAGAATCCATAGTCGACCTTAAAATCCTTCACCATCAACCTAGCAAAAACCTTTTGTTCTATAATGGTGGTTGACCTAGATGTGTCTATCCCCACCTAAAGACAATAATGATATTGTGGGTCTTCTCTTGGATATCCCCAAAGGGTGAAAAGTTATTGGTTGGGGGCCACACTGTTGACCAAACCATGACTCCCTATTAGGGTTTGTGCTACATGGAAAAAAGCCAAATTTGAAAATTAATTATCAGAGCCACTGTCAACATCCAATTCCAAACTCCCCTTTTGTCCTTAACCAACTTGTAAATGATAGGAACACTATGTTGACACGCCCTGATAATTGAGAAATATTTCTTCAATTATATTGAGCTTTTTACACTCTAATTATTATATATATATATATATATATATATATATATATATATATATATATATATATATATATATATAAATACCTCGAGAGTTGTATTGTGGGGCACGAAAACCCATAGACTCTTTCGGGTTGTTGCAGCAAAATGACGTTTTTGACATTTATAGATTCTTTGGAAGAAAAATCATAGTATAATCTGTTGTTTGATGACTTATATCAACTTAGGTTCATAAATTCTAAATTCTTGACTTTTGCTAATGTTTAGCATCATTATTTTTGAATGTTCCACAAGTTTACTAATAATTATCCTTCAAAATTTTCCACACCATAAATTAACATCTAGTAATTTAATAAAGTGTCATATGAGTAATACCACCAAATTCTAATGTACAAAAATTTATCAATATTAACTCTTGTTTTAAAACGATTTTCATTTTTAAAATTTTTTAATATGTTAAATTAATTAATATTTACATAAATATTTTATATTTTTTATATTTACATGTTTTTCATATTTAATGAATTATTTATTTATAATTTTTATTTTTTATATTATTTATTTTATGATTAATAATTACATATTTGATTATTTTAAATTTTTATTATAAAAAATAGTTGTTTTATTATTTTCATAAAGTAAAAATTCTTATATTTTTATAATTATGTTTTCTCTATATTTCTATTTTATGTACTTTTACAAAATATCTTTTTCTTTTTTCATATCGTTCATATCTTTTTTTTAGACAAAACCCATAATTTTAAACAAAACAATTGTGATTTTAGGATACCGGAGCACAAATCCACCACGGGCTGAGGCGCTACCTCCATCCCTTTTTTTTTTTTTTTTTTAAATTATATAAATAATCTTAATATAAATTTTTTGACTTTAGTCTTCGTGGAAATATCATCACCTCCCCAAGAAAATGTATCACTGCCAGAAAGGATTCAGCCTCTAAGTTGTCCACTCGAGCAAACTAGGAGCCATGGCCGAGTATGGTGGTGGAATGTCCAGCAAGACAAGACGTGATCAGTGTAACGTAACGTCGTTCTTAATGGACCACATACGATTCCTTTGCGCCGATCTTTTGCAAGTCGCAGCCTTTGATATCGATTGACAATCCATGCACTGCGCTCCCACCACCAACGGGACTTTTCCTTTTTCCCTTCCTAGGATATTTAACGAATACTCATTATTACACTTCTGTTTTCCAATACACCAGTTCCCACATTGTCTCCGTTCATGAAAAAGATAAATATATTGTATTGAATTTTGCATAACTTTACTTTTAATAAATTTAAACATTATGTTTAATTTAGCAATCTTATATATAATTTTAAGAATTAAATGGTAATAATAGTCCTCATAGAAAAATCTCAACCTTTCAAATTTGAATAATTTTAAATTGATTACGATAATTTTTTAAATTAAATAAATTTAAATTTTCCCCAAAGGAAAAAATGTAAAGGTGAACTGTGACTCTTGACTCATTTGATTTCTCTAGTATTTTTCTAATTATAAAACAAAAGACGTAGAGGGAAATCGATATGCGAGTTATATCCATTTCATTCAAAATAATTAGAAAATGCTGTGGAATAAAATTAATCATATAAAAATATAAGATATTGCAACCCAAAAAAAAAAAAAAAAATAATGAAGAGATAAAAGAAACTTTACTCTTCTTTCTATGATTCAATTCATTGATTTTTTTCAACAAGATCCGAGCATCACCAGCAATATATTGATTTTTCCTTTGGTAAACCAACCTATAATTTCTCACAAGATTTCAATTTTAGACCTTTTTCTTTAAATTCTAATTCAAACTATTGTATATTTCAATTTCGTAGACAAATATATATATTAGAATTGGATCGAGTGTATGTGGGATATCCTATATTCTAATAGAATTAGAAAATTAATATTTTAGAGTGGGATATTAAGTATTTAAAATAGAGTTTTGTCCCCCCCCCCAAAAAAAAAATCTATTTATGGCTTTCTTATAAAACCCATTTAAAAATTAAAAAATTATAAAAAAACTTCATAAATTTCAAATTATAGAACAAGAGAAAAATAATTTCGAAAGTAAAATTCAAGAGAAATAAATTTTGAAATTAAAATTCAAGAGAAAATAAATTTCGAAATTAAAAAGTAGGAGAAAATAATTTCTAAAATTTCAATCTAGTCACACTTTTCTAAAATTTGCAATCTAACCCCAAACATCTCTCTTTACATTATTCTTCTTTTCCAATTAATTTAACACATAGATATTCTAATATCGGGTGAATAATTAATACCTTGGAATTTTAAGGTAGAGAAGAGACGTGGGGCATATTTATTTTGATTTCAAAATAATTATAATACAATTCACTAATCCAATAGATATATTAAAATTATTTTAAATTTAATTAATTTCACTAAATGATAGGGATTATACTCCAAAATAAATATCGTATTATTTACAAAAATCAACAAATAATAATTTGTTGCTTTGTCATTGATTTATATATGTATTTTTATATCCGGTTCTTCTATGTAATACACATAATTGATGTTTAAGGAATAAATATATTAAAATATATAATTTTGATTTCACAAGTTCATTCAGATATACTCAAAATTTATAGTACATAAACTACATATAGTTATAAATTATCAATTTTCATTTCATAATAAATTTAAGAAAATCATCTCTAACTAGTAGAAAAGTCTTAAACTATGTTTTGTACATGATAAAATGTTTAAAATTAACGATCAGTTATAGATTTTTTTTTTAATTTTTAATTGATATACTCATGATTTATACTTTATATATTCACCGTCAACCCCGTCACATACACTAGTCATTTAAATTGAACCACTGTATCTCATACATGTATATAAATAATATAACAACAAATTTAACTATTTAATTAAAAGAAATACAAAATATTCATACATTGAGATGTCAAAACATATAGTTCCTAAAGCATTCAAGAAATATTTTTACAAAAATGGAAATAATTCTAATTGTAACTCGGTTTAACATTTTATTTTTGTATTTTCTTTTGCAAAATGCATTTAAACCTAAAATTTTCAATAATTAGGAAAATAATTAATGAATACTCTTGAGAGACTCGAACTCTTGGGTGAGAATTGAATATCATTACCAGTTAGACGATAAATTATCTGCTGGGAGATGTACAATGATTTTTATTTACATAAAATGCAAACAAATAGGGTGTGCTAAGTACAAAATTATAAATTGTGGGACTCTTACTAAACAAATAAAGAAGGGTGCATATGTGCTAGGACCATCGGATAATCCCTCTAATTAGATAATATATGATTTTTATATGCAGTTCTTGTTAAAATCATGTCCATAGTATAGTAATTTTATTAAATCTTATTTTCCAAATTTTTTTTCAGGTACTTCAATATGAATTAAATGAATTAAACGAGTCTGCAAAACTTATAAATGTGCTTCAAAAGAGTAAGATCTGACAGAACTTTCAATTTGAGATTCATTTATTCCATATGCTTAGTAAGGCACCCAAATAAGCCTAACACCTTGCTTAGTACTAAAACAGTACCAAATTTCCCATCTAGTTATGGTGCTACCTAAACTTGGGAAACAGTTTTATTGACTACTTGGCAAGCAAGGGAAAAACAGGGCCTGCTGCAAAAGAAGCCCTCTTAACGAATCTCCCTTTCATTCTGGGCCTCTTCTCTGCATTCAATTTCCGAACCTCGTACCTTATCTTCTTCGAAAACAACCTTGTTCTACGCTTCTCCCTATACCTGGACACTCTTGCTTCTCTCCCTCCATCTCCAATCGGCATTTGTCCTCCCACTACTCCCGGATCCGCACATGGCTGGTTAAGTTCTGTCCCGCGATTTCCCTGCAATAAATTATTAAATTTTCATAATTTAACCTCATTTAATAAAAATAGTTACACCATATAAAGATGCATGATTGAGTCTTTATGCTGTAAAGTACAGCAAAATTAACCGTTAATAACAACTGCAGTGCTAATTTACTAGTCTTTTTACTGTCTTGGTTGTGAATTAACTTACCAAGAAGTCGGGCCAGCTTTCGTCGGGGTGGAATTCAGGCCGATCTCCAGTGGTCCAAGGAGAACCTTGACCAGCCCAAGCACTAATGACCCCGTCATAATCAAGCCTCAATAATTTGCCATTTTCACACTCAATTTTAACAACCCTGTTGGTCTCATCAATAATTCCTATCTTCTCTTCATGTTCATCCTCGCATGTTGCCGGAGAATCACAATCAAAAGTGAATTCAAACGGCTCCCGCATCATATCAATATCTGCATCATCATCCATCTCTTCAACATCTTCTTCAACCTTCACTTGTGCGCCACTTCCCATACACCTCTCCTCTTTCATTTTACAGTCTGATATCCCCAGTTCTTCCATGCTCAATGCCTCTTGATCAAGTTCTTTTCCTAGTAACCTCTCAACATCAGCTGCGAATTCTGCCAAGTCCATTTCTGATGGCAAAAAACCATGAAAACTATTATTCCCCTCGTACTTAGGCGTAATATCTTTCCATGTTTTTCTCTCAGCTGCAGCATCCACAACATCATTCCCAACTGCCATAACTCCCTCGTTGGGTGGCGTGGCACCGGTGCAGAGCTCGATGACCAAGGGATCCAAAATCGGGACGCGATAAAGTAACTGCTCTTCATTATCTTCATGAGATGTAGTAGTCTCGTCCACACTGATTTCTGGTACCAGAGCCAATGGATTCCGTAAATGCTCTTCTGACACTTTGTTATGTCGAAGAAGATTCACTTGTTTTCCATGCCGCGGAGTTCTCGCTTTGCGTGAGAGTCCGCAGGGCCATGAAGGCAAAGAGGTGTCAGCTAATTCATCTGATGATGACGACGATAATTTTAGTGAGGCCGTTTTGAGACGAACCCTCTCATGCCGACGAGCCAAAGGGTTTGCGGAGTGCACAGAATTGTCACAAATTTGGCACAAAAAGGCATCATCCGCCGCGCAGTACCAGTGCGCGCGTCTCCTAATGCAACTGTCACATGCTCTGACGGTTTTGCCTCCTACGGCGTTCGCTAACTTTTTAACAGATGAAATCATCTAGACAAGCTCTATTGAATTGAGTAAAAATCTCACACCTGGAACTTTTGAAATCGTGAATTAGCACTTTTAGAGATTTGTGCAATAATTGGAGCTGTGAGATATTGAGGGATGAGCGGTATGTATGACCCACAAGAGTGCCAGGACTGTTTAAAAAGGGGAGGGGGTTTGGGGTGCGGTCGATATCGCCCTTTTTTGGGAGATGGTTAAAAGGGCAGAAAAGGGATGCACTTTTGGGCCCATTAGAATGCCTTATCTAGTATGTGATTGGTTAGGTTCATAAAGTCGATCCTAATCGGTGTACTCTGATTGGTTTATTCTCAAAAAATTGGGATTTCTAGTGGGGTCTAAGTTTTGGTGAGGATGAGGAGGAGGAATGAGTCAGATTTTGGTTTTGCTCTCATCTCTCTCTCTCTCTCTCTCTCTCTCTCTCTCTCTCTCTCTCGTGTCCATCTTTTCTCACTTAATTTTTGATGACACCATTTTGTTGCTTTGTCTCCCTCATTCCTCTATACCTGTTGTCTGAACTTGTTGTCAATGGTCCCCTTTCCTATTCTCTCTCTCCCCTAGAGTTCGTCTACGCCAGTGATCTGTGTATATCCCATGTATGTTGTGCTACAACTTAATTACGAGTCTAATACTTAAATTTTCAAATGTTAATCACCGGAACCAAATTAATTTTAATTAATTGTGCCTTTATAGGTAAAGAGGTTTTCAGCATATCTAAGGAATGGTTTCCAATAGACAAGGAATTATGATAATAGAATAAGGAAATCCAAACTATCATACTAACTAAACATGAATGTTGTAAAAATTTTAAAAATAAGAGAAATAGCGATATATTTAAAAAAATATAAGAATGTAAAGAAAGAGGTGAAGATAATTATTTACGAATAAAAAAATAATGTGTATAATAAATCATATAATAAACTTGAAACTAATGATGGAAGAAAAGAGATTCATAGAATTGTTAAGTTAAGGGAGATAAAAGAAAAAAATTTAAATAGTATCAAGTGTATTAACAGTGAAAACAATAGTATATTTATAAGTAATGAAAATATAAAAAAGTGTTGAAAAGATTATTTTGATAATCTTTTCAATATAGAGGGTATAAGAGGGCAATACTACGATACTTATAGAAGAAATCAATAAGTACTTTAAACAAAAAACTCATTTTCTTGAACTAAAAGAAACTTTAAAGAGAATGAAAGTTAATAAACCCATATGATCCGATAACATTTCTATCGAAGTATGGAAATGTTTAGGTGATGTTGGGGGTAACAATGTTAACAGATTTTTTTAACAAAATATGGCAAAACAAGAAGATGTTCCAAGTGTGAAGAGAGAATATACTTATATCACTATATAAGAATAAAGGAGATATACAAGTCTGCTCAAATTATAGGAGAATTAAATGTATGAATCATATTATGAAGTTGTGAGAGTAAGTGATCGAACATAGGTTGGGGTTGGAGATAAGTGCGATTCAGAATTAATTTAGATTTATATTAGATCAATCTACTATCGAAACATATAGTATTCATTGACATAAAAAAAAGCATATAATAGAGTTTTTAGAGATGTATTATGATGAACATTGATGAAGAAAAAAATTTTCATCAAATACATTAATGTCATAAAAAATATGTATGAGAAAACTGTTATCAATATAAAACTTTGCGAGACTGTAAGTGATAGTTTCCCAATAAATATTGTACTTCACCAACCTTCGGTATTGAATCTTTTCCTTTTTGCAATAGTATATAGATGAGATCACAAAAAACATTCAAGATAAAAAATCATAGTATATGCTATTTACAAATGATATAGTATTAAATAATGAAACTAAAGAGCGTATTAGTATAAAATTGGAGTTATGAAGAGATATACTGGAATCCATAAATTAAGTCGGTCAAAAATTGAATATACGAACTGTATGTTTAGTGACAAGTATCAGAATGATAAAAAAATAATTAAGTTAAAAAGATAAGATGTACTGAAAAGTGAATATTTTAAATATCTAGAGTTCATTATTTAAAACAATGTCAATATAGATGGAAATATGAATCATATGATATAAGCAAGTTGAATAAAGTGGAGAAATGTATCTGAAATTTTTTGTAATTGCCTAATGCCACTACATTTGAAAAAGGAAGTTTTATAAAAGTATAGTAAAATCTGCACTACTATATGACATTAAGTGTTGGATAATTAAATAATAACAAGAATATAAAATAGCAGTGGATATGAAAATGTTCAGGTCAATATATGGGAAAATTAGGAAAGATAGGGTTAAAATGAATATATTTGTGATAAATTAGAAGTGAGTTCAATTGTGGACAAAATGCGTGAGTGTCGTTTGAGATAATTTGGATGTGCAATGAAAACAAAAAAATGCACCAGTCAGAAGGACCGATAGTTTAAATATAAGAGATTTAGTAAAAAGATAAATCGTTAAAAATATAGATATAATATATCCGTAAATATATGATGGTTAATGAGTTAACTGAAGAAATTGTTTTAAATAGAAATGAGTAGTGTAGGAGAATTAGAACAAATTAAGTCATCCATATATCATTGTAAGTCTTTATGATAATTTTTTTTTAATTTTTAATTTTATCTATTTTATTTTATTTTATTTGTATTTTTCATTTTTTTTGTTTTTTCTTTTATTTTTATTATTTATTTATTTATCTATTTTATTTATTTATTTATTTAATCTATATTTGTTTCTCAAATGGTTGATCTCAAAATCTAAAATTAAAATTCAGATTGTTGTTATTATTGATAATTATGTCTATATATATATATATATCGACAAAGAGAGCCAAACTCGAAATCTGTATAAATTGAACTATAATGAAAAGGTTTATAATATTTGTTTTAGCTGATAAAAACTATCAAGCTCCCAGAAAAATTAGGAGTCAAAAAATATTATATATAAAATTTTAAAAATTATAAACAGATATTATTTATTCTATCAAAAATTGTAACTTCACTTTATTGAAATTACAAACATAAATGTATATTATATTCATCTTCATTAATATAAATTTCTGAATTTATGCAATATAAATAGCGGTACAAAAGATATTATCTAAATTTTGTTACTAATAATACTAAATTTTAATAAAAAATACTTTTTTGGTCTAAATTTTGTAATTTATCAAAAAGTAAAATCCAATTAAGAAAAGGAAAAAGAGGATTTAACCCCGCGAATATCCTAAGTCTCAATTACCGAGATCATTCATGCGCATGCATGCAATGTCAAGGAAAGAATTATAACGATCAGCATTAATCCATGTAAGATATGTCGAAATTTTGGAAAATCATAAATGGATAATTTTCTGAAAACTTTGGCACTGTTTTGGAGACGATCCATGAATCTGAAAACTTTAACTCTTGTTCTTGGCTTGCGATTGGCGACATGTCGTGATATCTACTTTCCCCAATCCAGTAATTCTCTTGATTCCAATTTCTGGGAAATTATAGAATGATGGTTTTGTCCAACCTAGTGACAACAGCCTATTCTCTTGACTCCGTACTCCAGAGTTCAATTTCTATTGTAATAAAAAAAAAAAAATAAGTGTTAGGATACTACAATTTCCTTTAATTTTTTTGTTCTCTTTTTAGCTTCCACTAGAAGCATCTAGAGTTATTCTTGAATTAATCTGATTCAAATATTTACAAAACCTTATTTGAAAATGACTCTTTCAACATAATTTTTATCATTTCTAAATTTCATTTAATCAGGCAACCGTACTGCCGAGGTGGTTCTCTGTTGGACATGACAAACACTTCCCAAGTTTAAGATTTTGAGTCACAAAATAGAATACGAGAGTATGCACAAAGAACCATCTTGATTATAAAAAAATATAGTGAATGTAATATTCCAACTAAAAATTTCATTTTAGCTGAAGCTTTTTATGAAAATACAGCCCATTTTACTTTAAAAAATTTAATAATAAAAAAAGGTCCGTTTCCCATTTCATTTTCAATAATTTTCAGGGAGGGCCTCCCCATTTTGGACGGGGATTAGGAAACTTCTTACAGGTTTTGAAACTTCTCCATTTCTTTTTAGTCTGCCTATAATCAAGCATCATTTTTCTTGATTGATTTTGAACCGGAACCTTTTGTTGTCAATCATATGCAGTGGTCCTCTCTTCTTTTCCTGTTAATTCGGTGATCAAGGATGTCTAATTCAAAAGCCCAATCTGCCCATACTGATGTTTTTCCTTATTCTTTGAAAACAAAGCAATGAGGTAGACATCTTGCATCTGTTTGACAATCCGTTCAGGATAAGAGATTCATTATCCTTATCTGTTTGTTAAAGATAAATTTTACATGTCAAGCACTCGAATGATCTATGAAAAGTTCTGCTAACCAGCCTCTTAACATTGACCAACAATTGCCAAAAGCATGGGAAGGACAACTAGCATTGTTTCTCCTTGGATGCTCTCACGGACTCAATAAACACGTATTCGTTTAATTATTATTCAAATTCTGGATTTTGGTTGGAGTTGTGCCATAGAAGTGAAATGTTTCCAACTACCTTTTGCTCACAGTAGGTTCAGTCACACCAGGATTTTGAGATACATAAGGGAATCAAGAGAGGCCTAGAAGGGCATGGAGTTCTTGTGACCCATCTACATCAACCATACAAAGGAGACACATGGAGTGGACCGGAGGGTGGGGACATTCAAACCAAAAGGGGATAGAAATTTCAAATTGAAGGTCGGCAAACACTTTGCATTCCCAATATGGGAAAATGTTGTTTTCTAGTAGGCCTCACTCAAAAGTGCATAAACTTTTTTTTTTGTCTTTCTTATTATCTATTTGTGTACTTTTTATTTATCAATAGGCCTAATAGTCTACAATAAATGTAATTCTATCTATATAATCAAAAACAATAAATTAAAATCACTAAAACTCGAACTTACTCCTTAAATACAGCTAAATATGTATATATCCATCAGGCTATACTTGGTTGTATTTTTTATATACTTTTTTAAATTCTTGATGAACTAGTTGCGGATAAAGTATTTTCTAAATACAATTTGCAATAGTTGTTACACAGTTTCAACAGTTACATCCCCAACCTGAGGATTTCGCCTGTTTGCTTTGCATTTTTGCACATCGGTTAAATATAAGGAACCTTTAGGGAAAAGCGACATGCCTTAATGGTCAAAGAAGTATATTGGCCCGGAAAGATTATTCAAAGAGGAATTTCATTCTGCGACTGAACCATGGATTATGATCGAATACACCTATTGACAGAAAAAGTACAGGACTTTTCGTTCTATTCGTTATGAGAAGAACTGGATGCATAACTAAAAATCCTGAGAAGATGATCATTGTTAACTTGATTGGGTTGGCTCAGGTAATCTTGCCAATTCCATTTTTTTTTTACTCTCTTCCTCAAAAAATCAAGATTATACCCAGTTGAGATTAAAAATTTTTTATGCAAAATATTATTAGCATTATGATAATTTTAATCATTTTTATGGAGAAATTTAACTTACTTGCAGAAACCTTGTATTTTCAATCAAAAATTTTTCAATTTAGTGAAGAGAGAGAGAGAGAGAGAGCTATAGAGGGAAGGAGGGAGGGACAGAGGGATAAACTGAGCCAAGTTGGAATTTCCAGGAAAGGCCCAGTCCTAAAAGATGATGAAAAGCAACCCTGCAGCTGCTTGCTCAGGAGAGGAACAAAGAATGCCTTGAATTGATTTATCACCAAATTGCTTATCATTCAGCAGAACACGGACAATAATGAGATGAATGCATAATTTATCATATATTTCAAGCTTCCCATCTAACTCAAGGGGAAGGGAAGAAGGTCATTTAGACAAAATTCTAATGGATCTGTCATTTAGACAAAATTCTAACTCGTCGGATCCTTGATACACTTCACATGTGAAAAGCAAAACTCAGGACCTCTGTTTTAGAACCTTTGACACGGCTTGAATGGTGGATGGAGTTGTCCTACAGCACCCTCCAATGAGTTTAGCTCCTAATACACGCCATCTTGTGGCAAACAGCTCAAACTTGTCATCGCCAAAACACTTCGATGGCTGTCATTCCAACCCATATTGTATCGAATTTAGTGAATTAGGAAATAAAACAAAGTGCATCATAAATGAATGGTACCAGCAACTTGATTGCTTACCAGCCATCTCTTGGCTCTGCCATCCCACACTTCACCACTGTTTGGATAAACTATTATATGCTTTTCTGTTAACTGCAGGAGAAGCAAATTTTCAGCTTTAGAGGATCATCATTCCATTTTTTTTTTCCTTCCAATTCCAAGTACCTAGAAATTCCATATTTTTGCAAATTACCTCTTTAAATTTGCATATGAGGCTTTCTATGAATTGTGGGGGTGCACAATTTATTCCAACCACATTCACTTTGTTACTCTTGTTTATTATATCTAGGCACTCCTTGAAGCTCTCTCCAGAAGGGCAGTTCTCACCATCCACAGTGCTGAAGCAGATCCAAGATGGAATTTCAACCTTCTCTTCTTCTAGCAACTCTACGCATGCCTGCAAATGATTCCTTCAGAAGAATTTAAAACATTTTTCTGAATTATATATTGCAAATATGGTTAATTTTTCAAATGGTTTGAGGGACGTGCATGTGTGTGCGCAACTAGTGTTGTGCAATCTAATCTTTCTGGATGATAGAGCAGAAACAAGTTCTGTAAAGACATGTTAGACAATCTATCCTTTCCTAAGTGTTCTCTTTTATTTGCTCTGCTTATTCATAAACAAGGTCACCACTAGAAGAATAAGGCTTTCATCAGTGAAAGCATACCTGAGCCTCAAGTTTATTCGGAATGGTCTCAAAGGCCAGCAAATCTGGACCAGCTTCCACAAGCATTTGCAATCTACGACGGTGGAAGTCCTTAAGCTTCTCTAATCCCACATTTGGTCCATAACATCCACTGAGACAAAACAACAATAAATGTTAGATACTCTTAAGTAGTTTAGAGCAGATCTCATTGCTATTGCTTATGTTTGAATAAAGGATTTATACCGTGTATGTAAAGGTATATTAAATATTATATATAACAACAAAATACAATTTGATGAAAGGTACCTGTATTCGGAGCCATCAGCAAGATAAGCTCCATAGCTTCCAATCGAGGCAGCAACTAATGCTCGGTTGTATGTATGTCCTTGAATATCTTTCTTGATATCCCAAAACTCATCACGCGCTTCAACAGCTAATTTGACACTCTTTATAAGCAGCTCCTCTGCTTCTTCCCTGGACAAACCCCTAGAGAGAAGCCCTGGAATTGTAGCCTATGAACAAAAATAAAAAATTAGCATCACAATAACAAGAAACATATGGAGTAACAGCTAGATTGTAATTAGTTTAAAAGGTATTAAGCAGGTCAATGTTTTTGCAGGTCTACTGCATAATGCTTCTGGATGATCAAGGAATAAATAACAGAACCTCTTGTTTGTACCTGTGCTTATAATAATGCTAACTATTAGCCAGCATGCTTCTATATAAAAAATAAAAGGGGGGAGAGCGAGGAAGGTGGGATTCGCCAACCAGTTGCAAAATCTCGTATCTACACATAACAGGACTTATAAAAAAAAAAAAAAAAAAAAAAAAAAAAAGGCAAAACATTGTATGACGTGAAATTCCATAATTTAGAGCATATGAGTTCTCGGTATCCTAAAGACAAGTTCTGTCCAATGAATCTGCAATTAAAGAATGGTTGCCTAAAGGATGAATATAGTAGTTTCATTTGAACAATGAAGATGGTTCTCAAAGTCCCCCGTTTGCAAAGAACTGTTAAACAATGAAGATGATTCTCAAGGGAATTGTAAGACAAATTTAGGTCACCATATCTTATGAGTGCTAACAAAAAATTCTACCAAACTCGAGCATTTGAAGATAAGAAAAGGCTATTCTTGAAGTTTTTCCACTGTTTAGTGTGAATGAACCACCATACAATTTATGCAACTAGAAGGAGTCAAAAGGCAAATGGAGTCACTTTTTGCCCCCTCCAAGAAAGGGTATCATAGTTGCATTCTTATCATATTGATGAGAGAATTGAGACCTTAACAAACTTCACTTTGGTGGCCACTGTGCGAAGGTATAAATCTAACCTACCTAAATTCAATTGGTACAACATATGAGGGAACCCTTTTTTCCAGTGGGCCATGGATCTATACGAATCTCCTCTTCTTCTTCCACGTCCATTTTATTAAGAGGGAGCACGGCCGAAAGGACAAAATACAATAACAGTCGACGGGTTTAACAGTCCAAACAGGTCCCCAGAAATGAGAACACTCAGCTCACCAGGGGAAGAGACTAATCTTGGACATACTTTTCCTCTTGTAAAAGACATCAATTTGCAGGATACCTCATTTTATCTTATTTTATTTTTAATATTTTTCAATATATATATAAACATCGTTTCAAAGCCACCAAAATTTTTCAGTAAATAGGTGAAAAATCATTTGAAGAGACATCATTTAAATGCATCATATATTAGAGAAAAACCATCGCATACAAACAATGAAACTAAAGGACAAAACCTTTTGACATATGTTACAAAAAGGGCAGAGGGGAAATGAACAAACCTGATACGATGAGGTAACCAGAACATCAGCACCAGCCTCCAAGTATTCCAAATGAACCTACACATACCCAGTATTCCTCTAAGCGTCTTTTACCAACAATCAACGCGAGAGAGAGAGAGAGAGAGAGAGAGAGAGAGGGGGAGGGAGGGAGGGAGGGAGGGAGAGAGACCTTTTTGATGAGGTCTGGGTCTTTGATCAAACAGAGAGCGCTCCAAAGAGGATCATTAATGCAAGCACCGTGTCTCTCCAATTGAGTCGCGAACCCTCCATCAACAACCGCACATCCTCCTGCCTTCTCTATCAGATCTTCTAGCATTTCCGTTCCTGTTGTTGTCCCTCTATCTTTCCCCTTCCCCATATCTCTCTCTCTCTCTCTCTCTCTCTCAGAAGACTCTGATTTTGCTTGAAGGGCAAGGGAAAGAATGAAACTGAGAAGAAAAGAAAGGAATAAAAAGGATTGCTTTAATGACGCCGGAGACAAGGGGGCGGCTTAATTGGAATTGAAGCGTGTGTGTACGCGGACATGTTACGGTACTAGGTTCTTAGAAGTTGCCTCGTAATCCTCCTTCCCCCACATCCCCCCCCCCCCGGGGGGGTGGCGATGGGGGTTATTTTCTTTGCTTTGCGCCTGCAATCAAATGGAAAGTAGTTTTAATTCATTTCAATTAAAATTTTTATCGTATCGTATTTTAAAATAAACTTTATTAAACTATAAAAAGAATACAAGTAATTCAATTAAATTTCATTATTTAATAAACTTAAAGTTTAATTTCAAAATTATTTTCTATGGTATATATAGAAAAATTATATAGAACTCACAAACCTCATTTAAAATTTTTAATCTACAAATTCTTATTTTTTATCTCTCCCTTCTATTTTTTCCTTTTGATTTTCATTGCTCGTCAATGATCATTATTAGCAATGTGATGTTAAGGTTCTGTGCCAATGGATGGCCATGGGTTTCATCGCTTTTAACTCTTGCTGCCAAGTATCCCTCTCGCATATATTATGGTTTGAATTTCAAATTTCGGTTCGACTTGAATTGAATTTTTGACGCATCATTTTTGTTACACAACAAAATTTTATATTCTCTAACAACATCCCACAAGGTTTATTTTTTGAATTTTTAGTTCAAGAGGAGTCTTGAGCATTTTGGTGAGCCACTTGCCCGGATGGATCGAAGGTCCGGTGCTTGGTACATCTTGAGCAAAAATATGGTAGTGGGAACATATGCTTGTTGATAAAATAGAGAGAATTTGAAAATATTTTAATATATATATATATATATATATATATATATATCTCGGTTTTTAATCCCAGAGAAATAGTGAATATATTTTCAATATTCTCTCGACATACATTGAATATTATATTATCAAAATAGTGTGTAAATGAATTACAATGGAGGTTTTAATCTCAATATGCATGCGGAGCACTAAAGAATTCTAATAATCTCAATTCCTTTGTTATGTATGTGGATCCACGGCGTAGCAAAGGGAATTATCATCGGAGGAATTAAATTTCATATTTACTAACTTAATGTTAAATGCGTGAAGTCGGTAATAAATATGTAGAAGTTATAGAATTTCTCAATTCTGATAAATTTAGGAACATTTCATTTTGGTAACTATCATTTAAGACAAGAATCAATTTTGATAGAATGATTTTGGGTTTGAATTGTAGGAATGTTCCCCTTGATTTGGGATTCTTTTTCTTTCCTTTTTCTTCCGAGAGAGAGAGGTTTCATTGTCTAGGATTTGATATATTGGTTTGAATTTTAGGATTTAATGGATGGGGTAGACAAAAAAATAATAATTTTGTCACGGTTCCATGTTGAGAGAGAAACATTGTTACAATAAAGTTAGGAGCCAATGATGAGTGGTTCAGTGGGAAAGGGTGTTGAGACCTCTTAAGTATGTGTGGGTTTAACTCATCATGGGAATAAAAAAAATTATATTAAGAGATCTTCTGAAAAGAGATTTGACAACGAATCGATCCAGATTAGTTAAGATAAAATCACGTACACTGGAGGGTGGTTCTAAACCTAGGACATTAATAAAAGTAAAAAAAGTTAGGAGACTAATTTGACAATTGGTTAAAGTTTATGGAGTACTTCAATATTTTCTTTTTCTTTTTAATTTAAAGGGTAGAGTAAAGAAAAGAATCAAATTTCATATTTTTACTACAATTGTTTTGAGTTATTTAAATAACTATTTAAATGAAAATTCTAAAAAAAAAAAAAAAATCAAAACGTTGATGGTAAGTCCTTTCGCTAATATTTCTAAAATAGTTTACAAATAGTATCGAAATAAAACTTAAAAAAAAATCCATAAAATGGTCAAAATGACCTTTATTTTATCTTTTTTTTCAGCTAGCAAAGCAATGGCAGATGCTGGGTCACTTGTCAGGCTAAGTTGGGCTTATTCCTTCCCCACCAAGAACGTGTTTTTGTCAATTCTCTTCGGCGGCATCAGTCAAGTTTAATTTATTTCAAAATGATCCGATGAATATAATGTGATAAGATATTAAATTTTTTAATTAAATTTAAAATTTAAAATTTAAAATTTTAAAATATAAAAAAATTATACTAATAAAGTTATCTCATTTTATATATATTTGAATTAAATTAATTAAAATATAATTTTAAATATTGATGATAAAAAAAATATTTCAAAATAGTTAATAAAAATGCACGTAGCAATGGTCACGAGTGTGATTTACTTAGCCAAATAGCTTTCAATTTTTTTGGTTATATATTTTAACTAAAAAAAATTACTAAAAAATATAAATTTTATAACTGGAAACTAAGATTTTCAAATAAAAAGTTAAAATTATTATTACATTTATAACTTTCTCAAAGGAGGGCACTACGTTCTCTATATCCAATGGAAAATGCAATTATATCACTCAAATTGCCCGAAAAGCTTTACACATTAAATTCTAGAGATTTGGTTCCGGACCATAAAGGCATCAGCATCATTGTTGCAGATAAAGTTGTTCATTTTATTTTTGAATTTTATTATTGACAATAAATGCCTACTTATTAATCATATATGAATTTAACAATATCACATTATACTCACTTAATCAAATTTTTAATTTTTAAAATAAAAAATAGATATTGGGAGAGTCAATCCTTAAATTATATCCTATAACTATTCAAATTGAATTAATCAAATTTTTTTAACAACAATGATCAAGTAAAAAATAAATAAATGATGCTCCTCTGACTATATTTACCTTTGAATTGTGGTATGATACCAACTTCTCTTTGAGACTTTGACTTTACTGCATTAGGCTCCATACATAGTGGAAAGATTTATTTTAAGCAAGTTCAGGGGTTGGTCGGTGATCGTGACTTGGTTGAGACATTAGAAAAAAGGGTCTGACCTGGGCAATCTATAAGGAGAAATGCCAAAGAAGGGAAGCGTACAGGTTGCTGAAAAGAAACATTGAGTTGGTGACAGGAGAGACTTTGGGATCTGACTTTGAATTTTCTATATGTTACTCAACCGACTAATTTTATATACTGCTAGAAGACTTACCAGAATTGAATCTAACCAAACCATACCAACCCCAAATTTGAATGTTTCCACAAGTCCAAGATGGAAAAAAGAGCGTCAAAAAATGACACCAAGAAATCACCTTAAAAGTATTTGCCTTTGATTTCTAAATGGTCCTTGACAAATCATGGTTGCAATGCACGTTATATGCCCCCACAGAGAGAGAGAGAGAGAGAGAGAGAGCAGAAAGCGTGTCATGTTCCATGCCTAAGAAGCATTGGAAGGCGGCAACTAGCAAGGGGCCATGTTTTTTTTTTTAAAAAAAATTGCAGATTTGGATCAGTGTTTCAAATACATACCGACACATAATCCACACACTATGCGTGTTAAATAACAAACTCGTCCAATTAAATATATATATATTATCAGTACTAAAGATTGAATCCGAATATTAGAGATGCATCCAAAAAAAAACAAGCACATACACATAGCTGTTGGCAAATAGGACTAACAATTGGGTCGGGTTAACCCAATATTGGCCCGTTTTGAAGAGCCAAGCTCAACTTGTTTAAGGGATGGACCAAATTTGGATCCATTATTTAGATTTGTTTTAATTACAAACCAAATTTGGACACTAGTGGACTCAACTTATATAGACTCGACACATTTAAAATCAAATATTATCATATTTTAATGGTAATTTTGATAAATTTAATATATTACTTTTAATTTAGTTTTTTAATCATAAATGAGATTATTTTTGTTAATTTTCATAATAATTGTAACTTTTAATTTGGTATGGTGGTATTTGTTTTGTATTTTATTTTGAATTATTAATGTGCTTTTATTTGATATTTATTATGCTAAAACTGGGTTAAATGTAAAAAATAAAATTTATGATTCGAGTTTCAGCCTAACCCAAAACATGTCAGAGGCCATTTTCATTTTTTGAGTTGAAATTGAGTTTCGATTCTTTAAACTTTCTCAAGTCGAGTTTCGAACTCGGGTCCATAATATTTTAAATAGGTCAAACCCAAGTTTTGTAAAATCCAGTTTAGAAAGCTCGATTACCGGTTAATGGAACATGGTCTAATGACCCATTAGCATAAGATTCGAGATCCCCTGAACTCATAATCCCAACAGGTTGGATTGCACCAAAATATGTTATCAATGTAGGATGTACTTATTGGTCGGGTGAACATAGTTCGTCCTTTCGGTACCTATCGATCAGACCCTTCTCAGACAGTCGACTGGTTATCTCGACACCTCTTCAGTGCTCGGTATTGCTTTTTGACTAACTTAAATAATATTCATATTTTCCCAAATCACGGGAAAGATATCCTATAATTAGGAAGGAGATCTCTAATTGTTGCTAATAAAGAAAGGGAATCTCCGTAATAATCTAAACTTTCCCAACTAGTAGAATTCTAAATCTTTGGGGATCCTTCGCTCCAATTCCTGTAATCTCAGGACACTTTCACAAGAAAACAAGGGTTTCAACACTCCAGAATGCACACAAGACTCACACACGTAGGCTATATATATATATATATACATCATAAGGTCATCGGTTAGGTAAGTTCTCTCAACTCCACACTTAGCACACAAAAGGCTATACCAAGATCTCTCTCTCTCTCTCTCTCTCACATTCTTTCTTTTAGTCTGTTTCTACTCTCAAAAATCACTATCTGACTTAAGTGTCGAAATCTTCCCACCGAAGCACTCTCTGATAGCTTTTGTAGGTTTCATCAATCAGATGGTCCAACGATCACTCACCTTGTTCAAGTTAGTGGGGCTATTATCTGTGGAGTGAAATTAACCTCTAACAGATTGGTACTATCCTTGAGAAACAGATTGATTCTTTCAGTCTAACGTGCTCTCATCCTGCTTCCTTCCTTCATAGTCATGAAGTTAACTAAAAAGAAAAGACTGACAATCGGTTTCATGATGATGATTTGATAGAAATCGACACCAACTGAAATGACCCGTTAGTCATTACTACCAGAATAAGATCATTCCTCGTCAAAAGAACTTTTATTGATCAAGGAGTAGATCAAGATCTTCTCTTTTAGGATATCTTCCAACGAATGGACCTCACTCAATCCTATCTTCAACCCCCTAACGGACCTCTTAAAGGGATTTGCCGATGAGTGCATACTTCTGGAAAGTACTATTTCACTTGATGTAACTTTAAGAAAGCCTACTTACCATACTGCTATCAGAACCACTTTTCACGGGTTAAACTTCCATCTCTTACAATGCCATTTTAGGTCGTCCTAATTTGGATGGTCTTGAAGCATTACCAAATATAAAACATATGAAAATCGAGTTTATGACACCTTTAGGGATCGCGACACTTCACGGTGACCCCGATCCATCGACTATCCCCACGGCAGAGAAAGAAAGAGAAATTCTTTCAGTAAACACTTTAGAACTTAGAGATGATGCCGAGTAACTATCCAAGCCTCAATCCAGAAAGGAAGTGATCAAAGTTTCTATCACAAATGTATCTAGACTAACAGTCCAAGTTGGAACTCACCTACCATCATCTTTGTAGAAAGCAATTGTGAACTGTATTCGAATACATTCTAAAGTCTTTGCATGGTCTCTGGAAGACATGTCAGGTATCTACCCTTCGGTTATATTCGATGGAGGCAAATCACAAGTTTGTGAAGCAGAAAAAGATGGTGTTCACATTGGAATGCCAACGCACCATACAAGAGGAGGTCCAGAAACTTCTAACAGTAGGGTTTATTCAAAAAGTAAAATATCCTAAATAGCTAGTCAATATGATCATGGTAAAAAAGGTTAATAGCAAGTAGAAAATGTGTATAGATTTAACCTATCTCAATAAAACATGCCTAAAAAACAGTTATCTACTTTGTAATATCGACAAGTTGGTGGACAACTTATCGGGTCATCAACTCTTGACTTTTGTGGATGTGTATTCTGACTCAATCAGATCCGCATAGCCCCTAAGGACAAGGAAAAAACCAGTTTTATTATGGAGTTCGACACCTATTGCTATAAAGTCTTGTCATTTAGCCTAAAAAATGCTGAAACAACCTTCCAGCGGTTGGTCAACAAAATCTTCGATGAACAGTTTAGGAGGAATGTGGAGGTCCACATCGACGATATACTTATCAAGAGTGGTAGTGCCGAAGATCACGTTGAAAACTTGGAATAAACATTCCAAACAATAGCACGTTATAAGATGAGGCTGAACTCACAAAATGCACATTTGGAATCACATCAAGAAATTTTTATGTTTCCTAATACCAACAGGGGGATCGACACAAATCCACGAAAGATATAAGCCATATTAGACATGGCACTGCTGAGGATGCTAAAGGAAGTTCAACACCTCACGGGGAGAATCACAACTTTAAATCTGTTTATGTAAAAAATGGAATAGAAGTACAAACCCTTCTATGACACTCTGAAGAAATCCTAAAAATTTACATGGACACCAAAGTGCCAAGCAATGTTCAAATAGCTCAAAGAATATCCTATGTCAACCCCACTATTTTTCAGTTCATTCCTAGTGAGAAACTCTACCTTTACCTTTTCATTTCTAACCAAGCATTCTGCTCTATTCTTATAAGGCGGGAATCTATCACACAAAAGTCGGTGTACTGCTGGTAGCAATAATTTTATATATTTGAATTATATTATTTTAGTCCTTATTTATGAATTTTAAGACTGTTATAAACTTTATTTCGTGACATTTTATTCATTAAAATCGTGGGTTTTAATTTAAAAAATTTTAGGCTTATTTAAGAAAATTCGGATTGGATAAATAGATATCAATTTTTTGGTATTATCTCTATACTTCAATATTCGATTGAGTTAATTCTTATTGCATTGGAAACTAGATTTCAAGACCTACAATTTTGTGTAGAGTTTAAAGGTTAATTTAGACCAGAAAATATCTAAAAATTTGGATGAAATTGTCGTAGTGCTGAAAGTCAACTCCTTGAAGAAAGAAATTAATTGAGCTTATCTAATGAATAATCTTTGGGATAAAGTTATCGATAACTCTAAGAATTTTCAAAATTAAGGATAAAGATGAAGTTTTCAAATTTTGAGAAAACAATAAGATAATGTCTATCATCACAACTGCAAGTTTTCAAGTCAATGAGAAAAATTAAGTTTCCAGTGAATTCACTACTCCTTGTTAGGTTTTTAGTCTTATAAGTAAGAGGCATCCACATACACACATGACCTTAAAGAACATGAGCCGCCACTTGATTTCCACATCTTCCTTGTGCAAAAAAGGTTATGATTTCTTTTTTTTTTTTTTTTTTTAACTTTTCTTGATTTTCTTTAATATGTTTAGCTAATTTCATTTGTTTTTAAGACTTAATGAATTATGTTTTTAATTAATTATATGACTTGATTCATTTTTTTTCCCTTAAGATTTATTGGCAAAATTATTGTTTAATAAGATTTTATTATTGATCATAATGTTTCAAAATGTTTGGATCCACATTTTGTATGATTTGATTTTGATTGCGTGTATAACCATTATAATTGCATGATATCAGTTCGTAATAATAAAATTCACACAGAATTATGATATCGATCCAAAATTAATTTCGTGTGCGGGAATATAGGGAAAACCCTAGATTATAGTTTTTCCACAAAACTTAATGCAATCCAATTTAATCAAAATTACATGACCATTGAATTTTGTTTAGTCGAATTAGAGATTTCATTACATGACCATTAGATGAAATCTAATTATAGGAAATCTGTCATCATAAAAAATAGTTCATTAATTAGTAAACTTAAGAGATTTGAAAAGATTAGGTTGTGTAAAAGATTAAAAATAAGATGAAGTTAATGTGTTGGAGTTTTTCTATACATAGATTTTAATCAATTAATATTTTCATAGATTTTAATATCTTCATAATCTTGATTTGTTTTATCCAACTTAGATTGATTAATTAATACTTTGTTATACAAAATATTCTCGTGGGAATAATACTTGATTTCATTACTATACATAATATTTGATTGGAGTATATTTGCTCAAATTCATGATACGTCAGTCGTATACTTCAAGAGACAAAAGTCAACTATTGACCCATCAAAAAAGTGGTGCTTGTTCTAGTTATTACCGCTAGGCGTCTCCGGCCCTACTTTCAAGCCCACACAATTGTAGTATTAACCAAACTGCCTCTAAAGTAAATTTTACAAAAGTGGGACACTTTCAGTTGGCTCATGAAATGGAGTATCAAGTTGGTCGAATTTGACATTGAATACCAATTAAGGCCAACAATTAAAGGCCAAACCCTCACTAATTTCATCCTTAAATGCACGTTCTTAGCCTCCTTTGAGTAGGTCTCTTTTGATGACCAAGAAAAATGCTCGTTACCAAAACCAACGCTTCATGTGGATAGGTAGTCAAACTCTTTAGGAAGTGGAGCCGGACTCATTCTTATGGGATCGGGCGATTATAAGGCCAAGTACGCCATCCGTTTTGATTTTCAAGTGAATAATAACTAGACCGAATACGAAACTCTCCTCACCAAACTGCGAATCGCCGCATTACTAGAAGTCAAAAATATACGGGTCTTCATCGACAGTCAACTTGTAACACTAGACAAGTTTAGATTTCTGATATGTACTTTAAGTGGCTTATTTAAAAATTTTATATTTTATAAAATGGTGGAAGAATAGATAATATTAATTATAAGTGCGAATTTCTACTCCTTGGGTTGTTTAAAAAATTCCTTTAGATAATGGGTCGATAGGTATTAAATAGTTAAGTTTTCGATTACTAGAATCATCGATTACATGAGTGTTTAGTATTCTGTATTTGGTAGAATTTGACTTTTTTAAGAAAATTTGTCTGTTCGGGAGAGTTTTAATGTCTAATAAACAATTTTTTCAAAATTTTGATTTTTTCCAATCGTTAGCCGATGGTAACCACCTTTGGGTGACTTACTACCTCTTCAGTATAATGTGAAGTGTGGCTTGCCCATACACTGTGGAGTTGAGTTAATGGAATATTTCATAATTTTTATATACCTATCGGCATACCCAATTTTCTTGCACCGTTCGATGTATTACATTCCACTTATATTTTTTTTTACGGTGAATATTTAAACCAGTTGATGAATATCCAATTTTGAAACCCTATCAGTATCCTTTTTAAGATAATTTCTCGGTACTGACACTGTGAAACTCATCGTATTGTAGAAATTTAAATTTATCCTATCAATAGGCATTTAATCCTATCTCTCAGTATATTATCGTTTGCTTGTCTTAGGCTATCAGTAATTGTCTATCGATAATTGTCGTACTAAATTTCTACCGAACAAATGATCCATCCCTACTGGTTAACACCTCATTGAAACCTTATCAGTACACCTCATTGTGAATTTCACTATTCGATATTTCTTTTAATTTCCCTATCGACGCTCATATCCAACATTTCTTTCAATATCCTCTTCGGTCACCTTGAATTCAACAAATTTATTTGCCTTTTAATTTTTCTTGTTGGTATTGCCTTGGCTAATGACATTTAACCTTTTATTTTGCCATCGATCATGCTTTAATTTTGCTGTTTGGCACCCCTTTTCAATTGCTGCTATCACTTTGTGACATTTATTCACTTGTAGGGCTGTTTCATGGACCGAAATGAGTTCGAGCCGCTCGTGAGCCGCTCGGTCAACGGTTCAACTTGACTCGAGTTTGACCGAATTCGAATCGAGTTCATCATGTATCGAGTCGAGTTCGAGTAGTATAATTTTAAACTCCAAAACTTGACAAATAGTTCGATTACATATATTAATATATATTATATATATTTATATATAATTATAATATAAAAAATAAAATAAAATAAAATAAAATAAATTAATATATTATATAATAATCGAGTTTTCGAGTTGAGTTCGAGCCCCTATTATATTCTACTAGTTGAGTTCGAGTCGAGCAAAAAAAATTGAATTCGAGTTTGAGTATAGGGACAATCGAGATTGATTCAGCTCAAATACACCCTACTCACTTGTCTAGCCATCGGTTTTCTCTCCCAATGGCTGCCTCTTCGGTCATGCTCCAACAAATGTATGCTTTGACTTCAAATTCAATTTTACTTGGCCGTAACATGCCTTCATGGGGTTTTGAACTCATGACTACCACCTCATCCAAAAAGACACTATCCACTAAGCCATTTAATCTTGTTGATAATATTATATGAAATTTATATTATATACTCATGCTTTGAAATATTCTCAAATCTTCATCACTCTAGTTTACTTCTTACAAAATTTGTATTGTTTTTCTTAACCTACCTATCGATTATCGAGTACAATTATTTCACAAAATAAAAGTCTAAGTGTTTAGACCCATGGAGTTTTCTAATAATCCAAGAGGACATGTTGGGTAATTGTGCAAATTAGAAGTGAACAAGGACATGCTTGGTAAATATTAAAATTGTGTTTGATGTTAAAAAGGATGAAGACTTCAGAAATACACAAAGCCAAAGAACTCTACTTTTCTCTCTCTCTAGATTATTCTTCTCATTCTTCTTATCTCTCTTCCAAAACCCAACTGATCTACTAACAAAACTCAAAATCTAAGGTTCCAAATTATCCATCCAACACTCCAAAACTAGATTCTAGTTTTGATATTAAAAGACCCCATGAATCTAGAGTGTCACAAGGAAGGGTAAAATTTTAGGATTTGATATAACCCAAATGGAAAATATTTCTTAGAGATAAGAATTAAAGTATTATTATCTTCTTATTCTATCCTTTAGTTTACTTACCTAGTTCTTTATTTGGATTTGGAGACTACTAAGTCACAGTAAGTAATGGAGAAACTAGATTTTGACTGATAAAGTTTTTAGGATAACTTAAAAATTTATATTGTTGGTTTTTATTACTTGATAATGTCCTTTAGGAGTCGAACGAACTGATCGTGGCAAGAATATTGCTATTGAGGAATTTGGGAGTGATTATCCTTCCTATCACTGTGAGTGAACGGACTGTTGTATTTTGAATGAGAAAAATGATTTTTTATAGATTTTTTTATAAGTGATTTTAAATGATTTTCTGTAACTATTTGTGTTTGTGGGATGTCCCAAAATATAAGTTTGAATACGCATGTACCTATTGTATTTGTGAATAAATATGTGCCACTGTTGTTGGGAATTGCATTTATGAATAATGTGTTTTGATTTGGTAACCATTTGTTAAATTTGTGACACATTAAAAAATATTTGGATATTATGAAATAAAGGTGCTGGTGTAGGTAAATGACTGTCATTCGCTCCATGGAGTGACCCGATGGAGTGACACAAATGAGGGCCTGTTTGGCAAGGGAGGTAAATGCGGCTTTCTATATCCCTATCATACTACCTAGATAGCATCCCGGTGATGTATGAGTCAACGTCAAGGAAGGGAGAATTAATGTTATGGAAAGAAATGAATGGAAACCTCTTGGCGGGCTTTCGCTCAGGTTCAGCCAAACTTTGGGCAAGAGTGTTTTTTTTAGAGAGATCCCATAATTTTTGGAAAGTATGAAACTTTTGAATGCATTTATTTTTATAATGATCTGAATTGTTTGATACTACCTATAAATTGATGATTTGTTGGAAATTATGACTTTGACATTCCCACACTCACCACTCATTTACTGTCACAGCATGTCATTGCACTCTACTCACTGAATATTTTGTACTCACTTCTCTTTTCTTATTTTTTTTCAAAGGAAGTGTAGATATAGTAACAATCCCCTCTGCTAGATAGATCCAGCTGAGGAAAAGCTATCGGGACCTTTTGTTGGTATTAGCTCTCCCTAGATGTGAATTCTTGAGACCTGTAGATAGACCCATCGGAGGACATATTTTGAAGTGAAACTCTTATTTTGGTAACTACATTTTGAAAACTCATTTGTTGTATATTTTACACATACATATTTTCTTAAATTAAACTTTTATTAAATATGATAAATGTTTGATGTGTTGGTTTCTCTGAATTGATGAAGATATTTCTATAGCTTTGCGGGGTCCTGGGATATGTGCTGGTGACTACACGTATTCCTAGATCACGTGACGGTTGTCACGTGCTCGAATTTATGGGTCAGGTCGTGACATAACTGGTTGTTAAGCAAATTAAAGGAGTTTATAAAACTAAAGAGCCGATAATGGTAAAGTACTTATCCAAGTTATGGGAAGAGGTGAACAAATTTGACAATGTGGACATACATCAAATTCCTTGATCAGAGAACCTATGAGCCGACACACTCTCCAAGTTAAGCAGTTCCAACTCAGTTGCAACCAGCTGAACAATCTATATCAAGGGAATATTATATACGGGTATTGAATAACCCGAGTAAATCCTATCGGCAAACAATTCGCCAAGTTAGAAGGAACCCATAGAGGCTTATTTGAAACAAGGGCAACTACCAACTTCACCTTCTGAGGTCACTAAGCTGAGGCATAAAGCAACCTGCTATGCTATTATCAATGGGAACCTTTACAAGAAATTATTCATCCATCCATACTTAAAAATGCTAGACACCTGAAGAAAGAAATTACATACTTAGTGAAATCCACAAAAGGATATGTGGCAGCCACTTAGATACTTGAAATCTAGCAAATAAAACTCTCTAACAAGGGTATTTTTGGCCAACCATTAAGGTCTATATGGATGATTATGTCAGAAGGTGCGACAATTGCCAACAATTTTCGTTGATACCATACCAGCCCTCTATTGAAATCTGCCCAATAGCAAGCCCGTGGCCCTTCACATGGTGAGGAATGGACATTCTATGGCCATTCCGGTCAACTATCGGACAGTGAAAGTTCCTAGTCATAGCAATTGACTATATCAAATGGGTGAAAGCCAAACTATTAGCCCAAATCACCACCAACAAGATACAAAATTTCGTGTGGACATCCATCATCACTAGATTTGGTATGGCTCACATTCTAATTACCGACAATAGCAAACAGTTTGATAATAAAATTTTTTAGGACTTTTGTAGAAACTAGAAATCTAGCATCATTCTACCTCCATCCTATACCTGCAAGCTAAGGACCTTACTGAAGTAACAAATTAAATAATCTTGCAATGACTCGAGGCTACACTAGACGAAGTCAACGGCCGCTGGGTAGACGAGCTCTATGGCATCCTTAGGACCTAACAGACAATGCCTCGAAGGGCAATGGAAAAAACGCCATTTAGTCTAACTTACGATTGTGGTGGAGATTAACATTCATTCACTTTGAATAGATCAATATGAGCATGAAAAAAATGAGGTTGCATTATGTGAATGGTTGGATCTACTTCCGGAACTACAAGAGACTGCATCCGCTCGAATGGCTGCATATCAACAGTAGATAACACACTATTATAACAGATAGGTAAAAACTAAAATGTTCAAATCAAGGGATTTTGTTCTCTATAGAGGAGAAGCTACCGGATAACCTTAACCGGGGGGTAAACTAACACCTAATTAGGAAGGCTCATACCAAATATGCTTAGTGGTTTGCCAGGGATATACCAATTCAACCATCTAGATGGTTCGATCATGCTAAGAATGTGGAACTCAGAGAACTTGCATATCTATCACCAGTAATCTCTATCACTCTCATTTGTTTTGGAATTTGTTATCAATAAGAATATTGTTTCCTTCACATATCAGTTGGTCACATCGAACAAACGTGTCGTCAATAAGGGACATATCTCCTTGATGGGTAGACACGGTCCACTCTCAATCAAACAAATGTATCGTCAATAAAAGATGTATCTCTCCAACGGACAGACACGGCCCATTCTCTCAATCGAACGAACATGTCGTTAATAAGATATATCTCCTTGACAGACAGACACGACCTACACTCTCAAAACACATTGTTAATAAGGGAAGTACCCCTATTTAGGTAGACATGGCCCACTCTTTTAGTTAAACACACTGAAGCATATCAAAAATATCAAGGTGTTATGTCTGACGACCCACTACTATCTCACCAGTCTACTTTCTCGGTAACACACATTTCATACCAATGATCTAAGGCTATGAATAGCGAGGATGATCTTCCCTCGACCGTGGCAAAATGGCTAAGTAATAAAATTTTCTTTTTTCTTTTCTTATTTCGAAGCAATAAACATACATTGGACTACATAGTTGGATACAACAAAGTAGAAAGTTTACATATTCATAAACTAGGAAAGATTACACCGAAGATAAACTTGCCCAAAATATGGTAAAGCAAAAAAGAAAACCCGAAAGAATGTGCCAACGAGTATGTTTATCTTCCCAAATGGATTGGCTCTTTAAATCTAGACGTCTTCTTCCTCTCACCAAAGTGACCAATGTCTTCTTGAATGGATTTGTAGATGAACTCTACAATTATCACAGCCCCTATCTAGTATGTAGTAAAATCTTAAAACTAGAAAAACAACTAAATGCTAAAAGGAAACTAGAAATGACTTTGTAACCCATCAAGTTACTCTCAAACCCTAATAACAAAAGAGCGTAAGAGCAATGATGTGCTGCAAAGAGCCTAGTCAGAACACTCCGATACAAAGCCATCATAACGACAAACTATGACTTTTAAACTAATATGACGGGATCTTGTACCTATAGTTCCTTTATTAACGGAACCTTGTACTTGCGGTTTTTGTAGCCACCACTCCCTTAGAGGCCATACACAAAAAGAAGAAAAGATTCTGATTCAACTTTAAATCCCTGTAGAAAACATGACCTTTCCTCACAAGCGACTGTTCTTGATCCAACCTCCCACTATTATATGTATATATATATAGTCCGAAGATGGGAACTATATCAACAAATCCCCCGAAGGTCGGAAAGTACCCCTCATGCCCCTAACACTTCCTATTGCATCCTTTCCACTCACATATAACACTTCATGCCTTTTCAATTCTCCTAATTACAACTGCATTTACTTATAACCCTAATGCCAAATGGTGATACTAGAAATATTGCATATAATTAACGTCCTTTTGAATTCTTATCCATTTGGAACTACTCTTGAGATCCTTCCTTCAGAATGACGCCAGGAGTGAGGGGCAAGTGATAGAACATGGTCCAAAAGCCCATCATCATAAGATTCGAGATCTCCTAAGCCCATAGTCCCAACAGGTTAGAATGCATCAAAATATGTTATCAATGTGAGATGTACTTCTTGGTCAGGTGAACATAGTTCACCCTCTCGATACCTATCGACCAGACCCTTCTTGGGTAGTCAGCTAATTGTCTCGACACCTCTCTGATGCTTGTTATTGCTTTTTGACTAACTGAAATAATATTCATCTTTCCCCAAATTGTGGGAAAAGATATCTCATAATTAAGAAGGAGATCTCTAATTGTTGTCAATAAGGAATGGGAATATTCGCAACAATCTGAAATTTCTCAACTGGTAGAATTCTAAATTTTTGGGGACCTTCGCTACAATCCCTATAGCCTTAGGACACTTTCACAAGGAAACTAGGATTTCAATACCCCAGAATACACACGAGACTCACATATGCAAGCTATACATACACACACATGCACACACGCAAACACACATCATAAGGCCATCGATTAGGTTAGTTTTCTCGACTCCACACTTAGCACACAAAAGGCTACACACACACTCTCTCTCCCTCTCTCTCTATTGCTTTTTCTTTTAGTCTGTTTCTACTCTTGAAAACTGTTCTCTGACTTGGGCGTCGGAGTCTCCCCTGCTAGAGCACCCTCCGATCACTTTTTTCAAGTTTCATCAATTAGACGATCCAATAATCACTTACCTCATTCGATTCAACAGAGGTATTGTATGTGGAATGAAACACACCCCCAACACTAGCCTACCCACTGACTAGTCTTGTTATTTCAAGTATTGGCTTGCTGAGCTGGCAATGCAGTCTGTGTCAATGAAGGTCAGTCAAAAGATGAAGAACCTTAATTAAATTTATACATCTTTCTCGCCCACCTCACCTCATCCATTTTAATTGTATAATATAAATGAAAATAATAAAATGAAAAATTTAGGCTCCAGTTTGAGGTTCAAACTACTCTTTCCAATTTCCCAGGGAAAGCGTAAGCCACCCAAAAAATCTTGGCCTAGTGGTTGTGGTTAAACGAGCGGTGAAGGTTTGATTCTTGGTACCAACAGGGAAAGCGTAAGCCCGCAGTATCTAGTTGAGGATGTGGAGAACTGGGCCCATAGCCCACAGAATTTTCTAGAAATTCCAATTTTAAATTTCTACAGACCTTGTAAGGCCCAGATCTATGTTATAGACTTCGGTGGCCCATTGGGGGATTGATAATTGGAAAAAAGAACTCCAAACAACGGCCCAATGACTCATGGTTTCAAGCATCGATTTTTTACAGTATTGGACTATTCGGAGCATAGTAACATACATTATCGATCCTAGTGGCCCAAAGTTGCTCTATTAGGGATAGTATAACTAGTTTGGGCATCTCTACCAAAAAAAAAAAAAAAAAAAAACTAGTTTGGGCATTAGGCCCAACCTTTTTGACCCCAGGTGGACTGCAGCCTGCTTGGTTTTTATTTTTATATTTATTTTTTTGGATTCTAAATAACAAGACAGCTCATTTCTTTACAGAATCCCAGTTCAAAGAAGGTTGATAATTGATTGTGAGATGACTTTTTCCAGACCTAAAGCTTCAGTTAATTCCATTTCCAGGTTTCTGTCTTGGTCTCCTCCCCCTCCTACTATAAAATTTGAAATCTCGGAAAAGGAGGCTTAGAATGTTGGATCATTAATCCAATATTTGACTTATATATTAAAATAATTATGTAATGTATACTATCATTTAAGGTAAACCCATATGAAAATGATCTGTTAAGTTTAGAAATTTGATATTTTAGATTTAAGTACCTCATAAGATATGGAAATAAATAAATGTGATATTTATTATTTATGATAAGTCAAATAGAGAATGTTGAAGAACGACTTAACAATAACTAGAATGTTAGCTAAATTTATGTGAATTTGGTAAGCTAATTGAAATAAGTTAAACAGACAAATTCGGTAATAAATTTGGAAAATAAAGTCATCCCCTACAGCTATAAATAGGGTTATGATTTCCAGGTCAATGTATCACTCTAATTCTCTAATACCTCTATCGTATAGAGAGATTCTGTGAGAATATATTTATTTTAGAAGGCCGCACCCAAGATTCTATCCAAACGAAGGCCGAACTCAGGACTCTACCTAGATATGGATTTCACTCTATTTAGTTTTCGGTTATAGAATCAGGTATATTTTTAATCTGATCTGGATTTCAATATCAATTATTAAATTTATAAATTCCGATGATTTAATACAATGATTGACATATTTTTCCATTAAGTTATTTTCCATAACAAGTGATATCAGAGCCATTCATACTTGAATTATCAAAATTTTTTCTGCATATTTTAAGATTTTATATGATTTTCGTATTATGTAAATATATGAAAATATGCATGAAAATTTTTTGTAGAAATTTCAGTTTTCAGAAAAAATATTCAGAAATTTTTTTGTGTGGATTTCAATAAAAAAATTATGAAAAATTTTTATTAAAGTCTGCCTTCAGTTTTTATCAAAGTCGACATCTAATATAAAAAAAAATGAGAAAGTTTTTCATCAAAATCGATATTAAGTTTTCATCAAAGTCGACATTTGATATTTCAAAAAATATATATATAGACAGAACAGAAGAAGATGACAAGTGTTTAAAAGGTCTAACAATCTTGATGTTTTAGAATATTTTCTTTCCTTCTCTTTTGGACAATTTTTTCAAGAAAGTTGATTATTTTTTTTTGATCTTTTGAACTTAAAAAGAAAAAAAAAAACTTAAAAAAAAGTAGGAAGTGGAAAACATGAGCCTTTGGGAAAACGTGAGTCTTTCAGGCATATATATATATATTGAAGGAAGTTGACATTTTTCTTTGGAAATGAATCTTTTGACTTCTAAAAAAGAAAAAAAAGAAAGTCCTTTCTTTATGATAAATAAAAAAATTGACTTTTTTTCTTTTTGAAAGAAATATGTCGGATCTTATTTTTCATGACATATTTTTAAAAAAATTTTGGTTTTAAAGAATTTTTTGAAATTTGGTTTTTTTTTTTAAGAAATTTCCAAATTTAAGTATTTTTGGGAAACTTCCGATTTAAAAAATATTTTAGAATTTAGTTTATTTTAAGAAACTTTCAAAATTTGGGAAATAAAAAAAAGGAAACATCCAAATTTCAACTTTTCCTTTTTTCTTTAAAACTTGACTTCCCAATTTTAGAATAAAGTTTTTTAACAAAAAATATTAAGGAAAATTTTCAATTTTAGGAAATGAAAAAAGGAAATTTTCATATTCCAATTTTCTTTTAAAGTTTAACTTTCCAATTTTAGAAAAGAAATTACAATTAAAAAAATTTTTCAGTTTTGAAAAACAAAAGAAAAGGAAACTTTCAGTTTTCCTTTTTTTTTTCCTCCTAAGATTTGACTTCCCAATTTCATAAGAAAACTTTCCATATTCTAATAAAATAAAACTTTTCTTTTATTGTAAATCCATATCACAAAACGATCAATAATTTTTTTTTTCAAAAAATGGCTTTATGAGTCATTTTAGGTTCAAACAGACTGAACCCTGGGTGTAAAGGTATTGGAACTCATTGGATTTAATTAAACTCATTTTTCATCTTTATCATTCTACACTATCATTTTTATATTTAAGATTGGTCATTCTTTTAGTATGTGATAATATGATATGTTTAGAAAAGTTTTGTCAATAAGACGGGGACAAGTTTAAGACTGACTGGTTGTTAAGTGGTTCTAAATGAATTCACCACCTACTTGAAAACTTTCCTGGTACCTGCTGCTACAGAATGAGAATTGGCCGAGTTTTGGATCAATTGTCGGCAAAATGTGAAAACTTTGGTTTTATGCCAAAATTGAAAGTATATAATCGGAAAAGAAAGATGAAGGAGGCATATTGGTAAATCGAGTTTTTATAGGCTCAAATTTAATATTGATAAAATTGGATTTTAAATAACCTAATTTTTAAGAAATTGAACCTATCAGGATAAAATTGGAAAATTTTCAGTTATGGATATGATTCAAATATGAGTATGGTTTTGTATCTCGACGTAAATTAATTAAAATAATATATTGTCAAAGTGATATCTGTTGTAGAAATTAATTTATTTTGAGATATAAAAAGTTGTAAATGCAATTCATGTAAATACCAATCGACCCAAATGAAGATCTATACTTAACAAAATTGTATGTATACTATATGGTAATAAATGCATGATAATTTTTCGGTTTTACAAGTGATCAATTTATCGGCCCAAAAGAAAATAATTGGTTGACATGATTTTATTGTCAACGATTGATTATTATGCCTATGGTATATATATCTCGAGAAATTAATTGAAATAATATGTCATTAAAGTGACATCTATCATGAAAATTAATTTATTTTAGATATAAAAAGTTGTGTATGCAATTCATGTGAGTACCGATCGGTTCAAAGGAATGTCCGTATTTAATGGAATTGCATGTACGCATTATGATAATAAATGTGTAATAATTATGCGGTTTTACATGTGACCAATTCATCGGTCCAGATGAAGATAATTGGTTGACATGTTTTTGTTGTTAGCATTTGATTACTACACCAAAACACCACTTGCAAATAATTATTTTGTTTAAAGATGAAATGTTAATGGAGTAAGCGGTATCTTGTGATGAGGATTACTCATATTTGAATTTATTTAGTTTTAAAGTTTCATGTGAGTATATATGGATTATTATTCTCTGTTTGACAGTTAATACTATTTTCATGAACATTAATATTCAACTTAGATTGAGTTTTAAATTGAATGGCTCGAATTTGGATTTAGACTTTGTGTTAAAAATTGATTCTCCCCACTACTTACAGATGAGAGTACATTTGAAAAGAGGGAGAAAGAAATGTGGGAGATTTTGAATCACATGTATCTAAAGATGATAAAATGGATCATCTCAAAAACATTCAGAAGTATTATGTCTAAGTTAGTTATGACGGTTAAATCTTTTCTTACAAATATTGAGAAATGATTTATCAAGAATAAAATGATTAAAATTGATACACTCTTGACAGTCAAATATCTCTATATGGTATGAAGGTTAAGAACACTTGACTACTAAGAACAAAAGGAAAGAAAAGAAAAGTAATCGGGATAAGGATACTGCAAGTACAGAATTACAAAAGTAGCAACAAAAGATACCGATTGAATTGAGAAAGAACGGTTGCTTCTTCCGTAGTGTAAAAAGGTACAAGAAAAAAAAAATGTACAACTACCACGTTTGGCGTGACAAGAAAGATATATTCCTTAGTTTGGTTTGTTTTGAGTTCAATTTAATTTCGGTAACAAAACACACTTGGTGGTCAAATTCCGCTACTACTATTCATTTCAGTGTGTCTATGTAGCATTTCCTAATTTGTCGATCTTCAATTGATAGTGAAAGATACATCTACGTAGGTGATGACAATAAAGTTTCAAATGTAGTGATAGAAAGATTTAGATTATTATTGAAAATCGGTTTCTATTTAGATCTTAATAAAACTTTTGTTGTTCCGTCTTTTAAATAGAATTTGATTTCAATTTTGTGTTGGATAGATCAAGTTTTACTTGTTCTTTCAAAAATGAAAAAATTTATTGGTTTCTTGAATCTAAAGAGGTTGGTTCCGATTCTCTATCAGAATTTGATAATCTATATTTGGTTAATACTGTTATTTCATTGAATGAATTCCTGCAATATAGTACTTAAAGTATACAGTTTAAATTAATTAATGGGAATTTGTCTCCATTATGGCACAAGAGATCGGGTAATATCTATAAACGGAGAATAGGGAGACTTGTGTCAAAAGAAATTCTTGATACCCTTAATTTTATGGATTTTGGTATTTGTATAAATTGTATAAAAGAAAAACAAACCAATAAAAGGAGATTGAAACCAATAGGACTTCAGACTTCTTAGAACTAATATATATAGATATCTATGGATCATTTCTTTTGGTTTTTGGAATGGTCAAAAATGTTTTATCATATTCATAGACAATTATTCATGATATGACTTAATCATACAGCATACACCCTGAACAGGGTTTCCCACTAAGATAATTATCAAACCCCCTAAAAATTTTGGACCGGCACACATCCTAAACTAAAGTTAGGTCTATTAGACCTAATGAAAGAAAACTGAACATCAGATGGTTAGTTGTTATTTAGTAGGGTACTCTAAAAAGTTAAGAGGTATTAATTTTATGATCCCATAAATAAGATATTTTTTGAGTCGAGAAGTGCTCGATTCTTTTAGGATATTGAGTTTGCGGGGGGAGATATGGTTAGAGACATTATCTTCTAAGAGAAATATATTGATATTCTCACATGTGTTATTAGATAATGTTAGAGAACCCTCTATTCTGGAAGAACAAACTCAATCACCTCCAGAATCGATACCGTGAAGGAAGAGATAAAGTTCATGCAGACATCTTGACAGTAATATTACAAATTTTATCAAGCTTTTATCTCGTTAGATTTTGAAATGAATTTGATTGATCACAAGTTCTGTGAAAGTAGATATTCAAGAGATACTCTTATAGTTAAAAGAGACAAATTTACTCTCAATTAGTGCCTCAAGAATGACTTTAAATATAGAAAAATACAGAAAAGTCCTTATGTATCAGCAGTATGGAGTATGATGTATGTTTAGATTTGTACGCATTCAGATATTGTGTACATTACATAAATGTTAGATAGAAATTTAGAGAGAACAAAAGGACATATAGTCATATATTGGAAGTCATATCAGTTTGAGATCATTTGATATACTGACTCCGATTTTATGGGATATCAAGTTAGCATGAAAACTACAACATATTGTATGCTAGCAGGAGGATCCATTTTTAGAAGAGTATTAAATAGTCTCTTATTGTCTTTTCCATCATGGCGGTGAAATTAATAGTGTGTTATGAGTTATCCAATTATGAAATATAACTATGAAACTTTGTTGTAGAATTATGGAGTGTGGATGATATTAACAGACCACTCAAATTATCGGTCTTATGTTTCATTTAAGGAAATGATTCAGAGTGGATTGTTGTCTATAACACACGTTGGTACAAACTGCATAATTACGGATCTATTTATTAAGGGATTGCCACTCAAAAAGTTCATATGCGTGCTATTCGTATGGGTGTCATATTATTTCAACATATTTAGTTTTAGTGGGAGTTTGTGATTTATGATACTGATTTAATATATATTTTTTTAGTTATTTCAGTTTAAGATATTTTTTGAGTTTATTTTCTAAGGAAATAAGATTTCAGTTTTGAATCATACTCTGATATTAAGTATGGTTAATTTCATTAAAGAGAATCAGTTGGAAATAGATATGTTAAAACTCATATTGCATGGAATTTCCATATTATACATTCATGTCATTCGATTATATCAATTTGTAACAAAAGCTGTTTTGATCCTAAATTGATATGATTGATGAACGGAATTAGTTGGAGATACATTTCAATTTTGATGGAAATGTTGAACTCATTCAGTTATATTACAATTACATAATTATAAGGTTTTACATATAGATCAAGTGGGAGATTGTTGGATCATTAATCTAATATTGGTCTTATATGTTAAAATAATTATGTAATGTATATTGTCCTTTGAGATAAAATCATATGAAAGTGATAAGTTAAATTTGAAAATTCGGTATTTTGGATTTAACTATATCATAGGATATGGAAATAAATAAATGTGTAGATATTAATAGATATTTACTATTTATGATGAGTTAAATAGAGAATATCGAATAGTGACTTAAGAGTAGCCGGAAAGTTATCTAAATTTATATGAATTTGGTAAAATAACTGAAATAAGTTAAATAGGTAAATTCAGTTATAAATTTAGAAAATAAAGTCATCCCTATAACTATAAATAAGATTATGGTCTCCAAGTCAATATATTACTCTAATTCTCTAATACCCCCATCATATAGAGAGATTTTGTCCAAACGAAAGCCGAACCGAGGACTCTACTCAGATTAGAATTTTACTTTAGTTTTCGGCTATAAAATCAGGTATATTTCTAATATGATCTAGATTTCAATTTTAGTTGTTAAATTTATTAATTTTGATGATTTAATAGGATGAATAGTATATTTTTGCATTAAGTTATTTTTCCTAACATGGAAGTGTGTTCCGGGATCACGTAGGAGAGGAGGATTTTCATATTCTGACGCATTTTCATATTCTGACGAGGTTGCCACCAACATGAATATGGAAGCGATAGTAATACGGTTTGGACTTCCTTACGCTTGTGAAAAAGGATCCTAAATTTTGGAACCGCAATCTGAATCTTTTGAAGCTGTTTATCTCATTCAACAGTTCTATTGAGAATGGCATCCCCATTGGTATCTCATAATTCATTTTAGATCGTTGCTTACTAAAGATTGGTATGTTGAAATAGTTTATGTCTTGAGGGAAGCAAATCAACTACAAAAATTAGGTTCCCATCCCATCAACAAGAACCCATTTTTGTATTCATAAGATCCCCCTCCTGGGTTGAGGAACTTTCTTTTAGCTGATAATATGGATGTGATATTATGCAGATCTTTTTTTTTTTTTTTTTTTAAAAAAAAAAATTCAATCTGTACCCAAAGAAAAGGATTACGTCGCCTCAATATAAAGTCTCAAAAATAAAAATTTCAATTCTTAAAAACATGCTGAAAATTATTAAAAAAAAAACAAAAAAAATAGTAATAAATAATACATTTTAATATTAAGTAGTGAAATGCATGTTAACTAAATATCGGCGCTATATTATTCAATAATATTGCAAACAAAAACTAGGAGAGATAATCCGATCAAATTACCTTTAGAATCATTTTTCTATTGTCAATCGAAAACAAATTTTGATTTTAATTTGAGAATTAGCCACAAGAACAGACATCAAAATACTACACTTTCTACATTTAATAAGGGAGAGAAATTTGAAAATAAAAAGAACGCCCTCTTTTTCTTTTTTATTTTGAGAGAGAGAGATAGATTTCTCCTTAAAAATAAAAGTAGAAAGAGTCTCTTTTTGTTTCTATACTCACTAATTTTGAGAAAATGTGTATGTTAATTGTGACAAAAATCTTATTTTTAGGAGAGAGAAAAAGAGAGATAGTGAATTTAATTTTGTAATTGGATTTTATTTTTTATTTTTTACAATGATGCTGAATAAAGTAGGAAAGAATTTCATTTTTTTCAATGATATGAAAAGAAAGAGATTTTTTTCTTTTTTTTGGGGGGGGGGGGACAAAATCAATTGAAACAAGATGATCCACAAAAGTAGACCAAAGCATTATGTCCCCAGAAAAAAGAGGGGGCCATGGCTCCCTTTCCTTGGTTAATGCCTCTGTCCTTTTTGCATTGTTTCTAAACATAAACAATCATAATGCTTAAAATAAAACAAACATGGATGGCCAAAGTACATAAAGAAACTAGCAGAAATGAAAATGAAGAGCAGGATAGTTGATAAAAAGGATTTGATGTTCTAAAGTAAAAACCTAATTGATACACTTATACTTCGTCAAAAGTAGATCGCATGGGGTTTGGTGTGTCAACTTAAGAAGTTGATGAAACTCCGTGAACATCGCTACCCACAAGAATTAAAGAAAATCCAAGGCAATAAAATAAATTATGTATCCTAGTACAAATGAAAGCAAATAAAAAACTTGAAGTCTTGAACTAATGTCAATAATTTTAGTAAAAGATTAATGGTAGTAGTTGGTTAACAACTAGGGCTGGCAATTGGGTCGGATTGGCCTGAACTTGGCCCGTTTTGAAGGGTCGAGTTTTGCTCATTTTAGGGTCAGCGCAATTTTAATTATGGGCCGAGCCTGGACAACTGTGGGCCCGATCCATTATATGCTTGACCAGTTTAAAATCAAATATTTTTTTATATTTTTAAAAATATTGTAATTTCGATGAGTTTAATGTATTTCTCTTGATATATTTTTTTTAATCTTTCATGATACTGTTATTAATAATCTTCATAATAATGTGTAGTTTTTAATTTGATATTATGATATTTGCTTTGTATTTTATTTTAAAAGATTAATATATTTTTATTTTATATTTATTATATTATAAAATGAATTAAAAATATGAATAATAAAATTTATGATTTGGGATCGAATCTGACCCGAAACGGACTTAAGGCTCTTTTAATTTTTCGGGCCAAGTTCGAGTCTCAATTCTTCATACTTTCTCGAGTTGAATTCGGACTCGGGTCTATAAAATTTAAACAATCCAACCCCAAGCTTTATAAAAGCCTGACTCACAAGACTCGATTAGCAGCACTATTACCAATTTTACAAAAATGTTGCATATTTTCAATCTCATATGTAACAGAATTTTTCATAAAATGTGTTACCAAATTACTTCTCGAACTCATTGTTATTACTCCTGAATTATTACAATATTATTATATAAATTGTTAAAGCAAAAATGGGTATAAAATTTTTAAATATTTGAATTGAAGAGACAAGCAATAATTAGACCATCAACCATAAACTTCCTTAATAATCACTAACAATCAACAATGAATTATAATTCAATTAATACTATTTCTTTCGGTTTGTCATTTTTTTTTTTTTGACCAGTGACCTTCTACCTCTCCTGTTTTTTCTCATTCCCACTGCTTAATGGTGAAATAATGAAGTGGCAATAAACATCTCAATGCATACATGTGGTTTAAAACTTGGCGCTTCCTCTCAATTTCAGTTGTTTCACGAAACAAGGGCACATTGATTTGATTATATATTAATAATGCTGCAATTTTATATTATGAAATTAAATTAGGCTGAATTTATCAGATATAAATTCCTCCACAAATGGTGGAATTAACGATGCACAAGCTGGGAAACACTACCTAAATTCCTCTATCCTTACCTTATAAATCCACAAGAGAGGGGGTGAAGTAAGTAAAGATTTTATGATATTTATTCCATAAAGAGCGAATTTTTGTGAGTGACGGTTGAGGAAAACCCTAACCATCTTAAATACGTATATTAAATCATGCTCCTCAAAATTGAAAGAGAAAGGTGATAACGAAGAAGTCCCTCAAATATAGTTCAAATAATAGAGTCTTTTTATTTTTATTATTCATTTCTTAATTTGATTTTGATTGATTACATTACTTTTATATTAAAAAAAAAAAAAATGTGATAACCAAGAATTCCAGTCAAATCATTTCTCGCGTTTTCCAGAAGGGAGGATGCACACGAGACTTCTCTCTCTCTCTCTCTCATGTGAAAGTCTTAATGAAAAGAAAGACTAGTAAGGAACAATAAGGACGGTGGGGGTGTCGTGGGAATGAGAGAGAAGGTGGAGGGAGAGAAGGAGATAAAAGACGGTGAAAGGAAAAACGCATATCGAAGGAGGAGAGAGAAAGAAGGTGAGGTGCAACTTTTTTCTTTTTAAATTTTTATTTGATCACCTGAATTAATCTTTTTATTTCTTTAACACAATAAACTATATATATATATATGTTTATAGAAAAATTGCTAATAACAAGAGATAACTTGTTCAAGAAGTGAATTATATAGTGATGAGACTCAATTCAAAAAGGCTTGAAATATAATATGAAAGGCATCCAACGGTCAATATAAGATATGTGATTTAATATATTTAATATATTTAAGTATAAATGGACCTATGTCACTCCGTTATACCTATAGAATCTACCTATAGAATCTATCTCCCTAGATGGACCATATTGACTCGATCCACAAAGAGAATCTGTTATTCGTGATCTCCTATTCGCTATTTGGCTAACTCTCGACGAGGTCTATGTAATCGATTCACAAGCTCATTTGGTAAGGGTGAACAGTAGTCCCCTTCCATCCGGCTAATGACTACTGAACACTTAAGATACTAACCATTTCGACTTCTGAGTGGTGGTACTCAACTAAATTTCACATTAGTTAAGTTTTCTATCTCAGTACGAAACGTATATCCTAGATAAGGAAGGAAACCCTTGAGAATCTACTCGATAAGGGGAAAGAATTACACCGTGTAATCAAATTTTCTAAATGATAACGATTTCAGACCTCTGACGTTTGAATTTCGAAATTTCGGATTTTCTTGCAAGGAAACTAGAGCTGTAACACGCTAAATACATACAGCCCTTATTATACTCCCTATAAAAGCTTTCGGTACATCGCTACCAAGTAAATTCTGAGGACTCTACACAAGGCACACGAATCACAGGGAGATCTGTCCTCCCTTTTTCCTTGAATTTGTTTTTATTTTTTTTCGTAAACTGCTCTTTATGACTTGAACGTCGGAGCCTCCCGCTAAAACACTATTCGGCGGTCTTTTGTAGGTTTTAAGCCTTTTCATCAAGTACCCATTCGAGTCACAATGAGCTGAATTTGTGGAGTCAAAACCAACCTCTAACAGATTAACATTATCTGTGGAAACAGACTAGAGAATTTTCGTTGACTTCTTGGGATTACCAAACAGATATGCCTCAAAAAAGGAGAATTAGAACTGTATCGAAGGCCGCATCGGCTATGGACGACCATACTGCTACCCCTACTGACGTAGCACTTCTTGTGGCGCCTCGCTCTATTGACAACCTTCCTGCTCATGCTCAACCTTCTCGCTCGGAGCAGGTCCCACAACCTTCACCTCAAGAACGCCCAGCCATGGCTTCTATGCCAGTATCCCAAGAATGAGTCAATCAACTTTAAATAAATAGGCTAGATCCCAAGATCTAGGACATGAGCAAGCAATTGGAAGGCCTTACTTGTGCCGTAAGGCCCGAGGGCTAGTCCTCTTCAGGAGGATCAGGACTAGCATGCTCACGAAGGTTCATGTCTCGATTGAATCATGCATCGTTCATCTCGCCAGGATACTGATGATTTGAGAAAGCAAATTGAACAACTTATTGCAGATGAGCTCAAGTGGGTGAACACCAGAAGAAATGATTTACTTCTATATCCCTAAGCTATGTCACCTTTCGATCCAAAGATCTCCTTAGAACTGGCATCCCGGGACATACTTCTACCCCCTATAGAGAGGTATGACGAAACGACCGACCTCTATGATCACGTAGTTCACTTGGTAACAGTGATGATCTCAAGAGATATGATGGACGCTTCTATGTGCAAACATAATCTTACCACCCTCAAGGGTAATGTACTAACAAGGTTCAGTCCGCTTCCACCACTTACCATCCGGAGTTTTTTTTTTTCAGTTTTGGCAGCAGTTCGAAGCGTACTTCATAATCAGTCAGGAAGCCAAGAGGAAGTCTATTTCGCTACTATCGTTACAACAAAAGGACGACGAGCCTTTAAGAGACTTCTTTGAGAAATTCAAAATCGAGATGATGAAAGACCCAACCTTGGACCATTCTATTGCACCGGACCGCGCTTCTCACTGTATTGCGCCCATCGGCCATGAAGACATCAATAAAAAAGAATCATCCTTCCACCATCCAAGAGTTCTATAATTGTGCTGAGAAATACATTGTAGCGCCAAACCATTTGAACGACGGAGGAACTAATCATCTCGAAAAGAATATAATCGATCACCTTAACAGCTGATGCCAATAGAGAATTAATTGAGCCCTCCGCGCTAATGAAAGTTTAGCACTTACACCCCTCTGAGTGAGGCCACCTTGTCCCACCGAAGATGATCCCAAAAAGGACATATCAAAGTACTGTCACTACCACTGAGATTACGGACAAACAACCAATGACTGTAAAAGGCTCAAAGACGAATTGGAATTCTTGATCCGAAACAAAAAGCTGCAAAAATTCATTAGTATGGAAAGGAAAAACACACCTTCTCTGGATCAGCACGGTCAACCATAAGGAAACGAGCCCAACAATCTGATAGTCGGTCGACCATCGCATGCTAGGCAAGATGGAGTGATCCTCCAGATCCATGACCCGCAGTCCCTGCATGAGCCCTACATTCCAACTTGCACTTTTTCGGCCTACGACCCAGCGTTCTCTATATCTCATTTTTGAGTAAATTCTAATGCCTTTCCCTTGACTAATATCTCCTAGCAGATAGCTCCTTTCGCTTTCGGTTTATTCAAAATTGATTTCTTTCCATGATAAGACATTTTGGTGAATTCAACGGGTCTCGATCGCTCCAACCTACTGAGGGGATCTATTTTTCCGAACAGGCATCTGTCATCCTAACTTACCGAAGGGATCTATCTTCTTGAACAGGCCTCTATCGCCCTGACCTATTGAAGAGATCTGTATCCCTGAACGGGACTCTGTCGTCCTGACCTACCAAAAGGATCTATCTCCCCTAACGGGCTTTTGTCCCCCCAACCTACCGAAGGTTCTATCTTTCTGAACGGACCTCTGTCACCTAAACTTATTGTAGGGATCTATCTCTCCGAATGGGCCTCTGTCACGCCGACCTACCGAAATGATCTATCTCTCTGAACGGACCTCTGTCATCCCATCCTACCAAAGGAATCTATCTCGTTGAATAGGCCTCTGTAGCCTTGTCTTATCGAAAGGATCAATGTCCCCAAATGGGTCCCCATTGCCTCAACTTATTGATGAAATCTATTCCTTCGAACGGATTCGTGTCGCCTAGCTAACTTACGTGATGATCCTTCTATCGAAGCCATTTTCCTGAGTGGGCTCGTATCATCTTGATTCATTGATGGGATCCACAGTCCCAAATAAATCGATATCCCACTAGTCGGTCCACGAAAGATGTTCTTCATTAAATTACCATTATCTAAAGCTTTCGAAGCGACAGACGAAGCCTGATTTCCAGTATGATCATGGTTCGATCGGGATGCCCTTCTAAAAGAGACGATGCACTTCCAGAAAAGTTAACAATACCCCACAATCTAATTGACTTGGGAAATCATCAGCAAAGATACATCTAGAATACACAAAGAAAAGGATACATTCAATCAAAGGAAGAACTCTTACAAAGGACAAACACACTACACAACAAAAGGCCTTTCAAACAAAAAATACAAAGCCGCACTGAGTCAGGGAGGAGGAAGCACTAAAACCTCTCGAGAAGAGGACTCCACGACTGCTTGAACTGTAGACGGCCTGACATGAACAGTATCTGGAGCCATAGGGATGGGACCTTGGCCGATCGCCGTCCCCTCCAAAGGAGGCAAAGCCTCATATATTCCAGTCTCACAAGCTATTAACTCAGCACACTTCAATCTCTCTAGTAGCCCGTGTTAGGAATGTCTAAGGGCTGTAACATCCCTAAGACCAGACTCCTCAATATATGATATTCTCTGTTCAGCTTCCCGAAAAGACTCTTCCCACAACTGCACCAACATGTCTGTGGTTATCAGGTTGCCCATGTGAAGACACTGCTCGGTTTCTAACTCCTCGCATCACTTTTCAGCATCTGCCAACCTCTTTTCCAAGTACCTGATCCGCTCATCCTTTTTAGCGAGCAAGGCATTAGAAATACTCTTAACCTGGGCATTTTTCTCTTCCAAGGTATCCTGTAATGCTAGGATTTGACTCCCCAGGTGATTGGTCCGCTTTTCTGACTACTTCTCCCATTGTTTTTGGAGTTCTGTCAAAGCTACAGTCTGCGGAAAAAATTACACAAGTCAATTAAAGTGAAGAACTAAACAGGATGAGTTTCGGTTAGAACAATACCGTCAAGCAAAGAGACTAAAGGGTTTTGTCCACCCACTCGGGAGATCCTTCAGTAATTCCAAGTCGGGATCCCAAAAGTCAAACCGTTTAGCCAGTCGGAACGTCCCTTTGACATCGACACATTCGAATCGTTGGCCCCCATACAGAAAGCAATTGATCCCCCTCTTGTCTATCCTTTTAAATGTTGAAGGGCTTAACAGAAACAAACAATGGGAACCCCTCTTTCTCTATTTTTTCTCAATAAGGGCTTCGTGGCTCTATAGGAGACTTGACAGATGTCTCGTCCATAGGCACAATAGGAACCTGTGACCCCATTGACAGACCCTCTCTTATTAATGGGACAGTTGCATCTGTAGGCACCTCTGCTTTAGGAGCTTCTTCTATCGGGACACCCTCTTCAGCACCCTCTGTTGAGGAAGACACACCAAACGGTCGACTAGTTGCCCTCTCCATCTCCACTCTCACGGATGCAGAGCGTTTCGACACAGCGGAAGACATATGCTCTTCAACTCCCTCGTGATCCTCTTCTTCCTCAGAACACCTAGATAAAACCGGGGATGTGTACTCTTCGGCCTCTTCACGTGACTCCTCCTCCTTGGGAGACTCAGACTATTGGATTTTTCTTTTCTCTGATTTTGATGGCCCCCTCTTAGAAGGCACCTCGGCGCACTCACAATCCTCTTGGAATTCGGCCTCACTTCCTTATCGATTGAAATTATATCCAAGATAGAACATTGCACTAACTTCAGATCATTGACCAGTTCCTTTTCTCTCTGCTCTAGCAGGATGGGCTGGAGGATTTTTCTCCTCTAATTAATTAATAGGCCTGCCAAAAGCAATATCTGATCATGCACTAGTGAGTCCACCAAAATGTTTCAACAAGTGGACTCACAATAGCGTCTAACAGACCTGAAAAATTGAGAATGGCGAGAAATAAGTGGAGGCTTTCCCTTTAATAGTGACTCCTGGTCGACATTCGGCAATGCAGACAGAAGATCCCTATTCAAGAACCTCACAAAAAAATACTTTTACACCCAGAACTTGTTCTTTGATTCACGATAGTAGAACTTTCAGCGAGAATCTGGATGAGTTTGTAGTCAATATCAACCGTGGGTGGAACCCTAATCCTTACACCATATTAGCGAAAAAAGAATTGCTAAAATCTCCACGTTAAAACGAAGGTGGCAAAACCATAATAGGAAAATTATCGCAACCACGAAACGCCAAGCGCTAAGGATAAGCAATGTGGGGTAAACCCTCCAGTACTATATCACCTCAGCAAGCGGGTCCCTATACGGGATCTTTACTCCATACTTCACAACTTGCCTATACATGGGGATACAATCGTTGGGCGCTTTGTTCGCCCTATCTCTGTCGGTAGGTAATACCAGTGCAAAATCACCCCTTAGAGTTATGTCTAATTGTATCTCGTTAAGCTCTTCCTTCGTCATCGTGCTTTGAATCTCGCTAATGCTTTGGTGGGAAAAGAAGAATCCTTCGACATTTTCTAGAAAAATCTTGTACCGGACGAGAGAATAATTCGTAGACAAAGATGCAAAGTACACAATATGCCTAAGCGCATGGCTTTTAAAGGAGTTCTAAAGACGGTTCATAGAAATCAAAAGGACACTCGTCACATTAAAAGTTTAGCACATTTTTGATAAAGTCATGACACCTTTTCTCATGAAACAACACCACGAGTCTGGGGTAAATGATGAGATCCAATTCAAAAAGGCTCACTATATAATATGAAAGGTGTCCAACAATCAGTATAAGGTTTGTGATTCAATATATTCAATACGTTTAAGTATAAATGGGCCTATGTTATCCCATTATACTGATGGAATCCATCTCCAAGGATGAGCCATATCACCCCGACCTACTAAGAAGATCTGTCATTCGTGGTATCCTATTCGTTGTTTGGCTAACCCTTGATGAGGTTCAAATAATCAATCCACAAGCGCATTCGGTAAGACCGAACGGTAGTCCCCTTCCGTCTGGTCAATGACTATCGAACACCTAAGATATTACCACTTTGCGTCCTGAATGGTGGTACTCAACTGAATTTCACCTTGGTCAAGTTTTCTATCTCAAGACGAAACGTATCTCCTGATAAGGAAGAAAACCCTTAAAAATCTACTTGATAAAGGAAAGAATCACTTTATATAATCAAATTTCCTAAATGACAATGATTTCAAATATTTGATATTTGAATTCTGAAATTTTTGGATCTACTCGTAAGAAAACTAGGGTTGTAATATCCAAAATCCACACGACCCTGATGATACTCCCTATAAAAGCTTTCGGTACATCGCCACTAGGTAAGTTCTAAGGACTCTACACAAGGCATACGAATCACAAGGAGATCCGTCCTCTCTTACTAGTCTGTTTTCATTTTTTTAAAAAATCATTTTTCTGATTTGAGTGTCAGAACCTTCCCTATCAGAATACCCTCCGATGACTTTTTACAGGTTTTAAGTCTTTTCATTAAGTACCCGTTCGAGTTATGAGGAGTCAAATCTGTGGAATCAAGACCTACCTCCAATACATAGATTTTTTTTTTTTGGGGCTAATTTTGAAGATACAAAAAACAATTTATCATAAAAAATGCCCAAGATTTTTTTATAAGTTTTGAAATTGCAGAGTAACACTTGTTAATCTTGTAAATTACGAGTGTTCTTTGCAATTTTCCCATAAAGTTACAAAATATCACATATGAAGTACTATGTTAAGGACAGTTCAACTGTTAACTAGTTCCACTAAAATAAATGAATAAATAAAATCTTTGTAGTGAATGAGGGAGAGCGATAGGTTTGTCTTATATAAAGACGATGTCCCGGTCGTTGTAGGGACATTCAAGTGGTAGTGAAGAGCTATTACTCAAGCAATCTTTCCTAAGATCAAGATTTGATACTCAAAATTTTTGTGAAGGTATACATTTTCGGAATTTTCGTCATCACTGTATAACGAAAAAACAAAAAAGATGTCCCCACCTTCATCTAGAGGGTTGTCCATGAATTTGACAGAAAGCAAACTCCTTCGACAGGTAACATATGCATCTTGCATGATGTTCTGTGAAAGGTCTAAATTTCCCCACCTTAGACGATATACTATGGTTCCCAAGTGTTCAGGTCATATGGTCCAATTACTGTCTCTCTCATGTCTAGCTAATACTTGTACGTGGTCATAGACCTTCACTGCAAGGAAAAGAGAATTTGATCCATTTTATTTCTATTGAATGTTTTAAATCCTTGACTTGGAAATACATTTGAAAAATTATTATGCTCTCTCTCTCTCTCTCTCTCTCATGTGAATGTCTTAATGTAAAGAAAGACTACTAAGGAACAATAAGGACGGTGGGGGTGTCGTGGGAATGAGAAAGAAGGAAGAGAGAGGGAAGGAGATAGAAAGAGAAAGTGAAAGGAAAAACGTGTATTGAAAAGAGGAGAGAGAGAAGAAGGTGAGGTGCGACCTTTTTCATTTTGAATTTTTATTTGATCACCTGAATTTATCTTTTTAAACACAGTAACTATATACAGAGAAAAATTGCTAATAACAAGAGATAACTTGTTAAAGAAGTGAATTGCATAGATTTTTTTTTGGCTAATTTTGAAGATACAAAAAACAATTCATCATAAAAAAATGCACAAGATTTTTTATAAGTTTTGAAATTACAGAGTAACACTTGCTAATCTTGTAAATTAATTACGAGAGTGTTCTTTGCAATTTTCCCAAAATGTTATAAAATATCACATATGAAGTACCATGTTAAGGACAGTTCAACTGCTAACTAGTTTCGCCAAAATAAATGAATAAATAAAATCTTTGTAATGAATGAGTTCACCGACGAGAGTGATAGGTTTACAATGACGTCGGGACACTTAAGTAATAAAAAATTGTTATTCAAAAATTTTTTCTAAAATTAAGATTTGATATTTAAATTTTAATAAATATATATATTTTTATGACTTTCATCCTAACTAAATAACTAAAAAACAAAAAAGATATCCCTGCCTTCATCTAGAGGGTTGTCCATGAATTTGACAGAAAGCAAACTCCTTCCGACGTGTAACACATGCATCTTTCATGATGTCCTTTGAAAGGTCTAAATTTCCCCACCTTAGACGATGTTCTATAGTTCCCAAGTGTTCATGTCATGGTCTAATTACTGTCTCTCTCATGCCTAGCTAATACTTGTACGTGGTCATAGACCTTTACCGCAAGCAACGGAGACTTTGATTTCTTATTTATTTATGAAAAGATATAATTAAATAAGATCGAATTAAAAAAAATAATAAGAACAGAGAGAGAAGATTTGTTGTTTGAACCGTCTCTTATGGCTTGACCCATTTTATTTCTATTGATCGGTTTAAATCCTTGACTTGGAAATACATTTGAAAAATGATTAGGCTCTCTCTCTCTCTCTCATGAGGGTGAGTGAGGTTATTTATAACTTGAACTGTCACCAGAACCAAAGCATTAATAAATTTTTGGCGTTGTGACACGTATATCCCCCAAGAAAAGGGTCACCTGCAAAACCACCATCATCTAGAGACCTTTGGAGGCCAAAATATTTTTTGCATTCCATTAACTCTCTGCAGTAGATTCAATTAAAAAAAAAAAATCCCTGCAGAAATAGCAGAGGATATAGTGCAAAGGAAAATTTTACCCGTTGTTGCCAATTTCTGGAAAAATAGAAGACGCGCGCCCAATAAGACATTGTTGATGAGCTCAAAATAGAAGACACAAAAGCTGGTTTGAATTTGAATGCACCAAGCTGTTAGAAAAAGCAGAATAAAGCAGAAAAACTAAGAAAATAAAGAAAAGCAGACTAAGAGAAAATTGTTTGTGTATATTGTATATTCAATAGATTGTACAATAACCCTATAAATAGGGTGATTCCATGAGGTTAAACCCTAGAAATATAAAAAGAAAGATTACATAGAATATTTACAAGATTGTAAAGAATAAACTAAATAATTACAATATTGGAATTTTAGAAAGTCAATATTCTAAGACTTCTTTAATTTGGAAATCTCCAAAATTTATTCCCAATACTTGCAATATTAATTCCCAAGATATTTCTAAAATCTCTTCAATTTAGGAATTGCCAATATTCTTTACACAAGCAAACAAAAGGTCAGATCAAAGCGCACGTTCGAGTCCTAGGCCAGCTTAACATGCAGGCTTGTTTTTGGAAAAGATACCTTTATTTATTTTAAAGAATAAAAAAATTGTGACCACCGATCTATTTCCTTAAAAGCTAGATATGGATCGTTGAAATTATGAGAAATTCTTTTAGGGACACCTTAAATTGTGAGAAATTCTTTGGTCGGATATGGATTGCCGCTCCTTTTTTCATCATGGAAAAATTTTAAATAAAATAAAATAATATTTATTCCGAATCCAAGAAATTTAAATGTAAAAACAAAATTATAGTATTAAAAATATAAATATTTTTTCACACAATCTCAGAAAGATTTATTGGGATTAATCAGCCACATTAGTGCGGCGTAAGGAGATCAAACTTTCTTGACCGAGAATATTTAAAAAAAATAAATAAAGAAAATATTTAGTGTTTCAAAAGTAACACGTTATTTGTATCTTTAACCAATAATTATGAAATTTGTCAACGGAGCCATTCAAATATTTACTCTATGGACCAATATTTCTTTTTATTTATTTTAAAGTCTTTCTTCAAAAATAAATAACTAATAAAAATATTCAAAATTAGGACATAAAACTAGGAAACTGAAAATATATGAAAATTGTAAAAATTTGGAATTTGAAAATCTTAATTGAAAGCAATTTTGAGTTGTATTTAAAAATTGGACATAATAAATATGGATTATATAAAATATAAATAAAATATAATATGAATATAAAACAAAATAGAAAATATATTAAACTCAAAATGCTTACTTTTATTTTCTTGTGTAGCTTTTTCTTATTAGTTTGTTATAATAAATAATAATTTAATCATATGAAATAAAGGGGTTCTAAGTTAGATCATAAGCAACATGGCGTCAGCATTTCTGAGTAGAAGACCACTAACAGATGGAGAAATTAGGATTTGGGTGGCAGCCCAAAGGAAGAGTTTAAATTATAGAAGTGATTAAGACATAGCGACCCATAACCAGTAATTAGAAAACTGGAAGACAAGTTTGACAACATGAAAGGGAAAGACTCTATCAATGGGAGGTAGGTTTATCTTAATTAAATCTGTTTTAGCGAGTCTTCCCATCCTTTATTTTTTTAAAAAAAACAATCTTCAAAGCTCCCATTTGGTGTTCTCAAAAATTTGGAAAACATTTAAAAAAGGTTTTGATGGAATGTGGGCCAAAGACCCATTATCATAAAATTTAAGCCTATAACTCAATAGATTGTGAGAACGATTGGGTAGGCACGGCCCATCCTTTCATTTTTCACTGATCAGACCCTTTTCGGTAGCAGCCTAATCGGCTCTTGTATCTCCTCGATATTCAATATTTGATCAATTTGAAATAATATTTATCTTTCCATAAGTCACGAAAATGGCGTTTCGTAATAAGGAAGGAAATCTTTAAATTCTTACCGATAAGGAAGAGGACAGTCTTCACTAACAGTCAAACGAACATGCCGTCAACAAGAGATATAACTCCCAGATGGGTGGGTATGGTCTAACCTTCTAATCAAAAAGACGGGCTGTTAAAGAGGGATTTATAACCCCGATGGGAAAGCACGACTCAATTTTTTCTATCTAACAAAATGTGAATAAGGGATATATCTTTCTATCGATCAGACGTGGTCCATTGTTTTGGTCAAGTACCTAAGACATATCGAGGAGTAACCAGACGTTGCACCTAAGGATCAGACAAGCCAGTCGACCAGCTACAACAACGTCAACCAAAGAATTCACTCCACAATATACTCCTCATATCGAAACGGACCGGGAAATTACTTCTTAGTCAAGGCAAGATTAACAGGTAAGTGACAAAAACTTCCTTATTATTTCAAAATGCACATCAGAGTCCATAATCAGGTACAATGAAATGAAAAGTTTACATGTCCATAAACTAGGCTACACCAAAACAGAAAAACATAAAAGAATATTTTTGTCTCTTCTAATGGACCAACCCCTTAGACCCTAACGTCTTCTCTTCGATAAAGCACCTGATACCTTCTTGAATGGATTCGTAGTTGAACTCTTTGAATCTCATAACCCCCGCCTAGCACCCAATAACATACTAAAACTAAAAAACCAACAGGATGCAAAACAGAAGCTGGAAAGGACTTTGTAACACATCAAATTACTCTTAAGCCCTAGTAACAAAAGAGCGACAGAGTAATGATGAGCAACAAGAAGCCTAGTCGGAGCACTCCAGGACAAGGAAGCCTTTGACATGCCCAATTGATATGACGATACTTTGTAACTGTGATCCTTTCATTGACGGAACCTTGTATTCGTGGCTCTCGCCACCATCACCTCTTTAGAAGCCAAACCCACAGAGAAGAAAAAACTTCTCTTGTATCTTGAACGCCCTTCCAGACAAAGCCTTTATTTTGTTCCTTCTTGGCAAATGATTCACATGTATATGTATATGTATATGTATATGCATATGTATATGTATGTATATGTACATGTATATGTATGTGTGTGTGTGTGTTTGTCTATATAGATCAATGAGAGAAGCCATATCAATGAATCCTTTGAGAGATGAAAAGATGTTCCACATTTAATCACCACATTGCGATCCTAACGCCTCCTATTATGCTTTTTCCATTTATCTATAATGCTTTGTGTCTTTTCGGTTCTTCAAATTAACATCACATTTACTCATGTCCCTAATGCCAAGAGATGATACTAGTTCTGTTGCACTTAATTAGCGCCTCTCCAAATTCGTGTCCCTTTGAAACTACTTCTGAAATCCTTCCTCCAGAATGATGTCAAGAGTAGGAGGCAAGTGATGGAACATGGCCCAAAAGTTCATTATTATTAAATTTAAACCCATGACTCAGTAGACTGTGAGAACGAAGTGAGGCTCCTAGTCGGGTTGACACGGCCCATCCTATCGGTACTCACCGATCAGACCTTTCTCAGTAGCAGCTTGATCGGCACTCGAATCTTCTCAATATTCAATATTTGGTCAACATGGAGCAATATTCATCTTTTTATAAGTCATGGGGATGATATTTCTTAATAAAGAAGGAAATCTTTAAATTCTTATCGATAAGGAAAGTAATCCATTGACAGACTTGACTTCTCTTAACAAGTGGGATTCAAAATCTTCTAAGAATCTTTCACTAAGAATCTCATAATCTCAGGATACTTCCATAAGAAAACTAGGGTTTTAACACCCCGAGTGCATACAAAACTGACACATGAAGGCTATATATACATCATAAATCTAACCTGTCAGGTATACTCCTTGAACTTACACTTAGCACATAAAAACATAATAAAACTTTCTTTTGGTTTGTTTCTCTATTTTAAAATCATTTTTTAACTTGAGCGTCAGAATCTTCATCAACAGAGTATCCTCTGGTGGCTTTTTGCAGGTTTCATCAATAAAAATCAACAAACAGCCAATCATCCCTTTCGAGTTAGCAGAGCTATCATCTGTGGAGCAAAACCCACCTCCAACAGATTTCTTTGGGGGCATGAATAAAAGGAAGATAAATTGGATAGTGTGGAGTGAGGGTAACGGTGGACTAGAAGTAAAAGACTTAAAGCCTATTAATAGAGTACTACTAGGCAAATCATGGGCAAAGATGAATAATGAAGGCACAGAACTGTGGAAGGAGGTTGTGAATAAAAAATATAGTAAAATAAAAAATACTTTTATCTTGTTGATAGATGTTGGATTCAAATGCAATTTTGAGATAACTTGAGGAAAAGATGATTTAGCTTCAATCACCAGTTGCCCTCTTAGCAATCAAGAAAAGGAAATAGAAAGATCATTTGTTTCTTCATTGTGAGAAGTCTCGACTTATGTGAATGGATTACTTAAAATAGTGGTCTATATCAACCCCTCTTCTTAAATCCATGAAGAGTATGTTGGAGTATTGGAGTGGACCGTGTGTTGAAGGATGTTACAAAGTAGGCATGGATGATGGTATTTTTTTTTGCTGATTGATTATTTTTTTGGGATAAATGAAGTAATTTTTCAAAAGAAAAACCACAGCAGCAAACATTTTTGTTCTTGTTATATAAAGCCAGATCATTTTTCTGGTTTAAGATTGGTACTTGTTAATATATGAAATTTAGAAAGGAATATTATTGAGGGAGAGTTAGACTAGAAGAACTTGAATGTGGGAATAGGAGACACTATTTGAAGTTTGTTATTTCTTCTTGTTGTTGCTTGCTTGTACACAAATGAACCACCCCAAGCTATTTATAGCCTTCAATGGAGGTGGAGGAAGGTTTGGACAGTCATTACATGTGGCCTTAATTCATCCTTCTAGATTTTTCTATTAGGCTTACATTATATGTGGTCCTAATTCATCTTACTAGATTTTTTTACAAAGATCATCTAGAATATTTGTTTTCTAGAATTTTCTACAATACAACATATTCTTATGTATTTCTAAAACATTCTAGAAAACTACATTTCTATTGTTTTCTAAAACTTCTAGAAAAATGCATCATGTTTTAATACTCCTCCTTGATGCATTTTTTGGTGATCCCAAGCATGTTCCGCAATGTCTTGAACTTTGGTTTTGGTAATGCCTTGGTGAATAAATTTGCAATCTATTTATCAGTCTTGCAGTATGGTGGTTTGATTTCCTTGTTTGTCATTGCCTCTCATAAAAAGTGATATTTGATCACAATGTGCTTTGTCTTGCTGTGGAATACCGGATTCTTAGCCATCGCTAATGCTGACTTGTTGTCACAGGATATTGTAGTTGAATTTTTCTGAGCCTCTCCCATGTCTTCTAGAATTCTTCAAAGCCATATCGCTTGACTTACTATTCCAATTGCTGCTATATATTCTGCTTTGACTGATGAATGTGCAACTGTGTCTTGCTTCTTTGAAACCCAAGAGAATATATCGGATCCTAGATTGAAGGTATAACCTGATGTGCTCTTCATATCATCCATAGATCCAGCCCAGTCACTGTCGATATAGCCGACTAGTCTTGAATCTTTCGATGGCCTGTACCATATGCCATAGTCTTCGGTTCCTTGAAGATATCTTTCTTTTTGCTGCTCCGAAGTGTATTTGACTTGGGTTCTGTATGAACCAGGAGAGTAAACTTGTAGCATACATTATATCTGGACTTGTAGCTGTCAGATAAAGTAAGCTCCCAATGAGACTTTTGTATCTTGAGCCATTTGCGGTTTGAGATCCATCATCCTTCTACATCTTCTCATTAGTGACCAATGGTATAGCCACTATCTTGTAGTTGCTCATATTGAATTTCTTTAGTAGATTCTTTATATATTTCTTATGACAGATGAATCTTCCTTCCTTTTCTTGGCTTACTTCAATGCCAAGAAAATAGTGCATTGAGCTCAAATCTGTCATCTTGAAGGTCTTCATCATATGTTCTTTGAACTCTTGTATCATTTTCTCACTATTTTCTGTATAGCATATAAGGAAACGATAAGAGTGTCATTCGTACCTTGGTTTTTTATGTAGAGGGTGGGCTTGCTTTTGCATCCCCTGAATCCAAGCTTGGTGAAGTATTCATCAATTCTGTTATACCATACTCTAGGAGCTTGGTTTAGTCCATAGAGTGCCTTCTTTAACCTCAGCACCTTCTCTTCTTGTCCTTTAGCTATGAAACCCGGGGGTTACTCCACATAGATCTCTTCTTCTAGGTGTCTATTTAGGAATACTGACTTGACATCCAATTGATAAATACTCCAACCTTTCTGTGCCGCTATAGCTATCAATGTCCGAATAGTGTCTAATCTTGCAACGGGCACAAACATCCCATTGTAGTCGATTCCTAGTAGCTGAAAGTATCATTTTGCTACTAATCTTACTTTATAATTCTAGATGGAACCATCTGGGTTTACTTTCACTTTGTATACCCATTTTACTCCAATAATATCTTTGTTGTTTGGACGATCCGTTGGCTCCCAAGTTTTATTCTTTTCAATCATCTTGATCTCTTCTTCCATAGCCTTAACCCAAACACCTAGTGTTACTGCTTCTTCAAAGCTCGTAGGTTCCATGGTAATGAAATTACAAGTCTCATATATTTCTGTTAATGCTCTGGTTTTCCTTGGAGGTGATTCTGGAGAAGAATTTTCCACTTGATTTGTTTGTGTTAATCTTGGAGAAGTAGATGTTCTTAGTGAGCTTGGTATTGAGTGAACGCTTTCTGCTTCTTCACTGCTTTCTTCTGTATAGATCTTTCTTCTTGGAATAAAAATGCTTTACTTCTCATCTTTCTAATCCTCCCAATTCCATACTGTATTTCATCGAAGTCGACATCTTTACTTATCATTAGCTTTTGTGTCTTTAGATTATATATTCTGTAACCTTTAGATTGCGTACTGTAGCCTAGAAAGATCCCTTTCTCTGTCTTCTTTTTTAGCTTGTGTCTTTTAACTGCTAGAATATGAACATAGCAAATGCTTCCAAGTAATTGTAGATGTCGTGCTAATGGCTTTTGTTCGCTCCAAGCTTCTATAGGTGTCTTATCTTAAAGTGCCTTAATCGGGCATTTGTTGAGTAAATAGACTGCAGTATACGCTGCTTCTGCCCAAACCACCTTAGGTATTTTCTTCTCTTCAAGCATGGATCGGGCCATCTCCATTACCGTGCAATTTTTCCTCTTGGACACCCCGTTTTGCTCTGGTGCATATCCAATAGTGAGCTGATGTTCTATTCATTCATCTTCATAGAATTTGTCAAACTGCTTCAATGTATATTCCTTTCCTCGATCACTCATGATACTTTAATTTTGTAATTACTTTGTTTTTCAACAAAGTTTTTGAATCTTTTGAAGATGTTAAATACTTCTGACCTTTCTCGCATGAAGTATACCTATGTCATCTTTTATAGTCATTAATGAAAAAAATGAAGTACTTACATTTCTCAAAAGTCAGCGTCTTCATGGGTCCACACACATCGGTGTGAATTAGCTCTAATTGTGCCTTAGCCCTTCATGCTTAGCCATTGGGGAATGGTTTCCTCTTTCGTTTCCCAAGCAAACAACCTTTGCAAACTTGTTTTACTTCTTTAATAGCTGGTAAATCAGTTATCATATTTTTCTACTTTAGTAGCTTCAATCCATAAAAATTTAAATAACCAGGTCTCTTGTACCATAATAGCATCTCATCTATTTGAGCCTTAATGGCAACTTTTGTACCATAACGCCACTGGATAGGAAATTTCTTTGTTGTTGCATCTTTATTTTTACAATCTCTGTTCTCTTATCTCTTTTATCATAGATGATGCAAGAGTCTCCCTTGAATAATAAGGAGTACCCTCTTTCTATCATTTGGCCTACACTTAGTAGGTTTGTTTGTAGACTAGGAACCAGTAGAACATCCTTGATAGATGAGTGCCTTTTCTTGTCTCTACTGCAATGGTTCCTTTACCTTCGACCGGTACTAAATCTCCATTTCTCAATCTAACTTGAGACTTGAATGTCTTGTCAATGTCTCGAAATATATTTTTGTTGCTTGTCATATGGTTACTACAACCACTATTTATGTACCATGTACCTCCTTTTTCTTCTGAAGCAACATGACAAGCATAGAATAGATTGTCATCTTTATCTTCACCTTTAGTATAGTTGGCTTGATGTTTTTCCATAAACCAACAATCTTTTTCTACATGACCAAACTTCTTGTAGTATTGGCACTGTGACTTTCCTTTGTGCCAACAGTCTTTTTCTATATGACTAGTTTTCTTGCAAATACGGCACGATGGATATTTTCTTTTGTCTCCATTATTTCCTCTATTCTCAAAACTATTTCTTGAACTTTCCATAAACTTTCTTTCATTATTTCTAGATTTTTGAGACGTCATATTTAATTTCGACTAAAAGGCATTTTCTAATGCACCCTTATCTCACCTATTCAGTCTTTCTTCATAACCTTCTAGAGAGCCAATTAGTTCTGTCACGGACAAAGTAGATAAATCTTTTGTTTCCTCAATAGTTGTTACTATTGGGTCATATTTATTTATGACAGTAACTAATATTTTTTCAACTATCCTTTTATCTACTATATTTTCTCCATAGGCTCTTATCTAAGTAACTATTTTATTTACTCTAGCATAGTAATCCTTAATGGTCTCAAAGTCCCTCATTTTAATAATTTCGAAATCTCTCCTTAGAGTTTGGAGTTTCACTAGACATACCTTTTCACTTCCCTTAAACTCCTCCTTAAGTGTATCTCAAGCTTGCTTTGCACTGGTGGCTCCATAGATTCTTAGAAAAATTGTGTCTGCAACGGCCAATTGAATGTTGTAGAGCGCCCTTCAATCCTTCTCCTTTTCTTCCTTTAACCACTTTTGTTGCTCCATAGATAGTATAGATAGATCTTCCGGCACAGTGATGTCATTCTCTATAATATTCCATAATCCTTGAGACAAGAAATGTCACGCCCTGACCCCTTAGTCAAGTACATGATAACCGCCGTATTACCTCCAAACACATGTGAACCCACTTCGTGTCCTGAAGTACCACAAGGCATTCTAATATTCCAGACATTTTAAAAATAGATTCAAATCACCCATCAAACAATCCAAATACCCCAATAAAACCAATAGTCATGTAAAAGAAATTTTACACCAAATAAAGAGAGTTCCAAAGTAAGCAAATAAAGGTTTTTCAATATTGGCCAAAATCAACATTAAGTATTCAACAAAAACCCATGCTTTTAAAAGTTTACAAAGCTCCCTCCATAGATCCAGTCCACATAGTTCCCAAAAATGCTCACACAACAAATACCTATTGAAGATCAACAAAAATAATTTCTCCTATCCAGTACAGGAAGATGTCTAAGTCTCTAATTTAGTCTTCCCCTAAAAGAGATAGAAAGAGGGTGGAGATTATAAAATACTCAGTAAGTGCAATGGGATGTTGAACATGAATGAGAGGTGAGAGTGGTTATGTCAAATGAGCATATCAAATTCATGTGATTGCAATACCAAACGTTATTTGCATAAAATAAATTTAGAATAAATCTTCCATGACTCATATGTTCCATCAACAACAAATTTTATTTCTCTTTCAAATTTTCTTGGGGTTTGCTGAAAATACATTTTTACCAATAACCGTTGGTAGAATCCACTAAGAAAGTTTTTTACATTTTTTATAAAATATTCTCCATCCTTGGCATTGGCCTAGAGTTCCGTGGATTGTCGCCACATTATCACGGCCACCTTGAGGGGCTTTCCATCCCGCCTACCTCCAAGTTGAATTGTAACTCAGTCTTTACCATGCCTCCCCAATGGCCCGGTCAGTAAAGAAAGTTAGACTATAGTCATTTATCCTTTTTTAAGCACCATGCTACAAAATCTATTTCACATTTCAATTTTATAACCATTCACAATGGAATGAAATTTTATAATTCACAATCATAATTCAATTGCAACATGATACAAACAGTGCAAGAAATCAAGGATAGAATCATGGATTGGTCAAATCATTTAAGTTGGGGACACCATGATCATAAACATTTTACAATCTCTTTTAAAATTTAGTTCAAAATTTATTTTATAAATCATAATTAAATTCATTTTTATCATTCATACTCAACATAACTATTCACTCACTGTATAAGGGAGGGTAGTCACTCCCAGTCTCTCCACAATTAAGAGTGTTGTCTTGACCAATCATGTCCACCCCCTAAGAGACATCATCAAGTAACCAAAATTATCAATATTTATCATTCCATATCAACTTATAACCCTAACCTTCAAAACATAATTTTTCTCTCACTTACTGTGACTCAAAATCTTCTAAATTTACTTTATGAAGTTTTAACATAAACTTTGAAGTCACGAAGGAAGAAAGTAAATCTCAGTTAGAATAAGGAGATTACCTAAATTTTTGTCAACAATTTTACCTCAAGTTGAGCCACCATCAAATCTTAGGTTTTTTTTTCTCTAGAGTACCTCAAATCTCTCACTAAATCTAAGTTTATAGAGATTGGTTATGAGTTTTGAAGTTTTTAGAATCTGAGTTTTATGATATTTTGATTGATCTTTGATGGAAGTAAAGAAAGAAGGCGAGAGAGAGAGTGTGAGCCTAAAGGGAGAAGAGTGGGAGAAAGATAAAATTTGGGTCTCGTGCTTCTGAAGTCTCATTTCCACCTTTATCTATAATTCATTTTCCTTATTTACTTAATTGGTCTCTTTCACTTTCAAATTACACAGGTGTCCAACATGCCCTTTTTGGGTTATAAGAAAGTTTACCTCAATGGGTTTAAGTACTTAAAGTTTTATTTATTGAGAAAGATGTGCTCGGTAATGAGTATGGGAGATTGAATTGAGAAGTGCAAATTTATGAAAAATGAATTAGAAATATTAAAAATTTGGAATATTCAAAAAGTTGGAATATAATATTAATTATGTATCTTATAATTAAGAAGATTAAGTGGCATGGTAGTGATAAGTTTTTTGAAGGTTAGGTAGTGCATGGGTTCAAATCCTCACAAGTGCAAATACACCACAAATGCAAATGTACCGAGCAAGTGTGCCAACAAGGGAAATGGAGGAATGTACCGAGGAGCTGATTGGAAGAAAGTGCCGAGCAAGAGCTGATTGGAAGAAAGTGCTCAGCAACTTCCTCTCACAGGTTTCTCAAATTCATGGATTACACCATAAGCACCGATAAGAATTCATCGATAGGAATAGAGTGTAATGTATCAATAGGCATATGGAAATCAAAGCTATCGACAAGTATTTATTGGGGAGAGGAGGAATGGAAAATGTTGTGTTCCATCAATATACAGCTCCCATACACCGATAAGTGAAATGGAAGGGAGTGTCGCGCAAGTCCCGCAAATTCCATGGGCTACTGAGGAGACTCACCATATGCTGAGGAGGTTCAATTGTCACCGACAGTAATATACCAAACGGTAGAAATAAAGTAGTGGTTTGAAGATAGCAATCTCCAAGAGGCAGTTATTACCAAGAAATTAGAACGAACAGGCCAAGAGATAGCAATCTCCAAGAGGCGATCACTACCGAGGAATCAGAACAAACAATCTACTCAACATTAAAATTCTACTGAGCACCAACACTCTAATAACCGATCACTTAAAATTTAAAGGTCTATCAACTTTAAAGAACAAACAGTTCACTCAATGTTAAAACTCTACCGAATATCAACATCTAATAACCAATCATTTAAAATTTAAAGGTCTACCGACCAAATGTCTAAAGGATTTCTGGACAACCCAATGGGCAGAAATTCATATTTATATCTAAATTAATTATTCTCCCATATTTTCACAAAGTATAAAAATTTTCAAATTTTCCATTCAAAGTAAATATCACAATCCAGACCTATCTGGAATTACAATTCTTAACCCCCTAAAAAAATTTTGTTCTCAAAATTTCACCATATTATTATTTCTCAAACATTTGGAGATATTGTTTCTTCATTGTCTCCTCAGGTTTCCAAGTATCTCCTTAACATAATTGTTCTTCCACAGAATCTTGATAATTGGAATCTATTTATTTCTCAAAACTTTTAGCTTGTTTCTCCAAGATAGCCATAGGTTGGATCCCAAAATTTAGATCTTTCCTTGACTCAACGGAAGGAGTCTCCAGGACATGAGAAGGATCTGGTAAGTACTTCTTCAACATAGAGATATAGAAAACATTATGAATTCTTTCTAACTCTATGGGTAATTCTAATCAATATGTCACCCTTCCAACCCTCTCTATGATCTTAAAAGGACAATGTATCGAGAATTAAACTTCCCCCATCTTCAGAATCGAATTATACCTTTATAAAGGGATACTTTCAAAAATACCATATCATCGATCTCAAATTCCAATGGCTCTCTTCTATTATCGGCATAACTCTTTTGTCGATTTGAGCTTCTTTATCCTCTCTTGAATCAGCTTCACCTTCTTGATAGTAGCCTCAATCAACTCTACACTCTCAATTTTCATTTCCCCAACTTCATCCCAACTCAGTGCAATTCTGCACTTCCATCCATATAAAACTTCATAAGGGGATATTCCGATACTAGCTTGGTAATTATTGCTATAGGCAAACTCCATCAAAGAAAGGTGTCTATCCTAGCTTCCCTGGAAATCCATTACACAAACTCTAAGCATATCTTCTAGTGTTGGATAGTGCGTTCAGATTGTCCATTGGTTTGACGGTGAAAGCCAGTGCGGAACTTTAATTAAGTGCCTAGGGATTTTTGTAATTTCGGCCAGAATTGAGAGGTAAAATGGGGGTTACGACCAGATACGATCAATACTGAAACCCCGTGGAGTCTCACAATTTCATCAAGGTATAACTTAACTAATTTCTCCAAAGAATAAGTATTTGAAATTGACAAGAAGTAAGCTGATTTAGTTAGACGATCTACGATCACCCAAATAACATCATACCTATTCAGTGTATATGGTAGACCAACTATGAAATCCATAGTAACATACTCCTATTTCTACTCAAGAATTGGCAATGGTTAGAGAACACCAGTAGGCCTTTGGTGTTCACCTCGCCCAAAGAACAAAAAACCATTTTCTTTGAAAACCCTTATGAAACCAATTAGATAATATTATAAAATTTATATAAATAATTTAATATTCAATTTAATATTTTATAATTATTTCAATCTTAATTTAATATTATAAGTATTCAATTATTTGAAAAAAAAAAAGAAAGAAAAAATTTTAAAATAAATTTTGCATAAAAAGTTTAAAATAAATTTTTCAAAAAAAAAATTGCAAAAAAAAGGAAAAAATAAGTTTGAAAAAGTACTAAAAGAAAGCAAAAAACTTTTAAGAAAAATATTTAAAAAATGAAAAACTTTTATTAAAAAAATGAAATTTTTGCAAATTATTAAATTAATTTTTCATAAAAAAATTTTTCAAATAAAAGGAAACAAAACAAAAGGCAAAAATAGGTAAGTTTGAAAAATTATTAAAAGAAAGCAAAAAATTTTAAATATTTGTAAAAGAAAAAAAAGGAAAGTAAAAGTTTAAAATAAATTTTTCAGAAAAAGTTTAAAGGAAAATAATTCCATTAAAAATTTTTGTAGCAAATAAAAGAAAATATTCCATAAACAATTAAATTATTTATCCAATCTACATTGGTATTATTCGAGGTGAAGAGAAAAGAGACTGGGAGAGAGAGAGAGATGACTTCAAAAATTAATGATGATGTGAATTGTAGTGAAATTTAAAAAAGATGAAATTTTTCAATCCCTAAACTTAATGATTTAAGAAATATAAAATATGAAATTAAAATATTAATGATAAAAATATAGAATTAATGCTAAAAAATGATTTAAATGATGGTAAAATTAATAATTTAAAAAATATAAAATTTCAAATTAAAATATTAATGTTAAAAATAAAATAAAAAATATTAATATTGTTAGAATTAAATATCTATGTTATATTTTATTTTTAACTCTAAACTTATAAGAATTAGTATTTAATATAAAATTTATATAAATAATTTAATATTCAATTTAATATTTTATAATTATTTCAATTTTAATTTAATATTGTAAGTATTCAATTATTTGAATATATATATTAAATATTTAATATATAATTTGTTTAATTTTTAAATATTAATTATTTAATATTACCAAGTAGATATCTTTCATTTTTTTGTAAAATTTTTCATGAAAAATTTATTTTAATAATTTACAAAAATTAGGAAATAACCAAATATTTTAGGAATGTTTAAAATTGTTTTTAATAAATCAATTTAAAAATTATAATTATATTGAAACTGATCAGATAAAAATGAACAAATTTATTTTCCAACAAATTTTTAATTATAATGGAGATTTCTGTTAATGTGTTTTTGATTTTGAAACATGGTCACTAACACAACATATAACAAAATTTATTCAAACATATAATAAATCAATTTATTCAAAAATATCTTAATTTTATCTTATTCTATTTATAATATACATTTATTGAAATGAAATTTTTTTTCATAAAAAATATAAAATTTTATATGTAAAAATTAAATATTTCATTAAAAAACTAAAATGACAGTTATATAATTGTTGTATTAAAATACAATACAATTTCATTTTACTTAATTTCATTTTTTCTTAAAATACTTCTTGAGTTTCAATAAACTAATATATATTTTTCATGCTCTTAGTGAAAATGACAAATATAGATTGTAGAAAAACAAAGCACAACCAAATTATGATGACCATAACATTTTGTATATATTAAATATATATAAACTTAAAATTATAATAATTATATTAGTATTATTAAATAAAAATTGAAAAAACATGTGAGTACAATTTAGTAAATAAATAACAAATAAGATAATATCCGAATACAAAAATATATGATTCTATTCACTCAATTTGTATTATTTTCTATTTTTATTCAATAATAATGATATAAAATCAAAATATTAATGATAAAAATAAAATAAAATAATACGGAATCAATGCTAAAAATCGATTTAAATGATAGTAAAATTAATAATATAAGAAATATAAAATTTCAAATGAAAATATTAATATCAAAAATAAAAAATTTTAATGTTGTAAAAATTAAATATTTTAAATACATAATATTTTATTTTTAACCCTAAAGTTATAAGAATTAATATTTAATATAATTTTTTTATAAATAATTTAATATTTTATAAATATTTTAATTTTAATTTAATTTTGTAAGTATTCAATTATTTAAATATATATATATATTTTCAGTTTAAGATGCGAATAGAAAAAAAAAAGTCTAACAGTATGAGTTAAAAAAAAATATTCTTTTGGTGTGAAAAAAAAGAAAAAAAAAGTTATATGTAAGGTATAGGGGAGTGGCAATGAGACACGAGAGGTAGAATGGAGAGAGAGAGAGAGAGAGGTGGTGAGTGGGGCCTAGGGCTGTTATGACACTTGAGTAGTGTCAAGAGTACCCGTGACACTACCCGATCAAAACTCGAGCTCGAGATCGAGCCCAATTGGGTTGAGCTTGAAAGCTCGACGAGTCCGGTAATAATGTTTTTAAAAATGATTTTTAATTTTAAAAATAATTTTTATTTATTAAAATGATTATATTTTTTTTAAAATAATTTTTAAAATCAATAATGATACTATCCGATGACACTTCGAATTCGAGCTCGAGCTCGAGAAACCCAAACTCGATGAGCTCGAGCCCAAGCTGGAGCTCATCTAAATAAAACTCGACCTGAGCTTGACCTGAGTGTCATAACACCTCTGGTGGGACCACAAAACACGACCAAGAAAAAAAAAAAAAGGTAGAGAATGGGACGAACAAAAGTGGAGGACAAAACCCATGCAGCCTTTAGCCGCTTTATATATATCGAGAGATAAAAGTTCTCTTACTGATAAATAATAATAATATATATATATATATATATGAAACAAAAAGAAAAAAAAAATTAACAAAATTAGTGCTACTCTTTTGCCCACGGTAAAAGGGACCAACATTTAGGATAGCAAATGCAATTGCCAATTTCAATATTCAATTGAAGAGACAAAAAATTAAAAAATAACTTTCTTTTAAATTCCAAATTTCTTATGGATTATCGAAACAATAAATAATAATCTTCGCCAAGATTTAAAAAAAAAAAAAAAAAACCCCATTTAAATTGTCAATTCTTCTCAAGATAAACTTAGTCTTAAACACATTGTTAGGGGTAAAATATTTTCAAAAAAAAAATTCGAGACATAAAAATATTTATACTCCGAACTTGTGTCCATAACTATTTTCTTTTTTTTAAAAAAAAAAAAAGACAAACAAAAAAAGAAAAACTAAGACACTTCTGTAAAATTGCAAACCTAAATCACAACCTTTAAGAACAAATGGTTCGCAATTTTTTATACTAACAAATATGCAATTCTCAATTTGTATCACTTCAATCATTAGTCTGTGAACCATCGATTTTACGATATTCTATTTTTATGTCATAATTTTAAATATGTATATTAATTTTTTAAATTTTAAAACCCAAAATTGAAAAAAAAAAAATTGATCAATCAAATGAATATTTGGTATAAGTCTGATTAACAAATGACATGGTATCTTTTGAATACTAATATTTTCTCATTTAGAAATAGATCAACGTTATGCTTATATGGCACTAAGATAATATTAACGTGGATGGTTAAACTTTTTAACCGAAAAATATTTAAGGGTGACTCTAAAATGAATAATATTTATATTTTAAACAATTATAATTAAAATCAAGTTTTTTTCCTACTTGTAGGGGGAGAAATGTTCTTTTTATGTAATTCCATGGCAACGTAAATAAATATTAATGAATAACTCTTATTTTCATAAATTCCTTGATATGATATACAGTTATAATTTTTATAAAACAAATTTATTATTATTACAAAAAAGAGTTCGATATACCTTAGAGTGATTCAACATTGGACCAAAGTTCGAATTGTGGTATCAACACATGCACAACCAACAAAAGAGTTTGATATTTATTCTTACAATGTTTAACTTTTAGAAAGCTATTGTGCGTGATGGTGACACAACATCAAAATGAACCCAGTGGTGGCGGACCTAGGACCCAGAGATTAGGGTGCTAAAAATTTATCAAATATTATTCAATCAATAAACATAAATTGTAAAACTATATTAGAAAATTTAAAATATCAACAATAAAATGATTCAACTACGATATTCCGAAAATCAAAAGTATTAATGGAACACAAAATGAGAATTTCAAATGTATATAAATATCAAATATTTTACTAACAAATACATTACAATTGTTCTCATCTAATCCTCATTGTTTGGAACCTCTACAAAATGGCCTCGTTTTCCACTCTATGAAATACATCTCTCTCAATGTATGTCACAGAACAATTATTCATTCAAGTGTCTCCCATTGAACTCTACAAACAACTTTTCATAAAATTCATTGTTGAGAAAGCTCTTTCAACTGTAACTATAGCAACAAGTGAAATTAAGGTCAACTTCAAAAGTAAATAAACAAGTGGATAAACCAAACGCCTTCTAGTCATAACAAGTTTCTCTACAAGTTTGGTAGCACCTTTCAATCTTGAGAAATTAATATTTTGTCTCATATTAGAAGTGAAATTTACAATATGGTCATCTAATGCCAAAATATCAACCCAAAAAAATCAGATGGATAAAATTGAGCAAGTTAAATCTACTTGTATTTATCAAAAATGATAAAGTTATTTTCAGAATTAAAACATGTCATGCAAAGAAATAATTCAGTTGTTGTCTCCATGAATTGATCATTCAACTCTTGAAGTTGCATATCTATGACATTATAAAATAACTCTTATCGGAAATGGTGCTGATTGGTAACATCTTTGGCTTTATGATGACATCTTCCTTTGACATATAAATCATTCATGTCAATAAGTTTGATTCCATGAGCACTACAAAATAAGCAAACCTCTTCTAACAAAGAATCTCAATCATTGTGTTTCATTTCTCGCAATTGATCCTTTCAAATTTTAAGAAACTTCATAGCATTGATTATGTCTTGATTTTTTTCTTTGTAATGCTTGAAATAGATCATTGGTAATCCCTAAAACCCTTCTGATCAAATACAAAATAAACACAAGTCAAATAAATGTATTGAATCTAGAAGTCCCATAACTTCAGCTCTTTGCTATAATTAGCACCATTTTCCATAATGCTTTCAAGAATATCAACCACTGAAGAAAGCAAACCAAGTAGGCTAATGAGAGTACCATAATATCATCCCCACCGAGTGTCACTATACCTTTTAGGACTTTGTTCTTGATTGAGTCCTGTACCACTCATAATTTCTCCTTTTCCCAATGCCCCTATCACTTTAGCACAATGGATGTATCGAACACTATCATGCTGTTTACACAAACCTTGTAGAACATTAAATAAAGTGGCAACCAAATTAAAAAATGATACTGTTGGGAAAATAATTTTATGTAAAACCATACCAAATATCATGTTAAATCATCAGAATTAAAAACTTAATAAACTGAATTGAAAACTTAAATCGGATAGAAGTGTACCAGATTCCCTAGTCGAAAACTGAATAAAGTGAATTCTTGATTTGACTTTTGCATAAGCAGAACTCTGGGCACGGCCTTCCAGGTCATATGTATCCTTACAAATTCTCTCTATATGATGGGGGTATTAGGGAGAAAAATGATGTATTGACATGGGAACTATAACCCTATTTATAGTTGTAGGGTGACTTTTATCTTCCAAATCTGTCTGTTCAGCTTATGGTAGTTATCCTTGAATCACCCTTAGACATTCCCTATTTAATCTGTCATAAATAGTAAATGTTTATTGGTATCTACACATTAATTTATTTCCATATCTTTTGAGATACATAAACCCAAGAATTTTTCAAATTTACCAGATCACTTTAATATGGGCTTAACTTATGGGGTTAACAGTATACAATACATAATTATTTTAATATATAAGCACAATGTTGAATTAATGATCCAACAATCTCCCACTTGGACTATATGTGAAACCTTATAATTATATAATTGCGAAACGACTGAATGAACTCAACTTTTCTGTCAATATTGAAATATATTTACAATTAATCCCGTCCATCAATCATATCAACTTAAAATCAATGCAGCTTTTGTTTCATTTATTTCGTAACTCAACCCTCAATGGTGACATAAATTGATATAATCAAATGATATTGATCATGATATGGAATCGTAGTATAAAAATGTTATACAATGTGATCTTTAACATGTCTATTTTCAATTGGTCATCTTTAATGAGATTAACCATACTCAATATCAGAGTGTGATTCAAAACTGAATCTTTATTTCCGCGAAAAATAACCTTAAAATATTTTAAACTGAAATAACCGAAAATGTTTATATTATATCAGTATCTGAAATCACAAACTTCCACTGAAACTAAATATCTTGAAATGATTTGACACTCATACAAATAGTGTGCATATTAACTTTTTGGGTAACAATCTCTTAATAAATGTATTCGTAATTTTGGAGTTTGTACCAATATGCTCTATAAATAACTGTCCACTCTAAACTATTTCCTTCAATGGAATATACGACTTTTGAACTGCTGTCATACAATAATTTGAGTGGTCTGTTAATATCATCCGTGACAAAGTTTCATAGTCATATTCCATAATTATATGCTTTATAATACGCTATGAATTTCACCACCATGATGGAAGAGATTATAAGAGACTATTTAATACACTTCCAAAAATAACTCATCCTACTAGTGTGTAGCATGTTGTATCCTTCATGCTAACTTAACATCTCATAAAATCGAAATCAGCATGCCGAATGATCTCAAAGTAATCTAACTTCTGATATGTGAGCATATGTCTTTTTTTTGCTCTCTATAAGTATTGCAAGACCTATTTGGTTACTTATCAATTCTTTATTCCTAATTTGCTTAAATTTCTGTTTAATATTTTCGTAATATACGTAATATCCAAATGCATACAGATCAAAACATACATCAGACTCCATACTACTGACGCGTAAGGAATCTTTTGTATTTTTCTATATTTAATGTCATTTTTGAGACACTGGTAGAAATTAAATTTGTCTCCCTTACCATATGGGTATTTTCTAAGTACTTGCTCCCATAGAAATTGTGATATCTATAATTATCAATCAAAATTCATTTCAAAACCTAATGAGATAAAGATTTGATAAAATTTGTAATATTACTGTCAGAAAGTCTGTATGAATTTTATCTCTCCCTTCACGGCATCGATTTTTTGGAGGTAGTTGAGTTTGTTCTTCCGAAATAGAGGGTTCTCCAACATTGTCTAATAACACATTTGGGAATATCAACATATTCCTCTTAGAAGACAATATCTCTAACTATATCTCCCCTAGCAAACTCAACATCCTCGAAGAACTGGATATAGAATTAATACCCCTTAAACTTTTCAGAGTACCCTACTAATCAACTAACCATCCTGACATCTAGTTTTCTTTTATTAGGTCTAATAGACCTAACATGAGTTGGACAACCCCAAACGTATAGATACTTTAGACTAAGACGTATATCAATCCAAAGTTCTTATGAGGTTTTGGTGGTTGTCTTAGTAAGAAAACTTTGTTCAAGATATATGCTGCAATCATGATTAAACCATATCATGAATAATTGTCTATGAACATGATAAAACATTTTTAACAATTCCAAAAAAAAAAAAACAAAAGGAACGATTCATAAATGTTTGTATATATCATTTTTATGATGTCTAAAGTGTTATTGGCTTCAATCACATTTTATCCTTCATATAATTTACACAAATACCGAAATTTATGAAATTAAGGGTATCAAGAATTTTTTCTGACACAAGTCTCCCTATTCTCCATTTGGAGATATTACTCAATCTTTTGTGACATGATGAAGAGAAATTCTTACTAGTTAACTTCAACTGTATACTTCGAGTACAATATTGTAGGGATTCATTAAATGTAGTAACGGTATCAACCTAATATAGATTATCAAATCTTGATAGAAAACCGAAACCAACCTATTTTGACTAAAGAAACTAACCAACTTTTTCATTTTCGAAAAAACAGGTAAAACCTGATCTGTCTAGAAAAAATGGAAATCAAATTCTATCTAAAAGATGGAACAAAAACTTCAGTGAGAACCAAATATAAATCGGTTTTCAATGATAATCTAAACTTTTCTGTCACAATAATTGAAACTTTATTGTCATCGTTCGCGTAAATGTATCTTTCACCATCAATTGACGATCGACAATTTAGAAAACCCTGTATAGACATACTAATGTGAATAATCGCAGCAGAACCTGACCACCGAGTATGTCTTGATACCGAAGTTAAATTAATTTCAAAACAAACCAAACTAAGAAATATATCTTTCTTATCACTTCAAATGTAATAGTTTGTACATTTTCTTTTTCTTATACCCTTAGCACCATAGAAAAAACAACCATTTTTTCCGATTCAATCGGTGTCTTTCGTTACTTCTTTTGTGATGCTATACCTGCAACATCTTTATCATGTTTTCTTTTCTTTTCTTTCTTTCTGTCCTTAGTGGTCAAGAGTTCTTAACCATTATACCGTATAGAGATATGATTTATCAAGAGTATACCAGTAATCATTTCATTCTTGATAGATCATTTCTCAATGTCCGTAAGAAAAGATTTAGTCGTCATAACTGACTTACATGTAGTGTCTCTAAATATTTCTGGGATGGCCCACTTTAAAAGATTCAACATCTCCTACCTTTCTTTCTCCTTCTTTTCAGAGGTACTCTTATCTATAAGTAGTTGAGAGAATTAGTCTTTAACGCAAAATTTAAATCTAAACTTGAAATTCAAGCCATTTAATTTAAAAATCAATCTGAATTGGATGTTAATATCAGTGGGAATAGTATTAACTATCAAACAGAGAACAATAATCTGTATATACTCACATGAAACTTTAAAAAACCAAATAAATTCAAATATGTGTAATCTCTATCACAAGATACCGGTTACTCCATTAACATTTATTCTTTAGACAAAATAATTAACTTGTAAGTGATATCTTGGTACAGTAATCAAATGCTGACAATAAAAACATATCAACCAATTACCTTCCTTTGGGCTGATAAATTGGTCACATGTAAATCTAAAAATTGTCGCGCATTTATTACCATAAGGTGTACATGCAACTCCATTAAATACTTATCTTTCTTTGGGCTGATCAATATTCACATGAGTTTCATGCACACAGTCTTTTTACATCTTTAAATAAATTAATTTTCACAAGAGAGATCACTTCGGTGACATATTATTTCAATTAATTTATCTTAAAATATATACAAAACCATAAGTATAGTAATCAATCGCTGACAATAATAACATGTCAACCAATTACTTTTTTTTTAACCGATAAATTGATAACACGTGAAACCGAATAATTGCCATGCATTTATTACCTCATGGTGTACATACAATTCTGTCAAGTACGAACCTTCCTTTGAGCCGATCAGTACTCACATAAATTACATGCATAATTTTTTATATCTAAAATAAATTAATTTCTACAACAGATGTCATTTTGGTGACATATTGTTTTAATTAATTCATCTCGAGATATATATGAAACCATACTCATATTTAAATCATATTTATAATTGAAAATTTTCAATTTCATCTTGATGGACTCAATTTCTTGAAAATTGTGTTATTTAAAATCCAATCTTATTAATTTTAAAATGGGCCTATAAAAACCCAATTTTACCGAATTTACCTCCTTCATCTTACTTTTTTGTTCATATACTTTCGTTGTCGGCATAAAACCAAAGTTTCCACCCTTTATCGATAACTGATCCAAAATTTAGTCAATCCATGTTCTGTAGTATAGGGCATCAGGAAAGTTCCCAAGTAGGTGGTGAGTTCATTTAGAACCGTTTAAAAACCAACCAGCTTTAGATTTATCCCCGTCTTATTGACTAAACATTTCTAGACATGTCATGCCATTGTATACTAAAAGAATGACAGGTTTTGAATATAAAAAGGACAGTGTAGAATGATAAAGATGAAAAATGGGTTTAATTGAGTCCAATGAGTTCTAATATCTTTACACCCAGGGTTGGGTCTGTTTGGGTCCAAAATGACCCATATCTTTTTTTTTTTTAAATATTGATCTTTTTATGATATGGATTTGCAATAAAAGTAAAGTTTTATTTTCTGAAATTGGGAAGTCAACCCTTTAAAAAAAATAGAAATTGAAATCTGGAAATTTCTTTTTTCCATTTTTTTTGTTTCCCAAAACTGAAAATTTACTTAATTGCATTTTCTTTTCTGAAATTGGGATATCATTCTTTAAAAAAAAGAAATTAAAATATGAAAATTTTTCATTTTTCTGTTTCCCAAAACAAAAGGTTTCTTTAATAAAATACTTAATGTCGACTTTGATAAAAAAAAAAATCTTCCCAATTATTTTTTTTTAAGACATTGGATGTCGACTTTTAATAAGAACTGAAGGTCAACTTCAATAAAAAATTTTCATAATATTTTTCTTTATTGAAATCCACAAAAAAAAATCCTGAACATATATATATATATATATATATATATTAAACACCAAAAATATACACACACACACACACATTAACAGGTCACTCAGATTATTGTATGACAGTAGTTCAATAATTTTATATTTCATTTAAGGAAATGGTTCAAAGTGGATAGTTTTCTATAAAGCACATTGTACAAACTCTAAAATTACGGATATATTTATTAAAAGATTGTCACCCAAAAAGTTCATATGAACACTATTCGTATGAGTGTCATATTATTTCAAAATATTCAGTTTCAGTAAGAGTTTATGATTTCAGATACTGATCTAATATAGACATTTTCAGTTATTTCAGTTTAAGATATTTTAATATTATTTTTCACAGAAATAAAGATTCAGTTTTGAATCACACTCTGATACTGAGTATGGTTGATCTTATTAAAGAGGACCAGTTGAAAATAGGCATGTTAAAGATTATATTACATGATATTTCCATACTACGCATCCATATCATGATCCATGTCATTCGATTATATCAATTTACATAACCATTGAGAGTTGAGTTACGAAAGAAATGTAACAAAAGTCGCCTTGATGCTAAGTTGATATGATTGATGGACGGAATTGGTTGTAGATATATTTCAGTATTGATAGAAAAGTTGAGTTCATTCAGTCGTTTCGCAATTATATAATTATAAAGTTTCATATATAGCCCAAGTGGGAGATTGTTGGATCATTAATCCAATATTAGACTTATATATTAAAATAATGATATATTACATACTGTCAAACCCATAAATTAAACCCATATTAAAGTAATTTGATAAATTTAAAAAATTCGGTAATTTGAGTTTAAGTATCTCAAAGGAAATGGAAATAAATTAATATGTAGATACCAATAGACATTTACTATTTATGATGGGTTAAATAAGAAATGTCTAAGGGTGATTTAAAGACAGTTATCATAAGTTGAACAGATAGATTTGGAAGGTAAAAGTCACCCTACAACTATAAATATGGTTATAGTCCCCGGGTCAATGCATCACTTTTCTCCCTAATATTCCCATCATATAGAGAGAATTTGTGAGGATACATATAACCTGGAAAGCCATACCCAGAGTTCTGCCTATACGAAAGTCGAATCAAGAATTTATTTTATTCAATTTTCGACTATGGAATCAGATATATTTTTATCTGATTTAAGTTTTCAATTCAGTTTATTAAGTTTTTAATTCTTATGCTTTAACACGATATTTAGCATGGTTTTACATAAAGTTATTTTCCCAACAGATACAACTTCCATGTGTGTTTTTGCTACCACAATTAATGTGAGTTAAAGCTGATGAGCAAAACAATAGACATAAAATGCGGATGAATTTTCTTTCAAAATTAGGCTCTTCAAACCATTGAATTTACCTCTCATATTACTAGCACCATCATAGCCTTGGCCATGTAACCTTGATATTGTTAATTCATGTTTGGCAAGTAATGCTTCAAGAGTAACCTGTAATGACAAAGAAGAAATATCCTTAACATGAACTATACCAAAGAAACATTTAATGATCATGCCACTTTTATTCACATACCTTATCGCAACCATCATTTGCTCTTTATCAGAAATCTCACGAGATTCATCAACCATCGAGACAAATAATTCTTTGCCAAGATCATTAATTATTGCATTTGTTGTCTCAATAGCAATAGCACTCATGATATCTTTTTGTATCTTAGGAGAAGTTAATTGGTTATTCTCAGGACCATTTTTGAAAATTACCTTTTTTATTATCTTCGTTGTGATCACAACAAAATTTTAAAAACTCAAGAAAATTACCTTGATTTGAAGATTTCTCTGATTCATCATGACCTCGAAATGCAAGCCCTTGACACAAAAGGAACCAAATGCAATTAACAGATGTAGACAAACATGTGTGATATAAGTCACGACATTGACTTGACTGTTTAGAAACTGCCAATTGAATGTGTTGATTCTGATTCATAAGGTCTTGACACTTCAATCATGTTATATTATGAGCACTATTTAGACCACCAACATGCTTAGAAAATTTATCTTTTTCGTTTCAATTTCTAAATCCTTTACCAACAAATGTTTCTCCTCCATCTTATTGACTAGGACGAAAAAGATAGCATGAGAGACAAAATGTTGCATATTTGGCTATGCTATACTCTAACCAAGTTGGAAATTTCTTGAACCAAGAAGGATAAAATCTTCTCGAAACATTTCCAATCTTTCTTTGAGGAAACTTAAAAATTTTTTGGTTAAAATGGCCCATCTTGCTAGTATTTTCATCTTATAATATTTCAATCATTAGCATCATAGTCTAAAATATTTCTATATAGATCGGGATCAGTAAGAAGATCTTCCAATTTAGATTCAATTCTAGGCTTTTTTTTTTCGTTGAATTTTGTAGTTGAACCAAATGATCACGATTATCTCCAAATATTGGTGCTGGGTTCTAATACAATTCCATTCTCTAGTAATATGAATATATATATATATATATATATATATATATATATATATATATATCAATTAACATACTCTAAACACTATCTAAAATTATGTAATTAAGAAATACAAGTATTTTTATTGAAACTGACTTGACAACAATGAAACAACAATTCAGTAAAAAAATACCTATATAAAGAAAATACTAAAGTATTAAATCATCCAAATTTCAAAAAAAAAAAAAAAAATTATGCCCCAAATATGAATGATACTAACAATATTGCATTTGCACATTAAAAAAAAAAAAAATCATTCAATCCATATTCACCATATCCATATAATTACTACACAAACAAGTGATTAAATACAAATTTATATATATATATTCTAAACTTCATCCAAGAACAATAAGTACAACAGAAAAAATAAAACAAAATTAATTTAAAAAAATTATATTAGGATTTAACACTAATTATTAAATAAAAAATAATTAAGATTTTGATTCAAATCAGTACCTTTTTAAGGTGCAAAGAATGGATTTTTCTTCAAGAAAATTGGAGAATGGAGAAGGAAAACAAATTGGATGGGGACTTGGATGAGGCCGAGAGGAAAAGGGACAGGGAGAGAAGAGGGAAAGTTCCAGAAAAAAGGGAAAGGAAAAGAAAAAGTTATAAAAGTGGCTTGTCAATGCAAATTTAATGTTTCTTAGGGTTATAAATTTAATTTTTTCTTTCTTTCTTGACTTGATTTTAAAGAATATAAAATATTTTTTTATTGATTTAAAGTAAATTTTGATATTATATTTTGTTTTTGTTATCTAATGGGTTTTTGAAAAAAAATATGGAATTTATGAGTTTTAAAAAAAATAAATATGAGACAAAATTATAATTAAGTGGATATAAAATAAATATTAAACATAAATAATAATTAAATTTTAAAAAATTAAGTGGTGTATCACCCTCAGTTACATGGGTCTGCCACCAAATGAACCCTATCATGTTGGGGTTGCTCCGCACTAATTCATCCGTGGAAATTGGGTTGCACCATATTTGGTGACAAATCTTTTAATATCTACTCTTTTTTCATCTTTTATTATTATTATTTTTTATAATAAATCGTTATCTAAATTTATATTTTGATTAATTTAATTTAAATTATTAAATTTAAATTGGGTGTGCTCCTCCATAGCCTATTAGATAAAATTATTGCCCTATATTTATGACTTGTAATTATTGTCCTGTATCTGTAACTTGTCACTTATAAGGCAACCTCTGAGGGGACAACAGAACCAACCATCGCTTCGCAGACCATACAATTAAAACCCCCAACCAACCTTTACTAATAAATATAACAATAATCCTACCTGAATCAAAGTAAGTATAAAATCAAAAATACTTATAGAAACTTTAATTTAAGATTTATTTAATTTAATTCATAATTCATTTTATCTATCTAATGTTGTAAATTTATTCCGACAAAACAAAATATGGGTGAGCTGGGAATTAGATTTTGCAAATTTCATTTCATTGCACAACAAGAAACATGTGTTCTTCTTCTTCTGATGTATTCATTACAACAGTTTTCTTCTGATACAATCGCCCAAAAAAAAGGAAAAAAAAAAAGGTGTTGGATATAACCATAATAATAAAATTCACAAACACACAATCATATGACACCTAGAAAATACATAGAACAAGTCGAATCCACAAAGGAGAGAGGGAAAGAGAGAGGGACTAAATTTTGACCACCTCAGGAATGTGAATTGGGTACCTGTCAATACAATCGGACCATGGTCCATCCGTAGGCGGTTTGATTCGCCGGTTACACTTCCAAACCGCACTGTTACACTTAAAACCACTCCCAAACGCAATCTGCCAAACCCGATCTCCTTTCTTCATTCTCCCTTTAGCCTCTATATAGCTGAGCTCATACCAGAGTGAAGAAGACGAGGTGTTTCCAAATCGATGCAGAGTCATTCTTGATGCTTCCACATGTTCTGCGGACAGCTGAAGTTTCTTCTGCAACTCATCTATTACAGCTCTCCCTCCAGCGTGAATGCAGAAATGCTCAAAAGCTTGTTTGAAATCAGGAATATAAGGTTTCCATTTCGGGTTGAAAATTTTTCGGCCAATGAGTGTGAGAAGAAAGAGTAGCTGCTCGGATGCTGGTAGAACTAGTGGTCCAATTGTGGTTATATTGGACTTGAGAGCTTCTCCTGCAATCACCATGAGGTCTTTAGAGAGAGAAATTCCGACTTTTCCTTGTGGGTCTTCTTCTTCGAAGACGCATCTATATGATCTGTCGTCTGCCCCTCTGTGAGTTCGAACCACATGAACCAGCTTGTACTTGGCCCGGTAGCGGTCTGAACGTTTGTTGGATAAAAGAATGGCCGCGCTGCCCACTCGGAAGAGGCAGTTTGGTAAGAGCATTGGTCTTTGATTTCCTCTATAGTAGTTGGGTGTGATGATCTCGGTACTAACAACCACTGCATTTGAGTTCGGGTGAGTTTGGAGAAGATCCCGGGCAAGATCAATTGAAATCAAGCCCGCACTGCAACCCATACCCGAAAGATTGAAGCTCTCTATGTTGCTTCTCATTTTGTACTTATTAATCACCATAGCCGACAAAGATGGAGTTGGAGAAAATAAACTGCAATTCACTATTAGAATATCGACGTCCTTGGGTTTTAGACCCGTTTTCTTGAAAAGGGAATCCATGGCAGAGAAAATAACTAACTCCGCTTCGCCTCTGGAAGCCTCCATAGTTGGAGTCGGAGGAATATAATGAATCGCAGGTGGTAGACATGTTTCCTCTCCGAGTCCAGAGCGTTCTAGGATTCTCATCTGGAACTCGACACTTTTTGGCTCGGAGGCTAAAATGAGGCGGGAGTGTTCCATGAATGTTGCAAAAGGGACACGGCAAGTGACGGGAGGCTTGAAACATGCGTAGTCTACTAGGAAAATTGAGCGGGGTTTTGACATGAAATAGACGGTGGAGATGAAGAGAACGAGGAAAAAGGAAGACAGAGCTTGAACGAGGTTTATGTGGAGAGACTTGATGCTGTTCACGATTTCATCGGGGCCTAAACGGAGAATTTCGAGGAGAACTGTAACCATGATTGGAATTAGGACAAGTGTTAGAAAATGGTTTACGAGGTATTGGTAACCCAATTTAACATACTTCAGCTTCACAGAGCTGGAAAAATCTGGTAATGTTGGAGGCATTTTTTTTCCCTCTTTTGTGGAGAGAGGAAAAGTGAGAGTAATGAAAAGTTTTATGCACAGTTTGGACGTTTTTCTTTGCCGGAGGGACTTGGGATTTGTGGTTGGAGGAGAAGGGTGGTATTTAAAGGCTACGGGACCAGAAAGTGAGAGAGAGTGAGAGAGAGAGAAATGAAATGAATGGAGGCAGATGAACAGAATAAATGAGAGTCTCATGTCACTCAACTTCAACTTAGCTGGTTTTACTCATTTCATTACACCCCCGGCGTCCCTGTGCAACTAGAAGCAATGGACTTCCCTATCCTTCCCTCTCATTTGGTGCCTCTCGCTGTCCTTTTCTGTTCATTAATATTAATATATAAAATCCATGATTTAACTGTGCATTTGGTTGGGCCTTTCCTTTTTCCCCTCTTAACTTCTCTGAGCATATCGAAGTACATAAAATTGATCATGAGATTCAATTTTTTGGTTTCGCTCAAAATAGAAAACAGATTATTCAATTTATGTAGTTATAATAGTAATAATAAAACAATCTCAAGAAATAGACCAAATGACAACAGCTACCTTCCTATCCTCTACATGTGATTCAAAATTTATTATTGTAACCAAAAAAAAAATAATAATAATAATTAAACTTTATCTGGATCGTTGTGTCTGCACAAAACAACATTAATCATAACTAGGTCTAACAAGTGTGAAATCTCAAAGAGTAAAAGCATTTTTCCCGTGGCTTTTTTTTTTTTAAAGGTTGTGAAAAAATAAAAATCAATTTAGCAATTTTCTCAAAACATTATTATAAAAATCTCCCATCAGCGTCAAAATCAGATTTAAACTAAATTTGATCATAATCAAATACTTGAATTTCACGAGATTTATAAAAGATATTAAGAAAAAAATCAACATAGGCAAGTTCAGGCCTGAATCTAGCATAAGCTGATGCTGATCTATCACTCTCAGTCTAATTTAAATTATAATTATTATCTTTCAAATAATTGCATCACTATATATATCTACAAATCTAATTTGAGACCTTTTATGACTTATTCACTTGAGCAATCGCTTTTGTTGTACGTTTCTCACATTGTGCATAAATACAACCGAAAGAAAAATTTATGATCGAGCACTCTGTCATTTTGCGAACTAAATCAGGGAAAAATGGAAGGAGAATTCTTGCCGTATTGGGTAATCACGATTGCACCCACCTAAGCAATTACCATGAAAAAGACCTTCATGAAAATTCCCCACGCAGGTACACCACCTCTAGAAATACGTACGTCTTTGGTAACTCACTCCCTGTGCATTCAGCCCAACCCTACTAAACTTCAATTAGTAAGTTTAGATCTGAAATTTCAGCTGACTGATGTCACGAATCTCACCACCGCCATGTGAATTTAATTAAAATGTCTTCCCTGCCACGAAAAATACTGATGGTAATAAGAAAATAAAGAAATGGTTTGACAGTGTCAATGTGTCCAACGGTATAGATACAAGTAGGTAAAATTTGATAGTTATCCATCTGGTATAACTTTCTTAGGAGAGGAGATTTGAGTTGTAGTGATTTTAATTTATTTAATGGATTATACACGGAAGGATTACTCCTATTATATAGCCCTAAACTCAAGAGTCCTTCTGTGAACTCACAAAAATATACGTGGTATAAGGCAAACTCCATATATGCTATTTATTTATCATAATTACCTACTTTAGTTATATTAAAAGTGAACATAACATATTTTGATAATTTCATTCATATGAAAAAAGTATGAAAATAGATCTTTTACTTTAATCAAAATGTTCGAATTAAATATATACCCCAGTTGAAGTCATTGCTGGTATCAAATGTTAGACATCAAGTTTTGTCTTTGTTTCTACTTCCGTATTGTTGTCATTGTTTCTACTTCCTTATTCTATTGCAAGAGGGCCTTTCTATCTCTTTTTTAGTTGATCACTTGTATCTCAAGACTCAACTAATCTAATTCGATAATTTAGAGGGTTGACTCTCCTCATACCCTCTTTTCCATTCCACTCGAATTGAAAATCTTGATTAAGAGAATTTAATGATTTATCACTAAATTTATAGAATATTGGTATCTTTTAACTGCAAACCAAAAAGCCATTTTAAATATTTCATCACATAAATAAAACTATAGTTAGACCTAATAATTGTCACATTTGTTTTCTTTTACAGGTTGCAGTCGAGGAGGAAACAAAAGGAAGCATAGGTGATCTATCATAATTTCTGTCTCTCTAACAGAAACAGATCATATGTTGATCCATATCTGTCCTCATAATTCAAAGTGGGACAAGTGGGAGGGACGTGAAAAGAAAAAAAATAATAATAAATTATGTCATGAATAAAGAAGATAACTAAAACCTAACAAGAGCCTGATATTTTTCTGCTAACTAAACATTATTTTAAGCTAAAGACAACAATTTTTTATGGTAACAATCATGTACAATAACCGTACAAGCATTGAGGCTGAAATTATTAGTTGTCTTCTTCCATGAAAACGTGTAACACCATATGTTGTTTAATCGTACAAGTTCAATCTGATTAAAATGGATATATATTTTTTTAAAATTTCCTCGAACACCCATATATTATTGCTGTTTTTATGTTCACCTGAATGAATTCTTTACCTTATCTATTTGATTAATAACAAATATATATATCACAATAGATAATTGCCAAGTAGATCATAGAAACCTTTTATGATCATTTTATATAGAAAAGTGTTATACTTATCATGAGGATTGCATCATGGCTTAATGTGATAGTTTTGGTTGGTAATGCTGCTGATACCCTTCAGAACTCTAGTTGGAGCAATTAGCTAGGGCTTGCCACCTTTGCTCTTGAGGTAAACGGGGGTTGTTAATCATCACTTCGTCATCATGAATTAATATCGTTTTTCCGATGCGTGATCGTCTTTAACATATGAATCATATAATCCTTTTATGTATGTGACCTGAAGAACCCCAAAAGCCCACACACGTAAGAGTTAAACTTGATAAGTACATTTGTATTTCGACGCCAAGGTATGTTTATTTTGACAGTTGAAGGTTGTTGGCAGAAGAAACTTCCTCAGAATGTTTCTATTGGTTCTGTACCATGTCACCCCATATATAAATGCATCGGTTCAACTAAAAGCAACCCAATTTCTTTTTCTTCTTCTTTTTTTTATTTGGAGGTATTGAAGAAAATTTATATGCATTTTAGTCCTTCGGAATAAGTCTATCCAACTTAGGTTTAAGTAATTGAGAGTATTTTGTAAGCGTATCTAATCAAACATTAGATTACCAAACTTGGTATCATCGCACATGGATTTGGTTGTTGTGGGGGCAGCGCATTTCCCTCATTTAATCTTCTCATCAAATTGAGTGTGCTGCCCTAAAGAAATATTCTTTATTGAAAAGCTTTTGATTTAACTTTTGATTTATTCTAATCATTTTTTTTAAATATATATATTAAATCAAAATTATTTTCCTTTGTCGAAAACTGGATCCATGAAGGGGATGTTTGAACAATGGAATAGGGTTTGAAGAAGATGGAATACATATGGTGCATTCTGCTTTTTGCTATTATATGGTAAGTATGGTTGTGGAGAAATAATAGTATGTTCAAAGGAATAAGTGTCTTTTTTTTTAATAGAATTTTAGACTTTATTAAAGTGAGATTATATATTTTTTTTAGATAAAGGCAAATATCCAAAACGATTGGATTTATAGTCCAAGAGTATTCACATTGGATGGGATGAATTCACAAATATGAAAATATAAAAACAAGAAAAGTTAAATATTCTCAAAATTAATTTGATTTTGGTACATAATATATTATAACAATAAAAATGTTGTATATTCATGGTGTTATGAGAGGTGAGATTGTAAATGTCAAGAGTTGCAAACTCTGTGCCGTTTGAAATTAAGTAAAAAGCTTATTTTTTAAAAAAACAAAAATGGTTTTCTGTGTTGAGTGTATAGTTTTTATTGTGTAATTCAAAAGATGCAAATACATTTTTCTCTTTCTAATTATATGTATCACCTGGTTTGAGTGTATTTTCAAGTAAATCTAATCGAGCATTAGATTACCAAACTTGGCATCCTCCCTACATGGATTTGGTTGTTGTTGGGCAACGTATTTTCCACATTTCATCTTCTCATCAAATTAAGTTTTGGTGCAGAGAGAGAGAGAGAGAGTGAACACCCTACAAAAAAAAATGATGAAAGAAAAAGAAAGAAGAAAGAGGGTGTGTGAACAAAATAAATAAGGGTAGCAATATTGATTTATGTAGTTTTCATTTGCATAGCAATCTTTATAAGTTAAAAGTGACATCTCCTCCTCTACCGGGACTGTGCTTTCTGCAAACCCCATCGCTCTGAGATGATGGTATCCCCAACATACGCAATGTTAAATATTATAAATCTTGGTATTTATTATGAATTTCAATTCAAATGGTACTTTCTTCTCCCTCTTTATAATAGATTTGAGATATATATATATATATATATATATATGCATAATACTCACGCTCATATGAATTAAATCATGAAAATGTAATTTTGGTTGGGTTTGACAAATTGTAATGTCACATGCAGTTTGTCCACGTCAACGTTGTTCATAAATGTTGAATTTAATAGAGAGAGAGAGATGAGTTGTATTAACCCGCACCCAACCACCTTAAATCTTAAATGTTGCCTATCAACTCATTTTTTCCCGTAAGAGTGCTGCCCCCAACTTGCATAAAAAGTCTTGACAAATGTGATTTGATTTATTTTGATTTTGATATGAGGATAACCAGTATAACCAATGTCATGTGAGTTCGATTATGGGTAGTTTTCACTTTGAAAAAATATAACCTGTTTTTAAAATAAATAAATAAATAAATTCTGTCACGGCGCAGATCAAATTCTACTATCTGCGGATTTTTTTTTTTCCTTTACTTGTCTTGCGTATCAAATTCTGAATTTTTTCTTAATCGATCAATATTTGATAATTAATTTTATTAGTTCCGATTAATTCATTTCAAGCTAATCGTTTGAGCCATTAAGAAGCTATCTCTTTTGGTACCTATTTTTTTATTTTTAATATTTAAATCTAAAATTTTAATTTAAAAAATTTAATACCCACAACTTTTGTTTGGGCGGGGTCGAATTTCTAAAGGAACTATCAATGCAGCACTATAAGTTTCTACCGGATATGTTGGACCAATGTTAAAATCGAGCTCAAATAGCAGATCCAATCCCCATTAAAATGACGTGACACTGAAGTTCTCCGAACATGAAGATCGTGAACACCTTGGATACTGCTAGGCCCTGTGGTAATTGGGATTCATATCGAAACATTAATCTAATATTACACTTATATATTAAAATAATTATATATTATACACAATCAAATCTATAAATTAAATCCATATAAAAATAATATGATAAATTTTAAAAAAATCATAATGAGTTTAAGTATCTCAAAAATATAAAAATAAATTAATATGTAAATACCAATAAATATTTATTATTTATGATAGGTTAAATAGGGAATGTCGAAAGATGACTTAAGGATAACTGAAAAGTTATCTAAATTCATGTGAATTTGATAAGATAACTGAATTAAGTTAAATAGGCAAATTCTGTTATGAATTTGGAAGTGAAGTCAATCCTACAGCTATAAATCGGGTTATAGGCCTCAGGTCAATATATAACTCTTCTCCTTAATACCCTCATCATATAGAGAGTCTGTGAGGATGCATTTGATCTGAAAGGTCGTGCCCAGAATTCTGCTCCAGACGAAGGTCGATTCAAAATTTCACTTTATTTAGTTTTCGGCTATGAAATCAGATATATTTTTTATCCGATTTAAGATTTCAATTTCAATTTATTAAGTTTTTAATTCTAATGATATAACACGATATTTGACGTGATTTTGCATAAAGTTATTTTTTCCAACAAGTGGTATCAGAGCCTCTCGTGCTTGAATCATTGGAATTTTTTTATATATTTTAAGATTTTATATGATTTTAATACTGTATGAATTTTTGAAAATATGAATAAAAAATTTTTGTAATATTTTGTTTTTCAACAAAAAAAATATTCAATTTTTTTTTTGTGATGTGGATTTCAATAAAAGAAAAAGTTACAAAAAATTTTTATTGAAATCGACATTTAGTTTTTTATTAAAAGTTGACATCCAGCGTCTCAAAATAAAATAATTGGGAAGTTTTTTATCAAACTCGATATTAAATATTTTATTGAAGTTGACATTCGGTGTTTTAAATATATATATATATATATATATAGGCAAAAGTAAAGAAGATGGCAAGTTTTCAAAAGATTTAAAACTTTTGATATTTTGGAATATTTTCTTTCCTTCTCTTTTGGATATTTTTCAGAAAGTTGTTTTTTTTTTAGATCTTTTGAACTTTCAAAAAAAAAAATGACAAATGGAAGGAAGTTGACATTTTGAGCATATAAATATATATATATATATATATATATATATATATATATTTATGAAAGTAGACATTCTTTTTTCTTTGGAAATGAATCTTTATGATTTCCTAAACAAAAAAAAAATGTGTAAACTTTTTTATGGTAAATAATAAAATTGATTTCTTTTCTTTTTTTTTTAAAGGAATATATCGGATCTTATTTTTCCCATAACACATTTTTTGAAAAATTATGATTTTAAAAATTCTTTTGGATTTTGATTTGTTTTAAGAAATTTCCAAATTCAAGTATTTTTTTTAAAAACATCTAATTTTAAAGAATATTTTGAAATTTAGTTTCTTTTAAAAAACGATCAGAATTTGGAAAACAAAAAAAAAAGAATCTTTTAGATTTCAATTTTTCTTTTATTTTTTAAGGTTTGACTTTCCAATTTTAGAATAAAATTTTTCAATAAAAAAATTAAGGAAACCTTTTGTCTTAGGAAACAAAAAAAAGAAAATTTATAGATTTTAATTTATTTTTTTTAAAGAATGATATTCCAATTTCAGAAAAAAAAAATTGCAATTAAGAAAATTTCCAATTTTGGAAAAAAAAATTCCAAATTTCAATTTCTTTTTTTTTAAACGTTGACTTTGCAATTTCAGAAAATAAATTGTAATTAAAAAAATTTTTGTTTTTATTAAAAAAAAAAAAGAAACTTCCAGATTTTAATTCCTTTTTCTTAAAGTTTGGTTTTCCAATTTTAGAAGAAACTTTTTCAGATTTCAATAAAATAAAACTTTTCTTTTATTGCAAATTCACATCACAAAAGTATCAATATTTTTTTCAAAATAAAAGGGTTTTATTGGTCATTTTGGATTCAAACAAAACCAACTCTGGGTGTAAAGATATTGAAACTCATTGAAATCAATTAAACTCATTTTTCATCCTTATCATTCTACGATTTTCCTTTTATATTCAAAATTGACCAATCTTTTAGTATGCGATGAGATGACATGTCTAGAAAAATTCTATTACTAAGATGGGGATAAATTTAAGGTTGGCTGGTTTTTAAACGGTTTTAAATGAACTCACCACTTATTTGAAAATTTTCCTGGTGTCCTCTGCTACAAAAAGGGGATTAGCCAAGTTTTGGATCAATTATCGGCAAAGGGTGAAGATTTTGGTTTTATACCGATAATGACAGTATAGGAATGGAAAAGTAAGATGAATGAGACAAATTCGGTAAAATTGGGCTTTTATAAACCCAATTAAAAGTTAATAAGATTGGGTTTTAAATAAACAAATTTGCAAGAAATTGAACCCTATCATAATGAAATTGAAATTGAATTTTTTTCAATTACAAATATGATTCAAATATGAGTATGGTTTCGTATATATCTCGAGATGAATTAATTAAACAATATGTCGTCAAGGTGAGTTCTGTTGTGAAAATTAATTTATTTTGGTATATAAAAAGTTATGCATGCAATTCATGTGAATACCAATCAGTTCAAAGGAAGATCTGTATTTGACAAAATTGTATATACACCATATGGTAATAAATACATGACAATTATTCAGTTTTACATGTGATCAATTCATCAGGCCAAAGGAAGGTAATTGATTGACATATTTTTATTGTCAGCGTTTAATTACTACACCTATGGTTTTGTATATATTTCAAGATAAATTAATTAAAACAGCATGTCGTCAAAGTGACATCTCTTGTGGAAATTAATTTGTTTAGAGATGTAAAAGATTGTGCGTATACAACTATATAAATATTGATCTACCCAAAGAAAAGTTTATATTTGACGGAATTGCATATACACCTTATGGTAATAAATGCATGATAATTTTACAGTTTCACATGTGACCAATTTATTATGCCAAAAAAAGATAATTTGTTAATGTATTTTTATTGTCAGTATTTGATTACTGCACCAAGATACCACTTACAACTTAATTATTTTGTCCAAAGATGAAATGTTAATGGAGTGACCGGTATCTTGCGATGGGAAATTACTCATATTTGAATTTATTTATTTTTAAAATTTCATATGAGTATATATGGATTATTGTTCTCTGTTTGACGGATATTAATGCCCAATTCATATTGATTTTTAAATTGAATGGTTTAAATTTTAAGTTTGAATTTAAACCTTACGTTAAAAATCAATTCTCCCCACTACTTACAGGTAAGAGTACCTCTGAAAAGAGGGAGAAAGAAATGTGGAAAAAATTGAATCGCATATATCTAATGATGATAAAGTGGGAAATCCTAAAAACATTAAGATGCACTCTATGTAAATTAGTTGTGATAGTTAAATCTTTTTTTATGGATATTGAGAAATGATCTGTCAAAAATGAAATGGTTACTGGTACACTCTTGATAAATCTTATCTCCATGCGGTATAATGGTTAAGAACCCTTGACCACTAAGAACAAAAGGAAAGAAAAAAAAAGGAAGTAGGATAAAGATGCTGTATGAATAATATCACAAAAGAAACAACAAAAGATACTAATTGAATCGGAAAAAAATGGTTGCTTCTTCTATGGTGCTAAAAAATACAAGATAAAGAGAATGTACTATCTACTATGCTCGGCATGATAAGAAAGGTATATTTCTTAGTTTGTTTTGTTCTGAGATTAACTTAATTTTGGTATCAGGATACATTCGGTGGTCAGTTTCCACTATGACTATTCATATCGGTGTGTTTATGCAGAGTTTTCTAAATTGTCGATTGTCAATTGATGGTGAAAGATATATTTACGTGCACGATAACAATAGAGTTTCAGTTATAGTAATAGAAAGATTTATATTATCATTAAAAACCGATTTCTATTTGGATCTTAATGAAACTTTTGTTGTTCCATCTTTTAGATAGAATTTGATTTCCATTTTTGTGTTAGACAGATTAGTTTTTACCTGTTTTTCGAAAATGGAAAAGTTGGTTGGTTTCTTAAATTCAAATAAGTTGATTCCGATTATCTATCAGGATTTGATAATCTATATTATTTTGATACTGTTACTTCATTTAATGAATCTCTATGATATAATACTTGAAGTTTACAATTTAAGTTAACCAATAAGAATTTCTCTCCATTATGGTACAAGAGATTGGGTAATATGTCCAAACAGAGAATAGGGAGACGTGTCAGAAAAAATTCTTGATACCTTTAATTTTACAGATTTCGATATTTGTATAAATTGTATAAAGGAAAAATAAACCAATAAAATGAGATTAAAGTCAACAGGAATTCAGACATCTTAGAACTGATATATACAAATATCTATGGGCCATTCTTTTTTGTTTTTTAGAATGTTCAAAAATGTTTTATCACGTTTATAGATAATTATTTATGATATGACTCAATCAAAATTGCAGTATACATCTTGAGTAGGGTTTCCTACTAAAACAACTACCGAAACTCCATAAAAACTTTGGATTGACACGTGTTCTAGTCTAAAGTACCTACATGTTTAGTGTTGTCCAACTAAGATTAGTTCTATTAGACCTAATAAAAGAAAACTAAACATCAGGACGGTTAGTTGATTAATAGAGTATTTTGAAAAGTTTAAGGGGTATTAATTGTCACGCCCCGAACCGGGAATCGTGAACAGCCGCCCGTTGCCCTGGATACAGGCTGTATTTCTACAGAAAATCGGACAGAATCTCCCCATAAATCGGAGGTCTCCCATGTACAAATAAACCTGTATACCTGTAAAATTTAAAATCATCTTGTAAATTAAATAATTGACCATCCCGACCTCTCCATAACCAACAAATCTCACAACCGACATCCAGAACAACGCAAGACTAAATAAATTACCAGCAATCCTAGCCACAGACCTCTACTGTCATGCCCAACTAGAGCATGAGCAGTCGCCGCACCGAGCGGGTCTAAGTTTATACAAATGTATAACAAATTTCCCAAGTAACATTCAAATACATACAATCGTCTCAATGCAAATGAAATATGAGAGTTTCGCAAATAAATATACATAATTTATACAGTCATCCCATAATAAGTACACGGCCAACTACGAACCTCAACAAGACCTCGCAGTGTCAAAATAAAATACATAATTTATCTTTTAATTTAAACTTAAGATCTCACCTTCCTGAACACCAAGTACACCCAAACTCTATACTCTGAAATGTCGCTCCAACACAAAAATCCTGTCTGGGGGAGGAAAGAAGAGGGGTGAGTATCTATGGGAGGATACTCAGTGAGTGAGGGGATTAATCTCAAGTACTAATAGTGTAGGTGAATATTGGAGTGTCAATAGTATCATTCGTAAACAATAACTCAAATTTCGCAATAAATCATGATATGTTCAATAAAATGAACTCATTTATTCAATCACACGATATCATACATATATGCATCCATTTAAAAATCAAGTAGATCATAGAGCTGGCCGAAAGGATCTTGGCAAAGGTCAACCATGACCAAGGACAGGCGCATCGGGGGTGTTATTATGCAAAGTGTTTCAAAAGTAACTCTCTACCCCGACGTTGGCCGTGGGCTTAGCTCCTTGCTTACCCAGACTCGTCAAATAGGACTCCGACTGGTGCTAGATGGTGGCGTCACACACGTCCTCCCCCGATATGGGTTTAACCGGCCGCGCCTATGAATAAATATAAACTGGACATTTGCGGATACCTCCTGCAGAAGCGTATCCGGGCAACCCGTGCCTCTACAAAGTCCCTTCGTAGCTACGGAATCATCAATGTCATCATCACAGTATCACAAGGGTACAACGTCCCACAGATAAGAATCATATCATCACAAGTGGGCATCCCAGTGCCCTCACAGATCTCAAAACATTTTAAATTCGTGTGCCAATACAATTTCATCAAAATCATTTTAAATCAACAACCGATGCAATGGTAGAATAGAAAACATTCAAGTTCTCAAATCATGGCACAATTTCATTTCATTCAAACATGGATGTATAGTCATAGAAATCATAAGTTTACGACACTCCAATAATCACAAAACAGATTTTGAGATTTAATATCACACATCGAATCAATGCATATCAAAGCATGTTTTGTTTAAAAACAAGGTAAAATCAGGTTTCACTATTTCATGCAAGAGATTAGGGTCCCACTCACCTTCTAGGGAGGGTGGTCACTCCCTATTTTCACAATCAAACCAATTCAACTCCTCGAATCTCCAACAAGATCAACCTAATCAAAGTATCACATTAATCATCAAATTTCCAATTATTCTTAGGGTTTATCATTTTCCCTAAGTTTGTACAAACCCTAATTCTCAAATTTATGAATAAACTCCAATGTCATCAATTTTCATTCCATTTATAAGTAATTTACTAAATCAAAATCAAGCTAAATTCAAAGCTAAAATCGTTCAAAAATCGAAAACAAGTCTAAATACATAAATTCCCTATAAATTAGAAAAATCTTTGAAAATTCATACACTTTTCATTTCTCATCCGATTTCTTCAAACCATATCTCATTTTAAAGGTATTGAAACCTATTTTCATAATATAGAGATTGTATTTAACTTACCTATATGCAATATCAACTATAATGTAAAACAACGCATCAATCTTTAGACTCAAATCTCAAATTTCGACTGTTTTCATGCATTCGTCAAATTAAACTCTAAGTGAAACCATTTAAATCAATTTAACTCAATTCTATCATCCGAAACAGCTCAATTTCGTATAAAATCCTCTATTTAACCTAAACAATTACGTATAATGTCAGATAACGCATTCAAATCTAATCTAATATATATCCTAACATATACAATGCATTCTTACTCTAATTTACCCTAAATTCATCCAATGTATCGAAAGAATTTGTATTTTACCTCACCTAGGGTTTCTCGGTTTGCAGACCTAGCTTTTAGTCGCCAGTGGTTTCAAGCTCAACCTGTAACGGTTTCAAATTCGGAGCAAATGTTAGCAATTAACCCTAATTACTCAGAAAATTCAAAACCCTAGAACTAGGGCAAGGAATTGGTCCTCACCTGCGCAGGAGATGAGTGCAGACCCGGCCTAGGGTTTCAAAGTCTGCTGATTTGGGCTCTGCAAGAGTACAGAAGGCGCGCGAGCAGGGAATGAGCTGCAGCCGCGCGCGCAGGAAGGGACTGTCGCGTGCTGGCATGCGCGCAAGAGGGGGGGCTGTCTCGCGCGGGGTCACGCGTCTCGCGCGCGCTGTCGAGCTAGTAGTCGCACTCTGTTGCGCGCGCAGGGAGTAGCAGAGCGAGAGAGAAACTGAGGGAGACTGAGAGACTGAGAGGGAGGTAGAGAGTGGAAGATGGGTGGTGGTAGTGGAAGAAGCCGAGTCGCGGCGGAGAACCGCGAGAGGGAGAGAGATCGAGCAAGAGTCGCGGGTGAGAGAGATCGCGAAAGGGAGACAGTGAGAGAGAGCAACCGAGAGAGAGAGAAAGAGAGAGATAGAGAGTGAGACCGAGAGAGAGGGAACTGAGAGAGAGTGAGAGAGCAGGGAGGGAATAGAGAGAGAGACGGCGGTGTGTGGCGGCGATCAGCGGCGGCGGCGGCGGAGGAGGAAGCCGCGGATGGTCGCCGGAGAGGGTGAGAAACGAAGAGGGAGAAGGAGAAAGAAAGATTAGGGCTTTTAGCCATAATCTTCATTTGGGCAAAACGCAGCGTTTTGCTGCGTTTTGTCCCACCCACTTTTTTTTTTTTTTTTTTTTACAACTTAATTAATTAATACATAAAAATATATATATATTTATACCCACTTTTCTCTAGAATATAAATCTCATAGAAATGAGATTTACTGCGAATTACGAATGCAACATTTTAAAATATACCAAAAATTTAAATTTAATATCCCAAAATCGAAAATCAATAAAATTAAAATTTCTCTATATATATATAAATGGAGAATTATTTTATTTAAATTTAGGAACGGAAGTACAACCGTACGAATACCGTAGTGTCGGCGTTACATTAATTTTATGATCTTACAAATAAGATCTTTTTTTAGTTGGAAAGTGTCCGGTTCTTTGAAAATGTTGAGTTTGTCGAGAGAGATACGATTAGAGATATTGTCTTCTAAGAGGAATATGTTGATATTCTCGCAAGTGTTATTGGACAATGTTGGAAAACCCTCCATTCTGGAAGAACAAACTCAATCATCTCCAGAACCGATATCGTGAAAGAAAAGATAAAATTCATATAGGTATCCCGACAGTGATATTACAAATTTTATCAAATCTTTATCTCATTAGATTTTGAGATAAAATTTAGTTGATAATTATCGATATCACAAGTTTTGTAGGAGCAAGTACTCAGGAGATATCCCTATAGTAAGGGAGACAAGTTTAGTTTCTATCAGTGTCTCAAAAATGATCTTTAATACAGAAAAATATAGAAAATTCATTATGTATCAGCAGTATAAGTCTGATGTATATTCAGATCTGTATGCGTTCGGATATTGCGTACATTATGGAAATATTGGACAGAAATTTAAGTAATTTTGAGAATAGGACATTTGAAAATAGCCAAATGGTTCTTGCAATGCTTACAGAGAATGAAAGGGCATATGCTCACATATTGAAAGTGAGATCAGTCTGAGATCATTCGGTATAATGATTCCGATTTTGTGGGATATCAAATTAGCATGAAAGTTACAACTTACTGCATATTAGCTGGATGAGCTATTTTTAGAAGAGTGTTAAATAGTCTCTTATTGCCTCTTTCATCATGGCAGCGGAATTTATAATATGTTATGAAACATCCAATTATGGAATATGACTATGAGCTTTTGTCACAGAATTATGGATAATAGATGACATTAATAGACCACTCAAATTATTGTGTGACATTAATATTGATAGAAAATTTTAGATCATTCAGTTGTTTCGCAATTACATAATTATAAAGTTTCATATATAAGTCAAGTATGAGATTATTGGATCATTAATTCAATATTAGGGTTATATATTAAAATAATTATGTATTACATATTGTCAATCCCATAAGTTAAACTCATATGAAAGTAATCAGATAAATTTGAAAATTTTCATAATTTGATTTAAATATCTCAAAAGATATGGAAATAAATTAATGTGTAGATACCAATTGACATTTACTATTTATGATGGGTTAATTAAGGAATGTCGAAAGATGACTTAAGGATAGCTGAAAAGTTACTTAAATTCATGTGAATTCGACAAGATAACTACATTAAGTTAAATAGGCAAATTCTGTTATAAATTTAGAAATAAAGTCATCCTTACAACTATAAATAGGGTTATGACTCCCAGATCAATATATCACTTTTTTCCCTAATACCCTCATCATATTGAGAGAATTTATGAGAATGCATTTGACTTGAAAGATCGTACCTAGAATTCTGCTCCAAACGAAAGTCGAATCAAGATTTCACTTTATTTAGTTTTCGACTATAGAATCAAGTATATTTTCCATCCGATCTAAGATTTCAATTTCAGTTTATTAAGTTTTTAGTTTCGATAATTTAACACGATATTTGACATGATTTTACATAAAATTATTTTTCTCAACAATTCTACCCCAGCACAAATTATGCCCATTCTCACGAAGTATGGGCGCACGATTGACGGTCAATGAACTGAGTCGTGCGAGTTTTGGTTGAAGAGAAACAAGGAACACTAACAAAGTCATCTCAACTCAAGAACAGATAGACCACCAGGACAATGGAGAGTTAAATTGTCGTTTGCATACTCCTTTTAGAAGGCCCAATAGCTAGTTTTTACTGAAAAAGAGACATCGGTTAATATTAACATTTAGGATTAGTCATGTTATGTCCAAGTTGTTTGTTGATTCAAATTCATTCGATAGAACTTGGCTAATGAAAAAAACCTCAAGTTGAAAATGACCATTCAAATTCATTCGAGGTTTTGTAAGGTAATTGCTTCTCAATTAATGGGATTTGTGCTGAAAATGCAGAGGCATTAAGATAGTTGATAAACTCCAGCCACCAATCCACCCACTAGTGTGCAATGATCTCTCGACAGCCACTTCAAAGACCGAACAAGAAGCATAACGGAAATACTGAGGTCTAAGAGGAAGTTATTCAAAACACCTAACAAGGCTAAGAGTAACCTAGCTGTTCCTCATGTCTATAAAGGTTGGCATACCCATAACCCTTTTTAACATTTTGACATCAATTATTACAAGATCTCTATCCATTTTAAGAGTAGTCATAACCTAATCTGACATCTACCGGTGGTCAGAAATGAAAAACGAAAACGGATATGAAACGATACGAGAAAACAAAATTTTGTAAGAATATAGAAAACGTGAACGTGAACAAATATGTAAATATAAAAAATATAAAGATTTTTAAGTAAATATAAATTATTTTATGAAAATAATAGAATAATCATATTTTATAATAAAAATCTAAAATGATCAAATATATAATTATTAATCATAATACAATTAATATAAAAAATTATAATTATAATTAAATAAATAAATAATTTATTAAATATGAAAAATATGTAATTATAAAAAATATAAAAATTTTTATATAAATATTAATTAATTTAATATATTAAAACGTAAACAGAAAACACTAGCATTGAGCAGCATTAGCGAGTAGCAACATGTTTAACTAGTCAACCAAGATTCCAAGTACTTTATCGTTAGGGATATGAACATAATCTACTTTTTTGGTTTTCTTGTGCTGACTTTAACATCATCTAATGTTTATGATCTAATTTTTAAATAATAAATTTCATTTACATTAAGATTTGAATTGCCCAAATCAAAAGGGTCAACGCCAAATTTAGGAAGGGCAGCCTTTTCGAATTCCACTTCTTTATGAGATTCCTATTCCCCTTGAATGGATCGAAAAGAATTGCCCATGTCAAAATTCTACGATAACCAACTAGAAATAAATTGAGAAAAAGAAGTGCCTTTTCCTGGACCAATCGGTGTCCATTAGCGAAGGCGACGGCTGAACCGATGTCTGAACCAAGATGCATTTGAATTAAATTTCAGATTTCAAACTTGAAAATAAAAAATACTAATTAAATAAGATTTTCCGTAAACAGTCAAATCAGATTAGTCAATATGATTCTGAATATCGATGACAAGTAAACAAAAAAAGATATAGCGTGGCTCCCTTTAGTTTGGTGGTCACATCAATGACCACCACTTGAGTTCAAACTTTAAGCACCCAGGATCTAAACTTTCCAATTAAGAGGATTTTTAAACTCATAGTTAACATCCAGTTGCTTGTTTGGGTGATGGAATTTCTCTTTCTCGAGCAGAGAAAAGGAACCTGTAAACAAGCTTGTGTTAGTCGCCCTTACTCGAGTATGGATAAATCATCTAAACGTAAGGAAAATACGAATACCCATAAAAAGACAATCGATGCTGCTGCTGTGGTAACCTTTCATGGGCCAAAACTAAAAAGGAAGAAGAAAATATAGAGAAAAAGAAGTTCCAATCAGGATCAACAAGTCTCTTTTTCTCCATATGAAGAAATTTAAGGGAATGTATATTCCAAAGAACTAAAATAATAATAACAATAATAAATATTATGCAATTAGTGACTTGAGATTGAGAAGTAGACGCAATACTTTGGGATGCTTATAGGATGCACAAGTATCGTGACTGCATTTTTGCAAGCACAAATGCATCATTTGTCAGCTCAACCCCCCAAAATTTATTGGCTGCCTAGTAGAGTTAGATTATGGCAGTATAGTGTTTTTCATTGTTCACCACCATGATATGATGATATTGCAGAAACCCACGGATACCAAAAGCATAAGATTAATGGCGGACAACAAGAAACCTATTTTAGAGCACTTGTGCCATAGATCATGAATGTGAACACATATCTGGAACTACCTAAAAATACTAACCCTTGTAATAACATGCCAAGGAGCTAGAGCAAATATTTTCTGAGAATGCTAGGAAGAAAAAATAAATATTTTTGCTTCGAAATTCAGTGGGGAGCCTCAGGTTGTGAACGATTCTCTGGCTCATGCACATAAAGATGTGAATGAACTGTTAGAAACAAACCCCACCTACAGTGTGAACGAACTGCACAATATTAAACACTGGGGACACAATTCACATTCTTTAACACCTAGTAGTATAAAGTATCAAGCAAAATGCATAGCACATGAAGACCATTTTAAATCATCAAAAACATCAGTATTTATGACAGTTAAATCAACACAAGCCAACATCCAAAATAACACATCAAAATATAAGAGAGAGAAGAATACAAGAGATGCCAGAACATTGTGTGACCAGAGGAACAGGCTTCATTGCCGCTTACCTGGTGAAGTCGCTGCATGAGGGGGGACGCCCTGTGAGGACTACAGCCAGAGATCCAGGTTTGTTATGCTTTTTAATTAGGTCATCGAACCACAGTAGACTGCAGAGGAAAAATGCGGTGATATCAGGTACATAACAGGCTTATAAAGTCAAAGACGAAACAAAACTTCACATCTTCTATGTGTGCGACATGAAAATACGGGGTTCAGGAACTAAATAAAGCCACATTAATTTTCTCCCTTGACACAAGCAATGTGGACAAGGTTGGTTTCTTGTGGGAGATGATTGGAGCCAAAGAAAGGCTAAAGATAATGAAAGCTGATTTGATGGTAGGGGAAATCTTCGATGAGGCCATACAAGGAGTTGATGGGGTTTTTCACACTGCATCTCCAGTGCTTGTGCCTCATGATCACAATGTTCAGGCAAAGTTACATTAAAATTTCATGAATGGCGTTACTTATAACTGTTCATTTCAGTTGAATATACCCTGCTATGGGCTCCAAATTTTGTCCCCAATGTCTTACTGTCTACCCATTTTTATACAGATCATGCAGTGTAGTTCTCACTCAAAATCATTTACACTGATGATACTGCATATCCTGCCATGTCATATTGATCACAGTTTCCTAGTAATTTATCTAAGAGTTTTTGGAAAGCTAGAATAGAACCATACCACTAAAATGTACTGTATAGTTTGCCTGAATCAAGACAATGGTAACTTACGGTGAACCATATCGTTCTGTCACAATATGAGGGCGATTATATTGCTTGACTTGTCCATTCTCCAATCTTAGAGGCCATGATCTGCATAATAATGATGCCATGCTACATAAATTGTCCATGAACTTAAAATTGTCTGGAAAGAAAAAGATGGACCATGATCTGCACAATCATAGACAATTTCAATGTTCTTTGTGGATGAACTGGAAAGAACTGCACACCCATGTCTGGAAAGAAAAAGATGGATCATGGATGTTTTTTTGTTTATTCAATGACTTGGAGCAATTTCAAAGTTTCCATTTTGTTGCAGGCAAATCTAGTTGATCCATGCATTAAGGGTACCTTGAATGTGCGGAGATCCTGCTCAAAAGCAAGAAGCGTTAACAGGGTTGTCCTTACCTCTTCCACTTCTTCAATGCCATGATGTCCAACAAACTTCTCCTCTTACTGAATCACACTGGAGTGATCTGGAGTACTGCAAGCAACACAATGTAAGAAGCCTCCTGGACTTTACTCCAATGGAGGACAAAGTTTCACTGCAGTATAAGACATAATATATTCACTTTGTATGCATAACACAAAAACCAGGATCACATGGTTAACAATTTTCCTTTTATGTAGCAGTGGTATGCATATGCAAAAACTTTAGCAGAAAAAGAAGCTTGGAGAGTAGGAGGGGAAAATGGAATAGATCTAGGGGTGATCAATCCTTCTTTTGTTATTGGCCCACTGCTGGCACCACAACCAACCAGTTCACTGTTCCTTCTGTTGGCCATCATCAAGGGTTAGGCTCTCCTTTAGATGCAACATGACCCATAGAGGAACTAAAGTTGCCATCTATGAAGTGGGGATGACTTGGGTCTGGTTGAGGGTGCTAATCAGACCAACCAGTTGGAAGCACTTTGTACAGAGGTGTATACCAATATGGTGACGCATCCTAAACAACAGTCCAACAGAACTTTTTTATTTTTGTCAAATCAAGTGGTGGACCATAGCTAATATTTGTCGCCATATTCAACACGTTCCAACTGGTTGATCGATTCTGACAACCTCAACCAGACCCAAACCACTACCTTATGAAGTTTGTTCAGTCATTATCACTTGAAGATATTAGGATAATTTGTTAGCCATCCCACAAGAAAAGAGAGCAAACCTGTTAATGAGCTACAACAGTGCCACATTTTAGCAAGCACAAATACCCTTGAACTAGAACAGAATATCAAGGGATAAAAAATAAAAGGGTCTTCAGAGACTGTATAACTAGAAAACAGCCGCAAGCTATTTCCTTAACTCATCAGACTAGTTTGAAACCTCAAATGCTTCTTGTTTAGGTCTAAGTGGCAAGTATCCAAACACAACAATGAGATTCGTGCACATGGATGATGTGGTAGCTACCCATCTTTTGGCTATGGAGGAAAGCGAAGTATCAGGAAGACATATGCTCAAGCTCAGTAGCACACCAGTCACAGATCATTGAGATGCTGAGAACAAATAATATCCTCTTTCTGATAAACCATGTTTAAGAAACCAGTTTGAAGATACCAGATCATGCTCATTCAGACATGTTTACAGATACTTATGCCTTTGCAGGTGTGGCAACCAGCAGGGAGACACCGGACCACACAATTTGGATACTAGCAAAGTTTTTCACTTGGGACTTCCTGCTTTCAAAACCCTCGACCAAATGTTTGAAGATTGCATTAAAAGTTTCCAAGGGGTTTCTCTAAGCATCATTATGGAGTTTGCAGAGTTCTGCTTATTGGAATTTGCTCTTTCTTCCAAGATTAAAAAAGAAATGGAACGACCACAGATGAATGGTTAGTTTTGTTCCTCCATTTCACTAAGTTTTAAACAGCACGAAACAGGTATGGCGATGCATAACTATATCTAATGAACACCAATTAGGGGTCAACCGAATTAACTCACTCGAGAAACAACAAACTGAGGCTTCAACTAGAAATAACAAGATTAAGAATTTACAGAGGACGAGACATAAGCAGTCTCAAAACAACCCAGTCAACCAGATTCTGAAGGTGGGGTTTGCAATGTAGGCCCAGAAAGGCCAATTCCTGCATGGAGATTATTTCGTCATGCAGTCGTTAGAGAGAATGTTTCATAATTTTCTATGCATATTTAAGGGGGAAAATCCTAAGTTCAATTTCATACTGACAACTCAGGACAATGGAAAATGGAGTTAACGAGGAATCATGGCAACCACAAGAAAGCTAGGATTATCAATAAAAAAAAGAGAAAATTGCTGTAAACAATTGCTCAAAGAACAATTGATTGGCATACAAATAATAGAAGAGTTCAGGATTGCTGAACTAAACTATTAAAATTATGTCTACTTTTGACTGTATTTATTTCTGCTGGATAAGTACACATGCCAACAAATGCATGGACAGTATGTGGGAAAGGAAAATTAGCACTTAATGTTCTACCAAGTTTTCTAATTACAATCATTCCATAAAGGCCCTGTTTGTGTGTTCTCAACTTGTCCAATTTATCTCTATTTTCTTTTATTTTATTTGTAAAAATTTTCGACTAAAATGAAAAATTTTTTATAAAAGATAATAGAATTTCACAGGTCAATTTTCTCCATAAAAAAACATTAAAGTTATTATTACATCAAATTTATTCTTATGTTAAAAATTCCTTGTAAGTTCAACTTTTCTAAATGGGTCAAAGAGTTTCTTGACTTCTACAACTCCAGTGATGTGCACTTGAATCGCAGGAAGGTCATATGAAGCACATTTTGGTGCCTTATTTCTAGACCCCTCAACACCCATTGCACAAGTCATCAAAGTCAATATGTTTTTATCTGCACAAAGTCAATTTAGGAAAATCAATCCTCTCATGGCTTGCCATATAAAGCATAAAGCATATTTGATCTCATTTGAACAAGTAAAGAAGGGGTAAAAGGACGAAAACTAATACCAAAATAAGACCCTAAGTACACCATAAGTTGCAGCAGCTCCAGTTCCTCCACTATCACCACCACCTCAAGAAAATTTATCTTTACAAAGTGAAAATGATTTTTGAGAGCAAGAGAGCACATGCAATGCACCTCTCACGTTACAACCCCTAATCTATCACAACAACCTAATCTGCAAATGCTGACACGTACATTTCCCAAGGGAACATGGCGATTCGCCCAAGGAGTATTGGGGATCTTCCCTGTCCTTTACTCCCCTTTACTCCTGCTCGTTTTAGTTCAGCAGCCACAAACTATTCAATCTGTCTTTTTAGGCCTTGGGAGTCATATTAGGAGGCATCCAATGGTTCCGGAAATTCTCGTTCAGGGGGTTGTTTGTATTCAGATTCTGCAGCAGATGAGTGGTTGTCTGATCCAAAGGCTCAACTGAGTCATTCCAACTGTTTGCTTATTCTTTGGATTCCAGATACCAATCTTTCCATTTGGGGCTTCCTGCCTATTCTGATTCTGGGGTCGTGACTTGCTGTTCCTGATTTGCATGTCACGGAATTAGTTCCGGATGCGACGGTCGGGGGGAAAACACATGATTGTGGATTAGATGATTCGTTATTGGGGGAACAGCAAGTTCGATGGGTATAGGGATGTTCCCCCTACAGCGAGGGCGGCTCTAGAAGACGCTCTAGTCCTTGAAGATATGGTAATATAGACTTCTCTAGTCTATTCCCACAGACGGCGCCAATCTGATGGAAGTGTGTGATGGCTTCTCAGATACCGGCTCTTTCTTGACTCGAACTGTAATCACCGATTGTGGATACACCTGCAAAAACAGCCGAAGGGTGCTCCGGCGGGGAAACTCCGACACTCAAGTCAGTAAAGAGCGGTTTTCGTCTGAAAGAAACAGACTGAGAGTTGAGGGAAAGTGGTTCCCTGTCATCAATGTGCCCTCTATGTTAGGCTTAGAGAGCGCACCTGATGTCGAGGGTTTTGAGATCTCTTATACATGTAAGAGTTGTGCGCCGCTGAGAGATTTCCACCATACTTTTCTTATCGAACTGATCCGAGAATCTCAGAAGTCAATATTACGAATTGATCACGATCCTCTTATATCGGGAAACCTTCCTCTTCGAGATGGATATTTTCTTTATATGAAAGATATCATAATTACTGTTACGAAATAAGTAACTGGAATCGAGGAAGTTCTGACATTCCTCTTTAATCAACAGGGATGCTACCCATCGTTTGGTTGCTCGACCGATAAAAGGTTTTCGAGACTTATCCGGTTATAAGGCTGATATTTGTTTGACCGATCGAGGTGACTGTTTCCGCTTGATGAGTCACGATCGGTTAATTGGAGCGGCTGAGGCCCTATCGTTCGGTAGACCCGGGCGGCTAAGGCCCTTCGGTAGATCAATCGGGGTGGTTACGGCCCTTTGACAGATTGTTGTTGCGGACGTTAGATACTAATCGGTAGGCCTCCTTTTCATTGACCTTTTGAGAATTGACTCTTTTGGACTAGGTATTAGAATACGTCCCATCATTTAGATTTTAACAAAACGTAACATGCATATTATTTTAAATATTTTACAAATATATATAACTGAGAGTTGTTTGAGGCACTATGATTTCACCACAAAATAAATCTTATTTTGCAATAAATTACCCAATGATTGTCATCAAATGATAGTTTAATGGTCATAATCTTCCTTCTTAACTAGGGATTCAATTCGCTGTATAATCACTACAAAAAAAAAATAAAATAAAATAAAATTACCCAATGATTTCACTTTTCAATATTAACCCAACGATTTCAGGCTGGGCCTTGCGTAAAGGTTGATGACATACTAGCCAACATATAACAGGGCCAGGCCCAGAAAGATGGGCAACGCTTTTACGTGTTTTTTTTTTTGGGTAACGACGACGCTTGAACGTTGGTCGACTATGGACGGCCACAATTATTCGTTGAGGTCCTTAGAAGCATTGGTATCACAATTACTTCCATGTCTCAAGTTCGTTCTTTTTTTTTTTCCTTACCCCTTTTTACCGGTATTTGAAAATCTAACTGTTCTATTTTGAACAGTTATGAAACTCAATTTAGAAATTAATTCTCTCAGTACTAATCTTTTTATTTTCAAGACTTGAACTCGAAATTTTAATTAAAAAAATCTAATGTCCTATCACTAGATCCACAACACAACGGTTATATGCTTCAAATTCTTGAAAATGAGAAGACAATCTCGTTGCTTGATACATAATGGTCATGGCTCGAGTCAAATATTCTATGGCAGATAGAAGTATCCTGATAAGGCACAACGATATAGACATGCTAGCTCTCTTTATATAAAACCCAAAAGAGGAAATAAAATGAGAAAGTCTTTAATTTTGATTTTTTTTTTCCTTGCTATGCTTGTGAGACGACGAACATGATTTTTGAGCTGTTGTTCACGTTTGATGAATTTATGAATAAATAGTCCAAAGTAATGGTTCAACCCATTTAAAAAAAAAAAAAAAAAATCAACACAAAAAGTGTCCTCTGGTACGTCTAGATTTCGAGGTGACGTGACCAAGAAAGGTGGTGTCCCTTTTGCAATGTCTTGGTCACGGCAAGGAAGCTTCTTCTACAAAATCCGAGTCTAATCAGGTTTTTTTCCTTATTAAAAGTCAAGAATCTCACCTCCTAAATTGAAAAATATGTCTGCTATAAAGGTGTGGGGAATAATGTTAGTCACGCACATGGGTGTTGCATGTAATATGTGGGGGTGAGTGTGGAATCCTAAGATTATGGTTGAAAATATAGTATCTCCGAAGCAAGTTGCGAGCAATACCAGCTGCTTGCGGCTGCTGGGTCTCGGTCTCTTTTTGACGCATCTGTTGGAATTACCCATTTTAGAAGTAAATACATGCGTTTACACTGAAGCACCCCAAGTGGTCTGATTGGAACCAAAAAGGTACCGTACACCGACCCTCGTCCACACAATTATTCAACAAAAGTGCAGTTACATAAAAGTTGATCTGGGTGTTTTTGGGAGGATAATTTAATTGATTACAATTTTTCTCTTTTAATTCTTCAAAATTTAAATTACATACAATTAAAAAATAAAATAATAATAAAATTGATCTGTAGTGTTAACTCTCGGCTAACCTGTAACTCCAATATTCACCTAATTTTTTCAATATTAATATTTTCTGTTTTCAAAACGCCTTTCGTTTGTAAAACATTTTAACGTTCTAAATTATACAAAAATTTTTATATTTTTTATATTTAATAAATTATTTACTTATTTAATTATAATTTTTATTTGTTATATTATTTGTTTTATAATTAAATATTATATATTTGATCATTTTACATTTTTATTATAAAATATAATTATTTTATTATTTTTATAAAACAATTAATATGTACATAAAAATTTATATATTTTTTATATTTACATATTTTTTCAAGTGTTCATTTTTATTATTCTTATAAAGTATTATTTTCTATATCGTATCATATTCATTTCTCTTTTCCTCTTCCGTTTTGGTTCAACCTAGCCGTAGAGCGTGAGATAAAATAGATAAATCAGAATGAAGAAAAAGGGTAAGATATAAATTTTGAAAATATGTATATTACAAATGCTATTTCATGCACTCTTTTTATCTGTTTTATAGTAATACCTTGATGCAAATAATAATAATAATAATAAAGTAAAGTATAGAATACTCTTGTGGTTTAAAATGCATGATTCTTTGTTTTGTTTTGAATTTTGTTAATAATAAACTTGTATTTTGCATGAATAAAATTAGTTCCAGACAATACTCATGCCTTAGATCTAAGTACAACTTTTATACGATTCATGCAAAATTAATTTTTGTTTCGTCCTTCAACGCTTCGTTTTTCTTTTTATTTTTTCTCGCTCATACTCTAAAGTACCCCTCTCATACTACAAAATTCTACATATATATATATATATATATATTCATATTTGTGCTTGTGGAAATTTCGAAGCTGATTTAGACCCCATTATTTGGAATTACTGGCCTTCTTCGGGGCAAGTTCATTGAATTTTTAGAATAATTTATTGAAATCAGATAATTATATCAAGATCAATTAAATTTAATTTAAATCTGATTAGATATTTAATGAATAAATCTCTTTTAATATCTATTTTTATATATATAATATTTGAATTCACCATATCATATGTTTGACAATTCTATAACTCTTTTTCACTAGCTCACTGTCAAGGTGTTGGACGCATGCTCTCTTATCATGTGCTAACTCTATTCTAGTGTTTGGTCACGACACGAGTCACATATCTTTTTTGTTTAGGTTTTGTTTCTTTTTGAGTAATGTTTAGTCATCGCAACTTAAAAATATTCAGGAGTGATTTCGGAAATTTATATTAAAGAGTTAAACATAACTTTTAAAAAATTATATATAATTTTTTCATTAAATTTTATGAAACACTTGTCCTTTTTTTTGGCTCTTTATTTGAGTGCAACTGTAATAATAAGTTTAGTCATCATATTACATATTTATACTAATAAATTTTTCTATATAATACAAACCTATTATAATAGTTTAGTACAACAATGAATTAATAAAGTTTAATATTTTTTTTACTTATAAAACAAAACAATTTGGGGAATATATATAGCTAATTGGTTTATATTAAACTTTAAAAAAGAATGAAAATTTATAGAAGCCACGTCCCTAAAATTCCAGAATTTTCAACTCTAGTGAGATCACTATTTTGGGCATATGGTCCAATCGTCATTTGGGGTTTGTGGATAGAGCTTGGTCCTTCCATAAACTTTGAGCTATGGCCATATTCATACGCTCTTCAAAAGGAGAGGGATCAAAGCATGGCTATCTCTTAACTGTATATTATATTTATTTTTTATCTGTCTAATGTAATTGAACCATATAATACAGTTAATTTTTTCTACTCATAAATTTCTCAAATCTAATGCCAACAAAGTTTAATATCATTTTTATCAATTGAAATAATCGATAAGTATACTGACACTTTATTTGTACGAACTTCTCATAAAAATGGAGTCAAAATAGCTCTGATATATATGCCTACTCTACTTGTTCATCGAATGTTGAGAGAGAAAGAGTGTTTTCTTATTTTTAAAATTTTTGTACTTGGTTTTGGTGTTGGGGTATATCCCATATCCGATATGTTGCAAATAACAAAAAACTATAATTTTGGGTTCCTCTTTTTGTAGAGTGCCACAATTTAAGTGGGGTTTTGTGAGGAATTGATCAAATACTTGGGATACATTTATCAAAATTCCATGCTCAAGTAGTAAGTCTTAATCTTCATTTCGGGGACCATTTAGTCCCTTAGTTATATTTGTAATTTTGGTTATAATTAACAATAATAACTATGTGAGAGAGTGTGTGTGTGAGTTTCTTACCTCTATTCCCCAAATGGGTTGATACCTTAATGTGGAATAGATTATTGTAGGAACAACCGGATTGGTAAAAAAATTTTGTTCAAGTGTTTTCTCCTATTTAAACAACTGTAAAGACAATGGAGAGAGAGGGGGGGGGGAAGAGAATTGTGAATAGCCATAAGTAGCTGCATCTTTGAGAATCCGGTTCTGATGTGTACTTCTCTGGGTTACTGTCCCCTTTTGCTTATTCACAATTCTCTCTCTCTCTCTGTCTCCCCGATGTCATTGTGGTTGTTCGATAATCTTCTAGTTTTTTGTTAAATCAAATTGGACCAAAATAATTAGATCTAATTTTAAATGTGAATATGGGTGATTGACGCAAAGAATTAGCAAATGAATTTTGCAAATTCTTGAGGAGGTTGAAACATCAAATTATCTTAAATCAGAAAATTTGCTTATAAAATTTAACTACTAGGAAAGATACAAAAAACAAGATAAATCAGAATTCGTTCACAAAACACATAGCATAGACAATAGACATCTCTCCTCATTTTTGAACTTTTTCTCTCAACTCTTTTGTTAATTCCTCCACAAAACCCAAAAAATGAAAACATAGATCTCTTCCACCATTCACGTGGAACATAATTGCACTCTCGTCTTAGAATGTTTTATTCTTACTATAATATCATACAAACATATAGACTACACCTCCAATATTAAGCTTTAGGAAGAGTTATCATATTCTTCGCTTTGCATTCCAGGTTGTTTTTGCCGGTTGTGCAATTGACAGCATTGAGTCTGATAAAATCAATAGTATCAAAACAAATCCGAAGTTCAGTATGTTGGTTTTGCCTCTTGCATGCAACATAAGGTTTGAATCCACCTTTCTTGTATACGGCATTATGATAATCTTCAACCTTGAATTGACTATCTAGACAAATACCGTAAGCTTAAAAAATTAAAAAAAAATAAAAAATTGTTTTAAAATAAACTTAAAATATACTTTATAAATAAATTATCAAGTCTAAAATTTAAAAACTTTTCAAAAATGTGAGCACCGGATAATGTTTTTAGACATTTATAGCCGTTTGAAAATATTTCCGTGGTGTCATTTGTGTACAATTTTCATGTCTTCTCCATCCATATTGCAAAAAATTTATATTATCCTTGGAAGTATTTTTGAAATCCAGCCGTGTAGCATTTAATTTCAAGGTAGATTCAAGTCTCATAATCTGAAATTATAAAATATATTAAAAAAATAATAAGAAATAAAAATAATAAGATGGTTCATTTTGTCATAAAGTGGGCCTCCATTGGACAACCAATTTCCACTGTCCAGTCTGAATCTTAGTTGTGAGAATTGCGATATTGATCAGAACAAAGTATAATTTTTTTTCCCTTACCCATTTCCACGTTCTCTCTATCTATCTCCTTCTCTCACTTTGCTCTATGTTCTCCGCATTAGCGATGACCTTTCTTATATGTGAGGTTATGTGAAAAAGATGTCACATCCAAATGTATTTTTATACATCATCGTTATTAGTCATCTCTTTTGAAAGACTATTTTGCAACTCTATTATCCTAAATATTCAAGAATAATAATAATCTTTTTATTGAAAACATTTAATTGTTTTGTCTGGTACAATTTTAGAAAGAGAATACAAAAGTCGTAAAAAATTTGTTTCTCTCTTGTTTTGGCCCTCCATTTTTTATAATTTCTATGCACAAGTATAGTAATTTTTCCATACATATAAATAATTTAAATGAGTTAGGACCACAAAAAATAATAATAATTTAAATGAGTCTCGAGGGAAGAAGGTTCAAGTCTACGAATGTTACAGACTGCGACATTATGAAGCACCTTTGCCCCCGAATGCTACAGACTGCAACCTTCATCTCTCTCTCTCTCCCTAACAAATAATTTTCTCAATGAAATGGGACCTACCCTCTAATCTTTTTTGAAGACTTTTTGTGCTTCTGTGTCCTAATATTCGTATCCCTGCTCTTGTCCAAAAGCCTAAACCAAACTTATAGAACTTTTGTTTTGACAGTGGGTGGGCGTCCATTGCATGTACCACTTCCACCGTCTAGGCATTAGCCATGAGAATTGCGACATTGGCGACATTGTTCCTTTTTTTTAGGGCGACACTGATTAAAACAAGATATAATATTTTTCTTTTATTGGTGAAGTTGTGAGAAAAAATGCATTATTACTATCATTCATCTCTATTGAAAAACTATTTTGCAACCCTATCAATCTTTTTATTGGAAACATTTAGTTGTTTTGCCTAGTTCAATTTTAAAAAAAGAATACAAGAGTTGCAAAAAAATCTGTTTCTTTCCTATTTTGGTCCCCACCTTTTATTAAATTTTATGCACAAGTCTACGAATGAGTTGGAGTAAAAGTTGACCATATGTGTCCCTACATTTTACAAGGCCAAGCCCAAAAATATTGAAACATGGTACATTACTTCCATGTATCATACTCTTGAAAACAGCACGGTGGCCATTCGTCCATTACATGGGTGAGCTATCCCCATCTTTGGAGAATCTCGTCCCCAAGTAGACAGTTTAATAATCACAACCTTCTTCCCTAATTCGATGATCTCGAATTCAAATTTCGATATAATAAAAAAAAATTCTTTGGAGAGCCTCAAATGCCACAAAATTAGGGCACTACTTTGGGGGAAAAAAGCATAGATAATCATTATAGCTTTTAATCCCAAAATTAATATTACATTCTAGTAATATTTTTCAGATTAACCCCATTATTAAGCCTAACCATATTTTCGGAGGGATTTTTCATTTTTAAACTCCTCACATTGGAAAAACAAAATCATCAAATATTATTGTTGCCATCCAAAAAAAAAATTCTTGTGACATTTTTCATACGTTTGAGTACTAAATCAATTTATATTTATATATAATACACACACACTAATTCAGGAAAACTTTTGAAATTATGTTCCACAAAATTTACCCTTTCAAGATTATAAAAGATAAATTTATTTTAAAACATAAAAATAATCGAATACAATATATCGCCAAACAGATCATACTATGATTGGATGGTTGAATTCTCTTCATCATACCATTGGTCTTGAAATATAAAACTTCATCAAATCAAATTTGATTCAATCCGTCCAATTATATCCAATGAACCATATTTACTTCGATCTCAAACGTTGAAGTCACAAGAAAGGGAAAAATAAATAAATAAGGATCGAAGAGGGATAGCTTTCCTGAAGCTAGCTAAATAAGGGTGAAGCTAACAAGCAAGAAGCAAAATCCTAAATATGGTATTGAAAATATGAACAATTTTTATTTATAATTGTCTCAAAATTACTTTTAGTTTAAGGAATTTGAGCAGTTATATCAATGTTATATAGGATGGTCTGGCTTTTTTTGAGTGAAAAATAGTTTGAAAATAGATTAACATGGTGCTGATGTGACATTGACAGGATGGTCAAACTTTTGAATTAAAAATAAATTAAAGATAATCCTAAAATAAAGATTTATTTATATTTTTAATAACATAATTAGAATTTTTAGCTATAAGGTTGTAAGAATTCACATGAGGGCATGAATAACTATGTGTTGAGCATGGTGACACACTTGATGGGCTGAGCAGGCCCAAGAAAGGAATTGGATTGGCTAGGTGTGCTAAGTACAATTTACTTTTCAAAATTCACCCCACGATTTCAGAAGGCCGGGCCCTGAAATATGGGCAACGCCTGTATGTTGGTGGACCATGGAAGGCCACCATTATTCGTTGGGTTCCTTAACATGGGGATCACAGTTACTTCCATGTTTCAAATTCTCTCTCCATTCGAGCCATTTTTCAAAACATGTTTTTTTATTCTCAAAACTTAAAATTGAGAGATTAGTTAAAAAAATTTAATATTCTACTACTAAATTCACGGGTCATGGGATCCATGTTTCAAATTTTTGAAAATGAGAGGACAATCTCGTTGCTTAATATATAATAATCATGGCTCGAGTCAAATATTTTGTGGTAGCTAGAATCCTCTTCATAAGACACAACGATATAGATATGCTGGCTTTCTTTATATAAATCCCAAAAGAGGAAATAAAAAGAAAACTCTTTAATTTTGAGTTTTTTTTTTCTTGCTATGCTTGTGAGACCATGAACATGATTTTTGAGCTGTTGTTCAGGTTTGATGAATTTATCAATAAATAGTTTGAGTTTTGAAGAGAACAATTTAATGATCACAATTTTCATTTCCCTCCTTAAAAATTTTAGACTCAAGTATAAAAAAAAAAATTGATAAATAGTCCAATCCATTAAAAATAAATAAATAAATAAACACAAAGGGTCTCCTCGTAGTATTGGTCTAGATTTGGAGGTGACATGACGAAGGAAGGAGGTGTCCTTTTTGCAGTGACTCGGTCAGAAGAGGAAGGATGCTTCTTCTGCAAAATCCGAGTCTAATTAGCTTTTTTTTCCTTATTAAAAGTCAAGAATCTCACCTCCTATATAGAAAAATAAATGTGATATAAAAGGTATTGGGATCAATATTAGTCATACATACGGGAGCTGCATGTGATATGTGGGGGTGTGTGTGGAATCCTAAGATCATGGTTGAAAAATATTCTCCACGAAGAGCACTTTTTTTTTTTTTTTTCAAAAAATGATGTAATATCAAAGAGGAAAGGGGAAGAAAAAATAAAAATAAAAAAATTTTATCACTTAAATTATCCTTTTTAAGTACGGAATTACCTTTTTAGAAGTAAATAATACATGCATTTAGACTTAAGCACCCCAAGTGGTTTGATTCGAACCAAAAAGGTCCTGTCCACCCATCCTTGTCCACACAATTATTCAACAAAAGTTGTCCCATTGTCTTGACTTCAATATTAATATTTCTTATTTGCAAAATGTTTTTCATTTACAAATATTTTAAAATTTTGAATTAATTAATATTTATAAAAAAAATCTTTTTATATTTTTTATATTTATATATTTTTTTATAAATTATTTATTTATTTATTTTTAATTTTTACATTTTATATTATTTATTTTATATTAATGATTACGTATTTGATCATTTTAGATTTTTATTAAAAATGACTATTTTATTATTTTCATAAAACAATTAACATGTACATAAAAAATTATATATTTTTTATATTTGCATATTTTTTATCTTTTCATTTTTATTATTCTTACAAAATGTCAATTCACATATCATTTTATATTCACTTCTCTTTTCCTAATTCCCCTCGGAGCATGAGAAAAATAGATAAATCGGTAAGATATAAATTTTGAAAATATGTGAAGATAAAGTTTAAAAAAATAAATAAAATTTATTAAAATTTTCATCACCATCTCTATCCTCATGTTCTTTCAAAAATTAAGAATAAAAATTTAACTAATTTTTGTTTTAGAAACGGTGACAATCTTTTATTTTGTTCTTATCTTTTTTATCTCGAATACGTCTCTTCTGTCATGTATGATATTTATCACACTATTTCATGTACTCTTTATATCTCTGTCACGGTAATATCTTAATAATAATAATAATAATAATAATAATAATAATAATAATAATAATAATAATAAAGTAAAAATATTAAATCTAGTATCATGTAATTTCATAGATAAATGTGACACATCAATATAATTTCACCACAAAATAAATCTTATTTTGCAATGAATTGAGGATCTTGTGGTTTAAAATGCATGATTCTTTGTTTTGTTTTGAATTTTGTTAATAATAAACTTGTATTTTGTTTGAATATCTTTACTCTGGTAAAGAAAATTAAGGATCTAAGTACAACTTTTATACTATTCATGCAAAATTATTTTTTGTTTCGTCGTTCAATGCTTCTTTTTACCTTTAGTTTTTCTCGCTCATACTCAACGTATCCCTCTCATGCTAAAAAATTCTATAAACACCTATTCATTTTTGTGCTTGTGGAAATTTCAAAGCTGATTAAGACCCCATTATTTGGAATTACTAGCCAGCTTCTTAGCAACATCGTTGAGAATAAATTATTGATATCCGATAATTATATTAAAATTAATTAAATTTGATTTGAATCTGGCTAAACTCTCAAGAAACAAATATCTTTCTATATCTATTTTCTTCATATAAAATATTTAAATTCAAAATTTTACTTAAAAAATATGAGTATCCAATTATTGAATTAATTAGATATTAATTTAACATCCTTAAATCTTTATATATATATATATATATATATATATATATATATGTATACACGAGAGATTTAAATTTGAAATCTCTTGAAAAGAAAAAAATGGTATCACTTGAGTTACGACATCTAGGATGGAAAATTGAAGAAGACAACCTTGGGAGGAGAAATGCCAACCTTGGATTAATTAAAAATTGATTAATCAACTTGCATAAGAAAAAATAATAATTAGAGTGAAGAAAAATGAGACGAGTTTAGATAGTCTCTGGGCAGCACAAGCTAGGCCCACAAGCTTATTATTTTTAGGTTCCATGAACACAATTAATGTCCATATTTAGACAAAATCACGCACCATATCATATGCTTTGATTATTATATAATTCTTTTTCACTAGCTCACTGTCATGGTGTTGGACGCATGCTCTCTTGTCACGAGCCCAATTCTGTTCTAGTGTTTGGTCACGAGTCACATATTGTTTTTCTTTAGGTTTTGTTTCTTTCTGAGTGATGTTTAGTCATCGCAGCTTAAAAATATTCAGGAGTGATTTCTGAAATTTATATTAAAGAGGTAAATATAATTTTTAAAAAATTATATATAATTATTTCATAAAATTTTATGAAACACTTGTCTTTTTTTTTCTTTTTGTTTTTTTTGGCTCTTTACCTGAGTGCTACAGTAATGATAAGTTTAGTCACCGTGCTTCCATATTTATAATAATAAGTTTTTTCTATATAAAACAAATCTATCACACTAGTTTAGTATAACAATGAATTATTAAAGTTTTATTTATTTATTTATTTTATCTTATAAAATAAACCAATTTGGAGATTACATATAGCTAATTAGTTTATATTAAACCTTAAAAAAGAACGATAATTTATAGAAGGCACATACCTAAAATTCCAGGATTTGCAACTCCAGTGAGTTCACTATTTTGGGCATATGGTCCGGCGAAGCAGTTGAAGGTAGGTGACGAACCTGTGAAATGCAGGCGCTTGCTTACTCGAGATTCTGATATGATTCATCACAAGGTTAATTAAAAAATGGGCAACCCTTGTGTCCAAACCAGAGCAAAAGGATGGAATTCTTTTTGTAGAGGAACCAAAGGAGGAAAAAGATATCTCATCTCAAGGACTTGGGAGTCGGTTTGCCAGAACCCACTCACGTGAGCATCTTATTATAATTCTAGTCTTGTATAAAAGAAAGATTTTCCATTGTTAAACTTAGATTTTGTAATATATATATATATATATATCAATAAATAAATAACCCCTTAGATTTGGTAATATTGTAGGGTACAGAAAGTGTCCATCTTCAAGTTGCCAAGTAACTTATATTCAAGGAGGATGGGTCTTCGAGGCTAAGGTCGAGTTTGGATGCAATCTGTCTTTTGTAAACATTGCATACAATATTAAATTTTTTAATAATAATTACTGTATATTTATTTATAAAAAAGTTTATTGATTTTTGTGTAAAATATTTTATTATGACTAAAAAAAATACTGCATGAGTAGAATTAAAAGGGGAGAAAATAGGAGGAAAAGATCTAACGTACAAGAGAATCTGTGCTTCAAAATATTTATAAAACGAGCAAAAAAAAAAAAAAAAAGTCGAGAGTGTTCAAACTTGATTTATCATTTAAAAAAATATCAAACAAAGTAATAAATTTATTTTATCTGATAATCACGTAACAAATTATTTTTGACTCGAATTAAGTCGTGAAGGAATAAAACTCTTCTTACATCTATTTTATCTATACATAATATTTAAATTTAAGATATTGTTTAAGAAATATAAATTCGATCACGAACTAGTGTCGATAGATCATTTCAATTGCTAAATAAATTGTTTAACCTCGTTTTATTGAAGTGACAGTGAAATATTAAATAAGCCCAGTTATGAGCAATTTAAAAGGGCTTTAATGTATGTTGGTTGAGCCAGCCGAATTAACACAATTGAGACACTTTCTCCCTCAAACTTCCTACCTCTTATTGATTATCTCTCATTTTCTTTTGATTTATTAAAGATGTAGAATAGAACCATAAATAACCAAGAAGCTCATCAGCCTCAATGATGAAGGGGAGTTTAAAATAAGCCCTACCAAACAACTACACGAAATTCTTCACAAAATATAAGGCCTACCCGACAAGTGTCACCACCCCATCACGCTAAAAACAACCTTAGACACAAAACACATCCCCACAAAAATCCCAAGTTCATAAATGTAGTATTCTCTTGGTTGCAAAAAAAAATTGGAATACAGCAGAGCTAAAATTGCTTGGAAATACTTGTCTTGTGATGAGTCTAAGGGCGGAGGGTCTAGGTGATAACCCACTTTTTTCTGCCTCAAGTTGCAGATATGCTTTGTTTGGCCAAAAAAAAATTAAAAAAAAAACTTCTCAAACCAAAAAAAAAAAAAAAAAAAAATCACTGCATTTTATTCAAGAAAAAAAGAAATCTACTTTGGCTCCACCATGACAAAATCTGAAATATGATATTAAAAATATAAATAATTTTTCGATCACGTCTACACTGTTATCTATCAAATATATTTGATTGACCATATTTTTCTTAAATCATATCTAAATTGTGTTTGTTCGATCAAATTAACATCATGTAGAGTAGCGATGTAATGCTACCATGAACCGTTAAAACCCAAACTAAAAATTGATCAAAACTGAACTAAAATAAAAATTATTTATATTTTCAATATCATAGTTTTTTGTTTTTTTTTCATTCCAAGCATATTATATGATGGAGATGGGTTTAGACTACAGAGACAATTGCTTCTTCGACCTGAGGGTGGAATTAAAGCTACAAAAGACCACCGGACACTAATCCAACGAAGAAGATCTTGTCGCTTAACTCAGAGGGGCTGTTTGTAGAAAGAGAGAAACAAACTAACGAGAGCTGTGTACTTGTCCTTTGTTTGTCTTGTGTACTTTTTGTGTAGGGTTTTTTGAACATATATGTCGGATTGCCTCTATTCTGTATATATATCATGTATGTGGGATTTCATATGCCTTTAGGAGTGTAGAAACCCTAATTTCCTTATAGAAAGATTGACGAGAATTTTTTGAGATCATTGGGATTAAAGTTAAAGATTAAGAAGATTTAAAGAGGTTTAAAATTCTTTTGAACAATGAAAACTCAAGTTGTCATGAAAGTCTCGTGCTTTATCAGAGGCAACTGCCGAGATATGTTTATGAGATGACTTTCCCAAGAGTAAGGGAGATTCGAATTTATTAGACATTTCTTTTTTTACTTAAGTTGTACTCATCACGTGATAGGGATGTTTGTGTATAAGGAGATATATCCACCAAGAAGTGAAACAACCAAGAGGTTCAAGGGGACCAAGGACTAGGGCAACCAATCGAGGAATCAGAGGTCCTAAACTAGAGATCGGCAAAAGAAGTATTCAACTGAGGAACTGAAAGTGCCGAGGGCATTTATCGTTCATGGGCTTAATGGACATGAGCAATTTTGCCCCATGATAATGGGCGGTCAGACCATGTATCATCATTTGTTATCCACTCCTAATTATCGTTTAGTAGAGACATCATTTAGGAGTAGAGTGAGAAATCGAAAGGGCACAAAAACAAAATGTTCTAACATGATGTGGGATAGGCACAAAAATGAAGCATTTAATGTAAAACATATCTATTTGGTTTTCACAAATTTTCTTTAATATGCTTCTTTTTATTGCTTTCGTGATTGGTTGGCATGTTTCTATTCAAATAGTCACTTTACGAGGGAGAGGAAAAAAGCCTAAAGATTTTTAAGGTTTTCCGAGTTTGAGAACAGTAGACATGGCGGAGGGTCCTAGTTCACACAAACATCGTGAAATTAGCAAAATTAAAATTGTGCTGGTAGAGAAAGACTTGTAATCTATGGTGAAAGACATGAGTTTGGGTGATGGTTCTCAGCTGAGCCTACCTACTGATGGGGAAAGGGCTAATCAAGTTTCTGGGCATTGTGTCCCTATATACAGGGAATATGTCAGGTATGGATCATGGGTGCCTTAGCTAGGACCTTTATTCATTGCTTTGAGGGGTTGGAATGCATTTTCAACCTTACTGAATTCTAGTGTTTGGCGGCTAGTAGTGGTGCTAGCCAGTTTGCTTAATTTTTGTTAGTTAAGATTTGACTTTGAATTTTTGTCTTCCATTTTTTGTTTAAGAAAATGTGCCACTGAGGGTCCCATAGAGGGCTGGTACCGTGTTCAAACTCGATGTCAATTTAAGTGATTTTTTTTTTTTATAAGGAGACCCTCGATAGGACCTGGAGAAACAAGTTCTTTTCTTGTAGAGTTTGGAGATAGGGATTTGATGCCGTTGTTCCGAATAACTAATGTAAAGCCTTTGTTGGATTGAAGGCACCTGCGTCTTCCTAACAATCTAGTTTTGTTAAATCTGTGGGTAGTTTTTGTAGGGCGTCAAGCAAGGCATTGTGGGTGAATGCCCTAGCTGAGAACGACATGCTTAAATTAGCCGGTCTTCTATTGGATGAGAAGATATAGATTTAAAGGTCGTTTATGTAATAGAAGAGGTCTAAGAGGCTTATCGATATTGTTGATTTTGATGAGGTCGATGATCTCGACCGGGTGACGGCTAAAAAGTTGACTAGGGCCCATGTGAAGGGGGGCTTTAAGTGGAAGGGGATGAGAGAAGCGTGTCTGAGGACGTGCTTTCAAGCTATGTTCCCAGGAAGAAGAGAAAGCTTGTTTGGACACTAGGCAGTAAAGAGGGCAGCGATAATAACAAATCAAGTTCTACAGGCGTGGTAGTGCCCATACCCAGAAGTCCTATTCTTTTATTGGAAGATGTTGTTAGAGGGAAGGATGTCAGGGAGAAAGTTCTCGGTGACATGTTGTCAACATTGTCGACTACTTTGGATGAAGGGATGGAGGAAGAGAGAGAAAGTTCATCGAAAGAGAGGGCAAGTAAGAAGTGCCCCATTGCCACTCTTATTCCTAAGGGAAAGAGGAATAAACTGTTGGCCCCTTTTCCTAGCATCAAGGAGGTAGTGATTATTGGGGAGGAACCTCTAGCCCCTCCATTAGGTGTAGGAGAGGATATTTTGTTAGGAGCCCCGACTATTAATCGAAAGGATGGTGTTGGAGGTATAGAATCAGGTTCTTCAAGTGCTTTGCTAGAATACTTATGCGTCTGGAGAGATAAAGGGTTGATGCCTGAGCAAACAGTCCTTATTCCTCCTATTTTGGTTCGGTCATTTTATTGATAAAAACATTTGAAAGAGATAGGAACTGCCACTGTAAGTTATAGTGACAACTATTTTTGTTACCTGGACATTGCTGAAGCAATGAGGTTCATTGATAGGTTTTATTTTCACTGAGCAGAGTCGGAGTTAAACTGCTTTTCGGTAGAATAGGGTGACGAGTCTGTGTTAGCTCTCCTAATATAGGTGTGCTCTTTCCTATGATTCTTGACTTCAGCTGTGGTTTTTGTTGTGTAACTTATTTCTTTTCGCAAGCCATTGTGATGGTCGAGATTCAAAAGATAAGTAAAGAACAGTTGACAGATTATCTAAGGAGTCGGATTATTTTAAAAAGAGATCTTTTGGCTTCAAGCTGAGAAAGCCCAAAAAGAAGCCAAGGAGGCCAAGGTAGTGTTTATTGTTGTTCGTAAAAAGGAAAAAAATGATAGAGATGTTACAGGCTGACCTGGACAATTTGTATGTTATCGATGCAGCTATCGAGGAAGGTGAAAAGTTGAGAGATCTCCTAAACAATAGCGAAGTAGGTTGACTGACTATTGAAGAGTTGGCACAAGAGCGAAACAAGGTTCATGTCGCTTCGTGGAGAGAGGTTGCAAAGCTGAGGAAGACTTATGAATGCGACTATCAGGAGCTATCTGAGAAAGTGCGTCGAGCTAAAGAAACCATCCACCGTTTAAGGGTGGCTCAGCTAAGGGAGCATATGTCAATAGTTCTAGTGTGCCGGGTTCAAGTCTTGCTAGAGTTCCCAGAGGTGGCCCTTCCGAAGAGGTGATTGTTGTTGGTTCACATATTAGGGTTCTTCGAGCTAATTTCACCAACTTTCGACAAAGACCTCCTGCTCCCCCTTCCCCTTGATCCATCATTGTTTTTATACTTCTCTTTTGTACTCTTTCTCTATACCAATGACTTTTTGGAAATAAAAGGACTTCTCAAGTCTACTTTCTTATTTTCGGCTTTCATGTTGCCAACTTGATGCTTTGTTATTCTTTTGCCAACATAGTTTGCTCGAACAGTAGCCTCGGGATGATGTCCCAAACAAAGATTGTGAAAATATAATTCGAGCCTTTCAAAGATCGGTGTTGAGTGAAATCCCATGATTTTATTATCCCGTGACCTCATTCCCCGCTCTACAAGGCTTCTTTCATTACCGTGAGTCAAGAAGTTTCTTGTTTGGAGAGGGTGGTCAGACACCACACCAAGTTGTATAGAAGTGTTATAGTAAAAGCATCTTTGGTGTGATGCCAAGAGAGGAGTTGTAGAGTACCAAGGTATCATAAAGGCCTTGCAACTTGGGAGTGAATGGCATACCGAGAGTAAGATGTTGTAAGGTGTACTGAGCATTACGCCGATGATACTCGAAGGTTTTACACCTTAGGGATGCATAGTGTATCAGGCATTACTAGGGCTGGGTTAGATTCGAACAAAACCCGTGCCCGCACGAACCTGACGTATTCAGATTGGGTTAATTTGGGTTTTTTTATACCAGGACGGATTTGGGTCAGTAATTAAAAAACCCAAATTAATCCAATCCACATGAATTAAGTTGGATATATTTAGAAATATGTTATCATTATAAGGGTAGAAATGAAACCAGGGCAAAAAAAATATTTTATAAGGGGACCATATATATATATTTCTCTTATTAAAAAAAAAAAAAAAAAGAAAACCTAATCAATCACTCATCTCTCTCTCTCTGCCATCTCCAAGTCCAACCTGTGTCTCTCCGGTCTCCGGCCATCTTTTTGTCTCTAGGAAAGGAACATCATTGCCGGTATGGTATGTGATCTTGGGAGCTCTCTATGCTGTTCTTTTTTTTTTTTTTTTTTTACCTAATGGGAGGGGGCGAAACCCGAAACTCTCTATGCTGTTCTTCATTTGGAGCTCTATGGGCTGTTCCTTTTTTTTTTTCCTTCCTAATGGGAGGGGGGCGAAACCCAAAACTCTGATCTATTATTCTGTATGAAAATTGAATATCACAAAAGTTATGGTCATTTTTTGAAGTTGGAGGCACATTAATGTATTGACCTTTCTGGTACACATTTCAAAATTTTAAATAGAATGTCATGGTTTATCGCATTGATTTAATCCAAAATTTGGCTCTAAATCTTGGTTTTCCAGCATTTTTAGCTTGAGCACTCTGCATAACGATAAAAAAGAATTTTTAGGTTCAGGTACCTGTCTGAATATAAATAATTTGCTCGGGTTTGGGTTTGAGTCAAAAAAATATAACACAGATACTTCGGGTTCGGATTAAAATAATGTATTCGGGTTCGGATATCTGAGCCGAACACAGTCCTAGACATTACGCCGAAGGTACTCGAAGGAGTTACGCCTTGAAGATTTATAATATACTAGGCGTTGCACCGAGAGTATTCAGAGACATTATGCTTTGAAAATATATAGTGTATCGGACTTTGCGTCTATAGTATTTGGAGGCGTTGCGCCTTGAAGATGTATGGTGTATCAAACGTTGCATCGAAAGTACTCGGTGGTGTTACTCCTTAAAGATGTATAGTGTACCAAGTATTGTACTTATGGTAATCGGGGGCGTTACGCCTTGAAGATGTATGGTGTACCAAGTGTTGTGCCTTGGAGATGTATAGTATAGTACTTGGAGGTGTTGCACATTGGCGATGTATAATATATTGAGTGTTGTGCCGAGAGAATTTATTACTTGTATTTTGTAATAACTCTTCATAAGCAATGTGAGTTAGTGCACTCTGTTGATATAATAAAATGTGAAATACCAAAACATTGTTATTAAAGCACTTGTAGAAAGAAAACATTAAATAAAAACTTCAATAGGTGGCGTGACACCACTAGCAGAACAATGTAAAACATTGAGTAGAGCTTACTAAATAGAAGGAGCCGAAGGATCTTGATCACAATTGAGCATCCTGATACCTAGAGGCGTTCTAAATTTGATTTTCATATACCTCATGCTCGGTAATGTCTCTAGAGCATTCAGGTTTGGACAGCCCAGAATAGCATTGTATGGTGATGGGAATTTTACCACATTAAAAGTGGCTATAGCATAGGAGTGGTTTGGCAGTGTCCCAAATGTCACACAGAGAGATACGATGCCTTTGGGATACAACCGCTCTTCTGAGAGCCCTTTTATGAGTCCAGAATGAGGTTGCAGGTATACGCGGTCAAAGTCCATTTGCTTGAAGCGTCCCAATAAAGGAGATCGCACCCGCTCCTTAATCGATAAAAATTCTTTTAATTGTGTATTAGCCGATCGTTGCTATTATGATCAATAGGTTATCATGTCCCGGATAGACTCCTATGACGTCATCATCATCAAATTCTATCATTGGTCTTTTTTGCTTCTGTCCTTTTCCAACTCGAGTTGAGAGGACTTCCTTGGAGGTAAATGGTTCAGTCATCTGAAAGATAGGGGCCACTATCACCTCTATTAAGTAAGGGCCCTTTTCTGTTATGCTAGTTGACCAGGGAGTAGGAGAATTGTCCTTAGAGTAAGAAGTCATCGAAGGTGGGTGCTCGGCCCGTCTGTGAAGGATTACTCTATTCACCTGATCTCTAGTAGATCTCTGGCCACATTACTCCTTCATCTCATCTCCTCATTTCTCCCTGTGTGATTCTCAACGAGGGCTGCCTTCATGCCATTATGGATAGACCTTTGGAGTTTATCGTCTCTGACTATTGTTTCAAGCTTATCCTTTAATTTCCGACACTTATCTGTTAGGTGGTTATAATTTCAGTGGAAATAACAATATCGGATTCGGTTCTCGGATTCGTCGCCCGGAAGGCTTCCTGGACATCTGACATATGGCTTATTTCTTATTTGTAGCAAGATCTGGCTTGGTGTTTCATTCGAAGGTGTATAATGATTAAACTTACGACGAGGCGAGAGCATTGATTGGGTTCTTTCGGGAGAGTGTTGTTGAGGAAAGCAGCTACGTTCATTTCTGTTGGACTTTCTTTGATGCTTGTTGAACGCTTTCGCCTCCTCGACGGCTATGTATTTCTCGGTGCGTGAATAGAACTCCTGTGTTGTGGCTGGGTTTATTTTATTTATTTATTTATTTTTGTAATTGAAGTCTTCGTTCCTGAAGGCCGCAACTGATTAGAAATACTACCAGAGCTATGTAGTGGTCCAAGCCCAAGATCTTCATCATTTCTATTTTGAACTTCTCTAAAAAATCCTTTAAGGGCTCGTCGTCCCTTTGTCACAATGAGAGGAGGGAAGCAGATTTCATCTTCACCACGCAACTCATTAAGAAGTGAGTCTCAAATTGTTCCCTTAACTGAGAGAAACTTCTAATGCTGAACAACAATAAGTAATTAAACTATGTTAGAGTATTCCCCTTCAGAGTCATAGGAAAATGTTTGCACATGATGGCGATGGATATGTCTCTCGAGATGATCGCTATTATAAAATGGGCAACGTGATCTGGGGGGTCGGTCGTACCATCATACATTTCCATGGGGGGAGGAACACATCTCATTCTGTAGAGATCTTCGAGTCAAAAGACGAAATATTGGTCGCGTATTGAATGACCTCATTTCGCCTAGTGTTTACGCGTTTCAATTCAATAGCTACGAGGTCCTCCACTTATTTCCTCAAGTCGTTTGGGTCATGTTGGGAGGTTATTAAACGTTCCAGATTTCCCCCGGAGTGAAGCTTGTTTAGGCGTGATTGTTTCGATCTCTAGGGAGAGATTAATCCTACTGCCAGCAAACACGACTGAGATCTTCCAATTGTCTGATCATATCTTGAAGTTTTGATTTGAGCCTCTCCATTTGGGAGTGGTGAGCTTTGTCGGGAGAAGTTGGGATGGGGATTGGATAGTTCTATTATTTTGCAACTTGCAGTTGGGTCTCTTCTTGAAGGGGCGATCCTACCGATTGAGTTTAGGCAATGGGAGTGTTCATTAGATCAATCGTGGTTGTCGGCTAAACAAGGTCCATCAGGGTGGACGTCTGCCCATCCATTGCAGATACAACCTTAAAGATGTTACGACTCTTTTGTTTTTGTTTTTTTTTTTTTTTTTGAGACATAATTAGCAAAAGTGTAACAGGACCGTACAGAACAAGTCCCTTTCTAGCATATTTTCACAAAACCCGTCAATCTGTTAGAGATAGATTTAGCCTTCACAAATAATCGCTCCTTTGACCTGAAGGTGGAATTGGTGTTGATGAAGTTCTCCCTTATTTTGGAGAGTTAAACATGCAAAAGAATGTCGAAGGGTGATCTGGTGAAAAAGACTCCAACGTTCAAATCAAAAGATGTTGTTTGTAAAAAGAGAGAAACATGCTAGGGAGAGCTATGTACTCACCCTCTGTTTGTCTTGTGTGCTTGTTGTGTAAGGTTTTTGAAACATACATGGTGAATTGTCTCTGTTCCGTAAAAATATAAATATATATATCATATCTGTGAGTTTTCATATGCCTTTAAAGGTATAAAAACACTAATTTTCTTATAAAGAGATTGATGAGTATCTTTCAAGATCATCAAGATTAAAGTCAAAGATTAAAAAGATTTAAATTTTTTTTGATTAATGAAAACTCAAGTTGTCATGAAGGTCTCATGCCTTAAATTGTATTCATCATGAAGTAGGGATGTTTAAGCATAAGGAGATATATCCACCGAAGGGTGGAACAACCGAGAGGTTTAGGGGGGTCGAGGACTAGGCCGACTGATAGAGGAATTGAAGGTCCTAAACCAGAGTTCAGCAGGAGTATTCAATCGAAAAACTGAAAGGGTCAAGGGCATTTGTCATTCATGGACTCGATGGACACGGATAATTCTGTTCCCACAGTAATGGACCGTCGGGCCATATGTCATCATTATATATTATAAAATAACTTCTTTTCATTTATTTAGGACTGCAGATAGACCGACTGCTGGCAACAGCCCAGGCTTGATTGGCTCATTTAATTAAGCTAAACCAAATGAACACAACCAGAAGATTCCTGTACATAAAACTTCACAGGGACTTCACTCCTCTCCACTCCACTCCAACCCACCCAGCAGCCCCCGCAGGAAAAATAAGAGCACAAAGTGTGTTCCACCGGTGCATACTGGTATAAGTCCACCTTTCCCCATTAAATATACATGAGAAAACAGAAGGGAACCGAGGAAAAATAAAAAGAATAAAAAGAACGCGAGAAAAATCAAACATTGGAATGGTAATCAGAAAGGGCACAGGAAGCAGCACTCAGTAGCTTTCATAATCAACCATCAAACAGAAAAGACAGGAAGGTGGGGTGGGAGATAAATCAAACACCAGGTTTAATTTTCTATTCAACGTATGAGACCAAATATAACTTCGTCATCAAGACAATGAAATAGTAACATAAACCACCCCACTACCAATCTAATCATTCATTATCAAAGACATCGACAAATAAAATAAATAATAATAAACTTTGGTAATGGTGATTAAAATAAATAGACATGCCTGCTGGACCAAATGCATTGAAAATTCCACGGCAAAAATTATGGTATAGAGAGAGATACATAGAGAGAGAATACAAGAAACTAAACTCTTACTGCAACGAAACCACCCCGAAAAATCCTTCACTGTCTTTCATACAAATAACCCTTGGACGGCTCTAATAGCACAAGAAAACCCAAAGGACTCTTCTCACTCTCTCTCAGCAGGTTCATCATCCCCTCTATCGAACAAAGGAACAAATAAATAGACTGAGAAGACCACTCTCCCAAGAACCCATTTACAATTCCTGAGAAATTTGAACTTAGGAAACTGGTAATAACATTAATTTTAATAATAAAGATAGATACTAAGAGCTAAGAATAACTCATTCCTATAGCTGCAAAACTTATAGGCACGCAATATTGAGGGGTTGCTCTTCCATCCATGAAAAATCATCATTCCCAAGCTCAAAATCGAAGTCTGGTAGTTCACTGCCCTGCACTTCATCACCAAACCCACATATCTGAAAGTCGTCCAAACCACCGAAATCATCAAAAATTTGCCCAAAATCATTGATTACAAGTGATTCCAACTCCAAACCCAGATCAAAATCTCCCCCAATTTGTGAAACAAGCATGGCATCCTCCATAAAACTCATGTCCGGCAGAATAATTTTCTCTTCTTTTTCAAAATTTACGCTCGAACTAGTGTGCGAGGCTGATGTATCAGCGGCTTCAAGAACAGAGGCTGGAGATGTGTGAGACAGAACACTGTCAGTGTCCTCGGAAACAGAATGAACAGAGTGATTGCTGTTGGTGTTCGCGTTGTTCCTGGATTTGACTAAAACTTCGAATTCAAGCCTTTTCTTCTCGTACGCCTGAGAAGCCTCTTCTGCAGTGTTGTAAGTACCCAACCAAACACGAACACAGCGAATCGGGTCCCGGATTTCCGCAGCCCATTTCCCCCATTTTCGCTGTCGAACGCCTCTGTATTTGGTAGATGATGGCTTCTTAATCGGCTTGGGCGAAGCCCCTTTTGTCATTTCCTTAGAAATTTTGGCAGTATTGCTGTCTTGACAAGAACTTTCGGTCTCAACATCGTTGTTAGCGTTGTTGTTGCTGTTTGTGTTGGTGACTCTGCTTGGAAAGAGAGGAAGCTTGATTTCTCGGACGATTTTCTTCGAATCATCAGATTTAGATCTCTTCTTCTTCTTCTGGTTTTCTCTATCGATGATTCTGTAGTTTTCGTCGTCTTCATCTTCGGATGAAGAGGAATCCGTAGCGTACGGATCAGAACAGATTATGCGAACTTTCCTCATTATGTTGGCCTCCTCATCTCTCTGAGAAGAGATTGATTTGTTCTTCAGTGATTTCTTACAGAGGTCTTCTTGATTTGAAGACTGCTTCTGAGGCGCAAGCATTTTTTTAAACTCCTCAAAAGATACCCAGAAAATCTTTTGTTTCTTATAAAAATCGAATAAAAAGGAAACTAAAACAAAAAAAAAAGAGATGGAATCAACTAAAGGAAAAGTATCCCTCTAAATCTCTCACTCTCTCACTATCTCGCAAGAAGATCAAAATCAAGGAGATATTATCAAGTGAGAGCCCCTCTCAAGAACAAAAAGAGATAGAAAAATCGTTCTATATGAAAGGCCCCAAAACACTCCACTCCAGAACAAGTCCTGCATCAACACACAAAAACCCCCACAAAAACACTCATCAGAAAAATTGAAAAGAAAAATTACACAGAACCTAGAAGAGAGAGAGAGAAAGAGTAATAATACCTTTTGGGTCTCAAACGCATCGAAACAGACGAAAACCCCAGGTTGGAAAAACCCTGCTTTGAAGAAAAACAGAGTAGCATACAGCAGCAAAGAGCACACGCAGCAGTAACAACAGTGGTAATAGCAGTAAAATTTGACAGCCAGAGCTGCTGCGACGTTGCACGAATCACCAAATCAAACTCAGCCGACATAAATCTTTGAAACCAGAACACCAAAACCTCTGCTGCCGCTTACTCTGCTTTTCTTTCTCTGGTGTTCTTGCTCTGTGGAAGTAAAAGAGGAAAGAACTGGTCAGGCTTTAGAGCGAGATATATAGATCCAGAAGAACCAGTCGAGAGAGAGAGAGAGAGAGGATTACGAATCTATGGCTACGATTTCTCCCTCTACAACATGCAAAGATCGGTTAAGAGTTCAAATCTCAATAACAACACAGGGACCCAAAATTTACACTCATTTAATAATGAAGCAGTAACAATTTTTATAAAATAAATAAATATATGTACCAGTACTCTACCACTCTTTACCTTCCTCTCTAACATCACTCTCTCTCTCTCACTCTCTCTCTCTACTGCTCTTGCTGCTGCCGCTTTTTCTCTCTCCTCTCCTGTTTCCCAAGCGGTCAAAATTGAATTAAAAGGGGTTGGCCAGAATAATTAAATAAGGTGTAATTGTTATTTATAATATTAATTAAAAAAGTTCTTCGAATGGGGTGCGGGATATGGCACATAGATGTTGCATGACCCATACATCTACCATGTCATGCTTATCATGCGCCCATTTTGGGGCCTGCCAGTGCGAGACTCTTGCTGGCTTCTCCCGCTCTTCTTCACGCGCTTTCTTTGATTTTTCTCGATGCTTAGGTAACTGCGCATTGCACTTTATTTTTACAAAACAATTGTTATATATAAAACTATAAATTATATATAAATATTGTATGTAATAAAGAATAAGAATAAATGTAAAATCAGTTTAAAAAGATTTATATTTTTAGTTTCAAATCTTTTATCATTCAACAAATTTATAAATTTGAAAAAAAAATTAATTTATTAATAATTCTTCAATTATAAGTGATGTGATCACATTTTACTTATTTTTCAAATAGTTGAATTATACAAATATTTACCCACAAAAGAGTATTTGGAATTTCGAACCAGTCATATGAATGAGTTTAAATATAGTATCAAAGATGAATTTTTGATTAGATAGAAGGATCATGTCTTATTATTACCTAGAGACGAGAGAAATATTATTTGAAAAAAAAAAAAAGGAAAAATGGGTTTTTGAATTTTCGGCAATATTGAGGTCAAAAAAATCAAAATATTACCATGTTAAATGGACAGTGGTTGAAAAATAATTTTTTTCACGTTACCAAGAATAAGAAACAATAATAATAATGATATAAATTCTAATAATACATTACTTTTTTTATTATATCAGAATTTAAATTCAGAATCATCGAATTAAAATAAATAAGTTATGATCACTAAACTGTCCCCTTGAATACTTAATGATACATTACTTCAATGAACTATTATAAAATATTGGATTTATATAAAAATTTAATTGTTATAAATATTATAATAAAAAATCAAATATTTTTAAAATCAAATTAATAATTAATCTTTGTTAGATACACAATTTTTTAAAAATATTCTAGAAATGATATTTTCTAGAGCATGTTTAACTTATTTAACTAACAAAATAAGAAAATTAAATTAAATTTTTATTTAAGTCAAATGTTTGTGCCCATTTCATTTGCAAAAGTAAAATCGTGGGTTTTAGGTAGGTGTTGCACACGCGCTAAAGGAAAGAGTGGGGGAAGAGATAGTGACGTTAGCGTTTAAGGTGGGATCGAACGTCGTTGGTCCCAGGCGGCGACGGAATCGAGTGGGCGGTTCCCCACTTGACATCGTTCAGCCCCTTTCGAATCTCTGCAATCATTTAGAAGAAACAAACCTGTAGGTAATTTAAATCACAACTTTGCCACTGCAGTAAAGCGTGAATTGCATTTTGCCTCCTTTTCCTTTTTTTTTTTTTTTAATACTCTTTTAATTATGATATTTTGTCTTCTTAAATTTAACACATATAGGAAAACAAAACAAATGCATATGTAATACACATGATATCGTCCCGACAACCACGTCGTCAATTGGATATCAAATCAATAAATATAAATAAATTTATTTTTATAAAGATGAATTTAAGATAAATAGGATCGAATTCATAGAAAAAAAAAATTTCTCTTTTAAATAAATAAAATAAAAAATTAAAGTTTAAAAGTTTTGAAATAAATTAAATAATCTATCAAAATTGAAACAAACAAATAATTAAAATCAGAATAACTATAAGTAAAATAAAATGAGACAAAATTAAAAAAATAAAAATCAAGATAAATTGATCTAATTGAAGGGTTCGTTTCTCTTTTAATTCAATCGATTGATTCTTGATTCATTGACAATTCAACAACACATAAATAAATTGATTATAGTCGTCGATAATTACTCAACGATTAATCTTTTTTTATTTCGTCGATAATTAAGAAAAATTCATTAATTATTTCCTTAATCAAGAGTCAACTCTAAAAAATCTCTTAAAATTAAAAATCTCAACATGAAACCAACAAAAATAATATAAAATAAAATTTATAAAACTAAAGAAGGGAAGAAAATTATATTTTAACCTATATTATGTGAGTTGCAAGTGTGCATGGGGAATAAAAGTACTTGCTTGGAATATTTTCCATCTTCATAACTTTTTTTTCACTTTTTTTTTTCTTGGTCGTGTTTTGATAGCTTTCTACCATTTCTTGACTTCTTTTCTTCTGGGGAGCAAATCACGCCGGGATTTCTCCGGAAAAATCCTAAACATTTCCAAAGTATCTTTGCATTTTTAACTCATGATTAATTTTTTTGATTTTTTATATAATATTTAAAGTTTTATCTTAATTAATTTAAATTAATTTATTATTAAATTCTTTAAAAAAAATATTTTAACGTTATTTTTTTATATTTATAAAAAATCAAACCCATAACTACAACTAAAAAAAGCTCGATTTCGCGCTTGATTCTCACAGCAACAACCATAACCGCCATAAATTAGACTTTAACATGACAGGAAAAACGAAATAGCCAGGGCATCTCGAATTTACCCCTCAAATCCAACCTATCCTGGATCACCAAAGAGGCTACAATCGTCATTGACTTTCATTATTTCGCCAGATACAGAAATGACTGGTCTCCCACACCCACACTTCAGATCCTGCACCTGACCATGTCTTTCTTCGAGATAGACCACATCCATATCCAACTGTCCATTATCCGCCACGTCACCGGCAAAGACTGTACCCGGTGCTCCGTCTCCCGCACCGCAACCCCACAAAAGATACCGTACAATGTTAAGTATACCATGCTCCCTAAGCCTTTTCCTTCGTTCACTGCCACCACACCACTGGTACTCTCTCTCTCTCTCTCTCTCATATGGGCCTTTTTCCACTTTTCGGCTCCTCATGGACATACAATTATTGTCCATCATCACACACATGGAAACATACATGAGAATAATACTGTTTTATTTTACTGGCCCTGCTAATTTTATGTAAAAAAACATTAGAAAATGTACGTTAAAAGGGCATTTTTCCGCCGAATACCCCTTCAATTTATAATTTTTAAAGCCATAGTTCTAAAATTAAAGTACTTCCTGCTGGATAAGAAAAAAATACAAAATAATAATTTAATATGGAACAAGGAGCAAATGCTCTTCTTTGATTTAAAAGTATAATTTTATTTAATAAAATTAAAATTATTTTTTTGCCATATAATAAAATAATTATATAGATAAATATAAAATAAAAAATAAAAAAATTCATATAATTGATTTCACCCAGCAAAATAAAAGTTGGTTATTGTTGTATATATTATATCAATTGAAATAAGAGGGAGGAGCTATTAATCCTCAAAAATTACATGCTAAAACATATGTGATCATTTGCTGAGAAAAATAGTACATATTTGAATATGGTTGCAACTATATAATATCACATAGATAAGTGTTATTATAATTATAAAAGTATTTTATTTAACCTAAGTTTCAGGAGTAAATTTAATTTGTGTCGGACCAAATGATTCGAAGATGATTATGATCTTTATTATTTTTTAGTGATGAATAAACTTATTTATATTGAATATTTTAATTTTCGCCTTTTTCGATGAGAAGTCTTCAAAAATAAAGTGAGAAGAGAGAGAATGGCAAGTGGGTTACGCAATGAGATATGGGTGGACCGTAAGGATCGCTTCGATTTCCCGCCAAGGACGCCGACGTGGAACCCACAGCCCCACTTCCGCTCCCGCCCTTTTTCCCCGCCAAATCGCCCAACTTCTCGGTCGTCTCCCGAAGGATTGTTTGACACGCGTTGCTCGTCGAACCACGTGTCCTTTTTTTCTCTGCATTATTTTTGATGACGATGTGTGGAGGGAACCGAGTCTATCGGTTGGAAGAGCGAGGTAGCCGCCACATTTTTATCAGGTTCTACAAATATTTTAATATTGGACCGATCGAGGCTGGTGACGTGGCTTCCCGCGATTTCTCAGTCCATGCGGTGACTGTGTGAGCTAGCCGAGACAGCTCACAGCTCAGTTCATCTGAAACCCAAGAACCACAGCGAGAGACAGAACAGAGTGTTTTTAAGTTGAAATAGAAGAGATGAGACTAGGCTCTGCTTTTGCTCTGTTTACTGTTATGGTATTAGGAGTTGATGGGTTCCCAAGAAAATTGGATTAGGACTGTGCTACACATTTGGGTATTTGAAATCTATTTAAAAAAAAAAAAATTATTAAACAATCATATGTCATCATCTAAATTATCTATTCCGATTTATATAATCTCCTATTCAAATCAATCCTTCTTGTCCTTCCAAAAGGGGGTTTTAGGGGGCATTTTTCGTTGTCTCAGCACTATAAGTTAATTTTAAAATATATTAGAGTGTCCATATGATTTTTCACTTCTCGCAATTGTCACATTCATTTCGAATTTAACGAATAACTTTTTATTAATCTAAAATTTGAGACTTTATAATATCAATATATGACTTTTTCCACCGTCACAAATGCAGCATTACATATAACAAAATAGAAAAAGATGAATATAATGTCACAAGTATTTTTAAAAAGAGATTATAATTGACGAAACATGATCCAAAACCAATTATCAAATGGATCAAAACCTCCTTTTCAAATAGGAATCACCAAACCAAACTCTCTCATAACTCTTCGATCAATTTTAGTCCTCGATATTTAAACTCCTCGATCACTCTACTCCTCAGTGGATATGTCTTACAACTATGATCTACTCACTCAACATGACAATACGATTTGGGATAACTATGAAAGAAACAAATCTTTAAACAAGTTCAAACTTTTTCTTATGTGAATGAAAATTTTCCCTATTCACATCTTAGAATAAAGAAATTTGCCTCAGTAGGCACACTGGATAAGACAGGAAACTCTCATAATTATGAGATTTTTCCTAACCACAAAGAGGACATATCTCTGAAAGATCTTTGATCATAGTTCCTGATAAGATATGACCCAAAACCCAGATCAAAAGAGTCAACTCTCAAGGAGCTAACGAAGGGCACCTATGGACCGATATCTAACGACCGTCATGACAATCTACCGAAAGACCATAGCCGCTTAGATGATCTACCAAGGGGTTTTAGTCGCCCGGCTCTACCGAACAATAGGGTCTCAGTCACCCCGTTAACCGATCGTGATTCATCGAGCAGAGACAGTCACCTCGATCAATTAATCCAATGTCAGCCATCTAACTGGACAAGTATCGAAAACCCCTTATCGTTCGAGCAATCGAACAGTACGTAACACTCCAAACGATTCTAAAGGAATGTCAGAATTTCCTTAATTTCAGTCTCCTATTCCATAACGACAAATCTTAGATATTCAAGATTAGGAAAACATCCCTCCTGAAGATGAAAGTTTTCCCGATAAATGAGAATCGTGATCAATTCGGAATATTAACGCCCTAGATTCTCAGATCCGCTAGATAAAGAAGGTAGGGTAGAAGTCTCTCAGCGGCGCACGTCTCTCAGAGGTATAAGGGATCCCAAAAACTGTCAGAATAAGGTACGCTCTCTAAACCTAACACAGGGGACACACTGACCACAGAGAACAACTTTCCCTCAACTCTCAGTCTGTTTTCTTTCAATCGAAAACCGCTCTTTACTGACTTGAGCGTCGGAGTCTCCTCGCTGGAGCATCTTCCGACGATTCTTACAGGTGTATCCACCCATTGACGGCTACTATTCGAGTTAAGAAGGAGCTGATATCTGTGGAGTCATAACCCACCTCCATCAGATTGACGCCGTCTGTGGGAAATAGACTGATTCTCTAAAATCTTATGATAATGCTCGCTACGGTCATCTCCCACACGATACCCGCCAAAAGAAGAAGGCCAATCATAGGCTTTGATGATAATGATCTTCCAGCCAGAATAGATCTTCATCGTAATGATTCTATAGTCATCACCCTCAAAATAGATTCTTACACTGTAAAAAGGGTCCTCGTTGATCAGGGGGCTGATTGTGACCTCCTCACCTGGGACGCCTTCTACATGATGGGTTTCAATCTATCTTGGCTTTTGTCATCTACCGGATCCCTCCAGGGGCTTTCGGACGAGCCCACTTATCCTGAAGGCATCATTTATCTCCCTGTGACCCTAGGAAGATCCTCCAATCATGCAACCGCTCACGTTCTCTTTCATGTGGTAAAACTCTACTCTCCCTACAATGCCATACTCGGCAGGCCTAACCTGGACGACCTAGAGGCACTACCGAACACGAGACACATAAAAGTAAGGTTCATGACACTACTAGGGGTAGCTACCATAAGAAACGACCCTGACCCCTATGTCTTTTTCACGACATAAGACGTACAATAAGTTTTTCCGGTCGACACTCTAGAACGTAGAGAGGATACTGAGCTGAGAACCAAGCCTAAACCAGGAGAAGAAACGATCAAGGTCCTTTTGACAAACGACCTCAGTCAGACAGTCAGGATATGAGCCAACCTATCACCTCTCTTATGAGAGGCCTTAGATGCCTGTCTGCAACGACACTCAAAATTCTTTACATGGACTCCAGAAGACATCTCCGGCATAGATCCGTCAGTCATAGCTCATAAGCTGACCGTTAATCCCGACTTCAAACCGGTTAAACAGAAAAAGAGGGTATTCACCCTCGAACGTCAACGCGCCATCCAGGAAGAGGTTCAGAAGCTGTTGACAGCAGGATTCATCCGCGAAGTCAAGTATCCTGAATAGCTGGCTAACATAGTCTTGGTGAAAAAGGTTAATGGCAAATGGAGGATGTGTTTAGACTTCACTGACCTCAACAAAGCGTGTCCGAAGAATAGTTATCCATTCCTCAATATTGACAAGCTTGTGGACAATTCCTTGGGACATCAACTTTTGAGTTTTATAGACGCCTACTCTGGCTATAACCAGATCGGAATGGCATCAGAAGACGAAAAAAAGACCAGCTTTGTTACCGAATTCGGTACGTACTGTTACCGGGTCATGCCCTTTGGTCTAAAGAACGCCGGAGCAACTTTTCAACAACTGGTCAATATGGTCTTCAAGGACCAATTAGGAAGAAACGTCAAAAATTATGTCGACGACATGCTCGTAAAGAGTGTTACAGCAGAGACTCATGTCGCAGATCTCGAAGAGACCTTCCAGACTTTACAACGGTACAATATGAGGCTAAATCAAGAAAAATGAATATTCGGGATCGCTTCCGGAAAGTTCCTAGATTTCATGATTACCGATCGAGGGATAGAGGTCAACCCCGAAAAAATACGAGCAACATTGGACATGACACACCCCAGACACTCAAGGAAGTGCAACGCCTAACTGGTCGAATAACGGTCCTAAGCCGATTCATGTCCAGAGTTGGCGAAAAATACAGGCCCATATTTAACGTATTGAAAAGATCCCGACGGTTCGAATGGACGCCCGAGTGTCAAGCAGCCTTCGAACGGTTAAAAGAATATTTGATGCAACCACCGCTGCTCTCGCGGCCCATTCCCGGGGAAGAACTTTACCTGTATTTTGCTGTCTCCAAACGAACACTCTGTTCCGTAATGGTGAGACAGGAGTCCGCCACCCAGAAATCCGTCATTACATTAGTAGAATACTGAAAGATTCTGAAGTGAATTACCAGCCCATTGAGAAGATAGCCTATACTTTGATTGTCTCAGTAAGGTGCCTTCGACCGTATTTCCAGGCCCATACCATTGTGGTACTCACCGATCAACTACTGAAGCAAATCCTCCAAAAGAGGGATACATCAAGACAGCTCATCAAATAGAGTGTGGAGCTAGGTGAATTCGATATCCAGTACCGACAACGACCCGCGATAAAGGGCCAAGCACTGGCCAACTTTATTCTTGAATGCACTTTGCCCACGGCATCTGAAGAGCAACTTTCTCACCATCAAGAAGAGTTGGTCACCCTCGAATGGACTATCCATGTAGACGGATCATCAAACTCTTCAGGAAGCGACGCCGAACTCATATTGGTAGGACCGAACAATTTTAAAATGGAGTACGCCCTCCGCTTTGATTTTCAAGCCACCAATAACCAAGCCGAATACGAAGCTCTGCTAACGGGCCTCCGGATCGCCACCAACATGGGAGCACAAAATGTCAGGGTGTTTACGGATAGCCAATTGGTCGTGAAGCAAATCGAAGGAGTTGACGAAACCAGAGACCCGGTCATGGAGAAATATTTAAGTAAGTTATGCGAGACGATGGACCGGTTAGGCAAAATAGACATTCAACAAATCCCTTATTCAGAAAATGCGTGAGTGGATACCTTCGCAATTGGATACCTTGTCAAAACTGGCTAGTTCCGATTCAGTCGCTTTCAGCCGAATAATATATATTGATAGCCTACCGTATCCCAGTATCGACGAGCCTAAGGAGATCCTCCGAGTCGATCAGCCGCCTAGTTGGAAGGACCCTATAGAAGAGTATCTGAGACATGATCGTCTGCCAAAGTCCGCGGGGGAAGCAATAAAGCTGAAGCGAAAGGCCACGCACTATGCCATAATTGATGAGGTTCTTTACCGCAAATCATTCACTCACCCGTATCTGCGATGCTTAACTCCTAAAGAGGGAAACTACGTCATTCGAGAAATTCAAGAAGGAGTTTGCGACAATCATCTGGGTGGCCGAAATCTAGTCTATAAGGCCCTTCGACAAGGATATTACTGGCAAACCATGAAGGATGATGCTAATAACTACGTTAAAAGATGCGACAGATTCCAGCGCTTTTCATTGATTCCTCGGTTACCCTCCATCGAGTTTAATCCAATATCCAGCCCTTGGCCATTTGCTCAGTGGGGCGTGGACATCCTCGGGCCATTTCCCCTAGCCATGGGACAGCGAAAATTCTTGATTGTGGCGATCGACTACTTTACGAAGTGGGTGGAAACCGAGCCTTTAGCCCATATCACGGCCCCAAAAGTCCAATCCCCCATGTGGACTCATATTATCACCAGGTTCGGTATACCGCATGTCCTTATCACAAATAACGGGAAACAATTCGACAACCAATACTTTCGGGAGTTTTACGAGAAACTGGAAATTCAACATAGATTCACATCGGTTGCTCACCCACAAACCAATGGACTGGCTGAAGTAACCAACTGAACGATCCTGCAAGGACTAAAGACGACATTGGACGACGCTAAGCGGCGATGGGTTGAAGAACTTTGCGATATTCTTTGGTCGTATCATACAACCCCTTGAAGGACAACGTGAGAAATACCTTTCAGTCTAACTTACGGGAGCGAAACAGTCATACCAGTGAAAATAGGCATTCATTCGCTCCGAGTGGCTCACTATGATGTCGGGCAAAACGAACGCACCTTACGAGAAAGGTTGGACTTACTTCCAGAATTACGAGAATCTGCATCAACACGAATGGCGGCCTATCAGCAATAAATGACTCGGTATCATAACCGAAATGTTAGAAGACGAATGTTCAAACCCGGAGAATTGGTGCTACGAAAAGTTGAGGCTACTGGTCAACAGCAGCCCGGGGGTAAGCTTGCCCCTAATTGGGAAGGTCCGGATCGAGTACGTTCCGTAGTTCGACCGGGAATGTACCGACTCGATAACCTAGATGGGTCAGCGATACCTATAACTTGGAACTCGGAGAACCTGCGCATATACTATCAAGGAGCCATAGCGTTATCCATCAGTCAGAAGGTCTTACTCACACAACTTAAAATTTTCTCTATCACTCGAAGGGTCTTAGTCACCCAACTCCTACCGATCGTAAGCGTCGTCAATAGGGGATGTAACTCTCTGGACGGGGGGACGCGACCTACAGCTTAAAATTTTCTCTAACGCTCAGAGGGCCTTAGTCACCCAGCTCCTATCAATCGTACGTGTTATCAATAAGGGATGTAACTCTCTAAATGGGTGGACACGGCCCACAACTTAAAATTTTCTCTATCGCTCGGAGGGTCTCAGTCGCCCAACTCCAACCGATCGTACGTGTAGTCAATAGAGGATGTAACTCCTCAGACGGGTGGACGCGACTCACAGCTTAAAATTTTCTCTATCGCTCGGAGGGTCTCAGTCATCCAGCACCTACCAATCCACTTTGACAAAGACTGAAGAAAGGCATACAACTGGACGGGGAATAGAAAAGAGAAGAGGCAGAACTCAAGTAAGTAAAGTGTAACTTTTTCATTTACACCTGTACGAAATAACACATTTGGTTACAAGAGAACATATACAAGCCGCTAAGTTGGGCTAGTTACACTATGAGAAATACACAGTAATGTCCTTACACAAGTAGTTCTCAGCAATTGTTATGGACCAAGGAAATGATCCAAAAACTAAGGGAAAACATAATCCCTATGAACAACACAAAAATGTAGTACTAGGGACAAGAGAAGACGAGTCCGGGTTTTGCCACCCCCAACGCAGCCCGAACTCGACTTACCCATCCAAAAACAGTATGAGAAACACCTCCACCGCGTCCAGAGGGTGAGGACCGATCGGAGAAGATCATGCAAGACGATACAAAATACACCCCCTCAGTGGGGATCAGATTATGCTGACCAAAGTGAATGACCAACATAATGAGATCCCATTCCAATAGTCCTCTTCTTTAATGAGATCTCATTTCAGCAGAAGTCACCTCGATTAAGAAGCGTTGCACGTTGCAGTACCCTAAGAATCGACCCCTGGAAAGAACCATCCTCAGCCGCACAACCATGAAGGAGGAGTATTAATTCTCGGCGAAAGAAAATGGGTATGCATAGTGGCTATTTAAGAGAGTTGTATCTGAAGAGACATACTCACACTCCTGGCATACAAAAAGGACGAATCAGAGTGGACTAAGCATCCTTATAGGCTCATAACCTACGAAACACGCTTCACAGACCTTAACTTATGACTTTTCTTTTCCAAGAAAGCAATAAGTTGGGGGCAAATGATGAGACATGGCTCAAAACCAGACCAAAAGAGTCAACTCTCAAGGAGCCCCCGAAGGGCACCTACGCAGCGATATCTAACGATTGTCATGACAATCTACCAAAGGGCCATAGTCGCCCAGATGATCTACCGAGGGGTCTTAGTCGCCTGGGTCTATCAAACGATAGGGTCTCAGTCGCTCCGTTAACCGATCGTAACTCATCAAATAGAGACAATCACCTCGATCAATTAATCCAATGTCAGCCCTCTAACCGGACAAGTCTCGAAGGCCCCTTATCGTTCGAGCGATTGAACAGTGCGCAACACTCCAAACGATTCTAAAGGAAGGTCAGGATTTTCTTAATTTCAGTTTCCTATTCCATAATGGCAAATCTTTGATATTCCATATTAGGAAAGTATCCTTTACGAAAATGAAAGTTTTCCCGATAAATGAGGATCGTGATCAATTCGGAATATTAATCTCCGAGATTTTCGGATCCGCTCGATAAGAAAAGTAGGGTAGAAGTCCCTCAGCGGCGCACGTCTCTCAGAGGTATAAGGGATCCCAAAAACTCTCAGTATAAGGTACGCTCTCTAAACCGAACACAGAGGGCATACTGACCACAAGGAATAACTTTCCCTCAACTCTCAGTTTATTTTCTTTCAATCGAAAATCGTTCTTTACTGACTTGAGCGTCGGAGTCTCCCCGTCGGAGCATTTTTTGGCGGTTCTTACAGGTGTATCCACCCATCGACGACTACTGTTCAAATAAAAAAAGAATCAATATCTGTGAAATCATAACCTACCTCTATCAATTCCGTAACATTAGAGATTCTCAATAATCTTTTCATTTGAAAAAAAAAAGGCTTAAGAGTTTTCAAGACTCCCCGCAATGTGATGTAATTCATACATCATTTGACTTGGAGCTCAGGACGTGTTACCTAATATTTAAATAAAAAAAAATAGCAATGATAAATTACAGAAATCGAAACTTGGAGCCCAAGGTCGAATGATTGATCTATTCTTACCCTCCCCTCTTTCCCGAAGTCAAACTATTTTATTTATTTTTGTATATGATATTACCGAATAAATTTAACTTATTTTTATTTTATAATATTTCTTAAATATAAAAAAATAAAATTCTTATCATATCAACAAATTTTTATATTAAAAAAATTTCACTTAATTTTAAGTGTATATAACTATTTTTTAAAAGTAATGAGTCAAATAATGTTTTAATGGAAAATCAGGCGTTGGAAATGTAAGTTTTTAAATTAAAAATTTTAACTATTTGAATTGAGTTAGACGGTGTACGTTCCGGTGAGAAGTACCAAACGAAACCTATCTTTCGAGCAAATGCTTGGGCTCAATCATATGTTGATGCTATTCATTTTTTGAATAAGATAAAGGACAGCTTAGGCTTTGGAAAACATGCAGTCAAGAGGCAACTATTAAAAAATAGACAACTTGGCCTATTCTATTTGTGAGAGGGAAAACCTAAATGCTTGCGCACCAAGTGACTTGCCCAAAAGCATTTTGTCATCACTCGTATCATGGCCATGGCTTTCACTTAAAAACAATTTTTTTGTTCAATTATTTCTAATTTTTTAAAGAATAAAGTAATATTATTAGGTAGTGTTTGGAAGTATGATGGTAAGGGTGGTGGGACCTAGGTTTAGGTTGACATCTTTAAAATCTCCATTGCATTCAATTATGATATTAAAATTTTTCAAAAGAAACATCTTATATAAGGTAAAAGCTCAAGTGGGGCAATTCAAATTGATTGTATATACACAAGAAGCTTGGAGACATTGGAAAGCCAAAGATTTTCTTCCTTGTTATAATATAAGAGAGGAGTGTCTCATTCAATTATTAGATTTAAATTTTTCAATTTTTTTTAATTAAAAAAGGAAGTATCTTGGTCTTTCTTATCACACTTTTCTTGTTGACTCTACCCCCATTTTTCTTCTAGACAGCCCATGGTTCTAACCCCTCTAAGGGTTTTCTTTTTCCCTTTTTTTGACTTTGAATTTGCAGAAAGAAATCAAAAAAATGAAAAATGGAAAATTAAAATCCAAGCTTGATTAAATTTTAAATGGGATTTTGCTTGACCATTAGCCTTAAACTTTCCCCAATTTAAGGGACCGCTTCATGCTTATTTTTAAATTTGAAAACTTAAGCCTAATGAATTTGCCTAGTTATTAGGTTGAGAGTAATTGAATGCAATGGGTTTCAGTGGGTTGAGAGTTAGGTTGCATGAAACATGAATGGAAAATTGAAACAAATATGAAATGAAATGACAAAATTGTACTCTGTAAATATAGAGAAAACGAAAATGTGAACAAATATGTAAATTTAAAAAAATATAACTATTTTAAAATAAATATTAATTATTTTATGAAAATAATAAAATAGTCATCTTTTGTAATAAAAATTTAAAATAATTAAATATATAATTATTAATCACAAAACAAACAATATAAAAAATATAATTAAATAAATAAATAATTTGTTAAATATGAGAAACATATAAATTTATAAAATATAAGGATTTTTATATAAATATTAATTAATTTAGCGTATTGAAATATTTCGACAATGTTTTGAAAATGAAAAACGTTTCCAAAATGAAAAAATATTAGTATAGAGAAATTTCAATGTATTATAAGTAGAAAGTAATCTTGTGAACAAAATAGAAGAGAAAAATTAACAATAATAGAATAACCAAAATTGTAAATAAAAGAGTAGATAATATTGATCTGTTTCATTCTCATCTTTTATGTTTTTTATAAATAGGTATATCAAATAGGATGAAGTTCATGTTTATTGATTTTCACGGAAATAGTTTTAGTGGCATATTGCATTATCTGTTTATTATGGTTCATTTATATTTATTTAACAAAACAACAATAATTTATTCTAGTTTAGCTTTAAAAAAAAATTAGAGATAAATAATAGTAGAATATTTTTGAATTTTTAATTGATATATTTATTATAATTTTCAAACATTTTCTTTCTATTTTATTTGTCTTGTGCATCTCATGTAATTCAAAATTAAAAAACTTTCCAAGCAATGAAAAGTGTTTTTTCAAAATATTTTATATATTTTCAAACACATGAAAAATAAAATATTTTCATTTGCAATAGAAAACAAATAGAACAAAGATGTGGCCTAAAAATGGAAAAATAGAAAAGGAAAATGTAAAGCTGTGGTTTGGTAACAAAAAACATTTTTTAATTCTTCAACTCCAATTTTTACTCTATTTCCTTTTTTCTATTTTCCAATAAAAACAAATTTATTTCTTAAAATTTCAGAATATTTTTCCAAGTCGGAAAATTTAAAAATATGTTCAAAAAGCATTACTTGCTTTTCTGTTTAGAAAATAACAAAAGTGAAATTGAAAAGAAAAATCCATTAAAAGACCTCTTCCGACGGAGGAGGGAGAAGATGATGACTAAGACTAGGTCTCGAAGTCGAAGAACTTGGAGATTGAGGTAGGGAAAGAGAGAGAAGAGTCGATGAAGTGGATGAGAGGAGTAGTGTGTTAGAATATATATATATATATATATATATATATATATATATTTTTAATGAATGTTAAAATACTTTTTTAATGTGAGTTGTTTATAATTGTATTTTATTTTATAAAAAATAGATTAAATAAAAAGATATAAGGTTTGAATTAAAGTAATTTTCTTAATGGGATGATACAAATACAGTTTTTTATTTTTTTGGTTAGGTCCCTTCTTTCATTTTATAAAATGGTTGGCTTTGTCCCATTTAAAAACCACTGTATAGTTTTTGAGAAAGAGGAAAGAAAAGAGTTTGGCCAAAGAAAGAAGAAAATCATACATTCAAGATTTAGTTTTTTTGTAAAATTATTATGATTTGAGATTGAGATATGTTTTCAATTTATTTTTTATTATTTGATAATATATTTTATAATTATATTTTATTTTTAATTTAAAATTTATTTTAAATCTAAAGATTATCATATCCTATATAAAATATCAGAGTCAAACTAGATTAAGAATAAAATCAACCAATAAATCCTCAAAAAAATAATTATTGTACTCAATCATCTTTAAGAAATTTACAGATTTACGTCATAATCTTTTTAGATTTTAAGAAATTATTGAAAATGTAATATCAAATCTACATCACTTTTATGGATCCAGTTTTTTTAAGGAATTTTTTGGGAAATTAAAATGGTTTAATCCATTTGCAAAAAAAGAAAAAAAAAAAAGAAAGGAAAGAAGGAAAGTTGAAGGCTTCGGAGGCCTTCATCAATCACGAGAAAAAAGAAAGATGAGCAGGAAGACCTCTGTTCAAGGTACCGGATGTGAAAGAGATGTAGAAATTTCTCAACTGTTCATGGTACGGGAAAGGAGACGTAGGATTTTCTCAATCTTACCCTCGTTTAATATAAATAAAAAAAAAAAAAAGAAAAAAAAGAAAGAGGAAACAACTGAAAGAACGTCCTCCGCCCACTTTTGCAGGACGTGCAAACAAACCAACGGAAATGTGCATCTATTTTGACGGGATATGAAATAAATTAAAAAAAAAAGAATATATATATAAATAAATAAATAATAATAATAATAAATAAAAAAAATATATATACACATGTGAAAAAATATATTTATTTCATCAATTATAAATTTAAAACTCTTGACAAATTCAAATTATTTAAAATGGAACTTAAAAAATAATTAAAAAAAATCATTAAAATTGTTAGGTTAGACAGAGATGGGGAGTATTGTGAGAGACACGGGGATTTAGGTGAAATTGATAGGACTTTTTACTGAGTTTTTGCAAACATGTGAAATAAAAGCCCAATATACTATGCTAGGAATACCTCAACAGAATGTGGTAGCTAGTACCAAAATCGTACTCTAATGGATACGGTAAGAAGTATGATGAATAGAACCAAATTGTCCCAATCTCTTTGAGGCGAAACCTTTAAAATAGATATGTATATCCTTAATTGAGTACCCAGTAAATCTATTTCTAAAACTCCTTTTGAGCTTTGGACCAATAGAAAATCTAGTTTAAACCACTTAAAAGTTTGGGGTGTTCTGCATAAGTGAGAATTTATAATTTTCATGAAAGAAAACTTGATCCCAAAATAACATCAGATTTTTTTATTGGTTATCCACTCACCTCTAAAGGCTATAGATTTTATTATCCTAAGAATGACACATGAATTGTGGAATCATTGAGTACTAAATTTCTTGAAGATAATGTTGAAAGTTGTGATAACCCACCATTTGAGTCGGTGGTTTCAAAGTCTTCTGAGATCCTATTCTTTGACCTCTAATTTATGAAAAGCAAGTAATTATACCTTCACAAGATAGAGAATCTGAACCACAAAGTGCTTTACCTGATCTTGATATTTCTTAAGGTGCTGCTGAAGTTGTGAAAGAAGAGATTGTGTAATCTATTGAAATTATACCATTTAGGAGATCACAAAGATAAAGAAAATCTGCTTTACTAGATAATTATGTGGTTTATTCAAAGAAAGTGGATTATGATATTTGAGATTTTGTGGATCTAATTACTTTCAATGATACTGTTAATAGTCCACAATGTGATAAGTGGAAAATTGCTATGGAATAGAAATTGTTATCCATGTCCAATAATGGTGTTTGGGCGTTGGTAGAGTTATTTGAAAATTTCAGACCCATTGTATGTAACTGGGTCTTCAAAACAAAAAAAGATACTAAAGGAAAGATTGAGAGGTTTAAAACTAGACTATTAGCTAAGAGATATACTCAAAGAGAAGAAATTAATTACACCGAGACATTTTCTCCAATTTCATCTAAAGACTCTTTTAGAATCATTATGGCACTAACCGTACATTTTGATCTTGAGTTGCATCAGATGGATGTCAATATAGTCTTCTTGAATGGAGATCTTGATGAGAAAGTTTATATGTAGCAGTTAGAAGGTTTTGTGATGATTGGAAAGTGGAAAATGGTATGTTGAATTAAGAAGTCAACTTATGGATTGAAACAGGCCTTATGTCAATGGTTTTTAAAATTTTATGAGATTATTATTTCTTTGGATTTTAAAGAGAATACAGTCGATTTTTGTATTTACCTTAAAGTCAATGAGAACAAGTTTATTTTCTTAATTTTGTATATTGATGATATTTTGCTTACAAGTAATGATTTAGGCTTACTATTGCAAGTTAAAGGAATGTTTTCTCAGAATTTTAACATGAAGGACATTGGAGAGGTAAATTTTATTTTGGGAGTGGAGATTCAAAGGAGTAGAACTTGTAAAGTTTTGAGATTTTCTCAAAAGGCATACATTGATTGAATTTTAGAACGCTTTATTATGAAAGATTGCAAATTTAGTTTGACTCGTATAATTAAAGGAGACAAACTTAATAAGGATCAATGTCTTAAAAATGATATCGAAAAAAAAGTCATGAAAAATATTCCCTACAATAGTGTTGTAGGTAGTTTGATGTATTTTGCAGTGTGCACTAGACCTGATATTGCCTTTGCAATAAGTGTTCTTGGTAAATATTTGGCTAGTCCTAGTCATGATCATTGGGTTGCAGCAAATAAAGTTTTGAGATATCTACACAGAACTAGAGATTACATGTTTATGTACAAGCAGTTGATGATTTGGAGATAGTAGGATTTGCAGATACTGATTTGGCCAGATACATAAATGACAGAAAATCTACTATTGGTTATATTTTTATACTTGCTATAGGTGTAATATCTTGGAAAATCTCTAAACAATCACTAGTGGCGACCTCGATGATGGAAGCAGAAATTGTGACTTATTTTGAAGCTGGGGCTCATTCTAAATGGCTAATTACCAATACAGTTTAATGTTATTATTTACATTGGACTGAATTTTGTATTGAGAAGTTTGACATATGTTTTTTGTGGCAACTAAAACATTCAATCTGAGAGTTTTTTTTTTTCAAAATTATATTTTTAAAAATTATCAAAACCAATTAGTAATGTTTAAGTGGGAGAATGTTAGAATATTTTCTTAATGAATGTTAAAATATTTTCTTAATGTGGGCTGCTGCTAAGTGTATTTTATTTTATAAAAATACAGATTGAATGCAAGATCTGGTAAATCCCAAAATTTATTTGTGATCCAATAGGATTGGGTCTGGATTCATCTCAGCGTACATGTATATATTATGTGGACATTTTATTTAAAGTGTGGTATGAAAAGGTGTAGGGACTGAATTAAAGTAAGTTTCTTAATGGGATTACCTAAATATAGTTTTTTTATTTTTTGGCTCGGTCCCCTCTCCTATCTTATAAAAGGGTTGGTTTTGCCCCATTTAAAAACCACCATACAGTTTTGGAGAAAGAGGGAGGGGAAGAGTCTGGCCATTATAAGAAAGAAGAAAATCATACATTCAAGATCTAGTTTTTCTGCAAAATCATTATGGTTTCAGATTCAAGTATGTTTCTAATTCATTTCTCATTATTTGGTAATATATTTTGTGATTGTGTTTTATTCTTAATCTAGAAATTATTTTAGATCCAGAAATCATTTTTTCAGATCCTACATGGTGGTGGAGGAAGAAGTCACGAGCAAGCAAAGGCAGATGAGTCCGAGCGAGTAGGAGCAAGGCCGGCCGAGCAAGTGAGTGCAAGGGCAACCAAGCACGTGCGAGCAAGCTTGCCTAAGTGATTGCGAGCGAGGGCAACTGAGCGCCGTTGAACAAGTTTCCCTGAGCATGTGCAAGCGAGGGCAACTGAACGCATGCAAACAAGGACGAACGAGCACATAGGCATAACCGAGATCGATAAAACATGTTGCTTGGTAGACCGAGCAAGCGGGCACAAGGGGGTGCGAGCGTGTGGGCGTAAGGGACACTGAGCGAGCATAGGCAAGGGAATTTGAGTGAGTAGGAGCGAGACCGATCGAGCAAGCATGTGCAAAGCAATCAAGCACACGTGAGCAAAGCCGCCTGAACGGTTGTGAGTGAGGGCAATCGAGATGGCGGAGAGGTGGGTCGGGTTCAGTTATTCGGATTTGGTTTGAACATCCATGGTGTATGTGAAAATGTTGGAGAATCAAGTTCTCTAATATGCGAAGAAACGAAAAATTTTGGGGAAACAGGGTAATTATAACTTGAAAACAAGGAAAAAAACCGATGGAAAAAATATAATGTTTTAATACGAAATTCCTTTTCCCACTTTTCCATGTTCATTTATCCAATTTCTCAAAGGCCCAAAGTGTCAGTCTTCTATTGGCAGAAGGAAAAGCCCAAAGCAAGGAACTCCTCATTTTTTTTTGTTACATCAGAGAACTGTGACCCCTAAATTATCACTTTAAAAACCTCATTTTCTTTGTTTGTATATTTTTCTTTTCCTTTGAAAATAAAGAGAATAATTTTTTTTCCTTCCTGCACTCGTTTGTTTTCGCTACCCTTTCACTTGTCTAGTTTCCTAACCAACCAATGAGTGGGAGGAAAGTATCTACTATTTTTTTTTTGGGTTATCTGAGATTTAAATCCGGATCATGGGATTGGAAGAGAGAGTTGTGACTATTAGATTATTCTCTTGGGGACGTATCTACTCTTTCTTTATGTCTTCCCCTTTTCCTACTCTAACCAAACATAGTCTTATACCAAACTCTTTTGTGTTGAGTGGTCAGACACTCTATTTTTTTAGTCAGATATCTCGAATTCGAGTCCTAGAAATAGAGAAAAAGGATTTGAGAGAGCCAACCCCTCAATAGGCCTTACAGTGTTCGGATCAGATTAATTGAGTAAAGTTCGGATACTGGTTGGTGGAAAAAAAAAATCACAAACCAAACATAGCCTTGTGGGTCCAAAATAAACCCAGCTTTAAGCCAGGCCAACATTTTAGCCCAGACAGCTCCTCCTATAGGGCCATTGTGGACCAGAAATTTCAGAAACTTGTGGCCCACATTTGGTTAAATGTGCATCCACATCCATTGTCCAAAGGAGAGATGACTTTGAATGCAACAGCTCAGATGTTTTGTCAGTGTCTGCAAATTATTGGAACAAGTTTTTCCAACAAAAAACGATTTTTGCAGAGAAAATACATAGATGAAAGGACAATGGTGCCATCCAAAGAGTACAACCAATGAGAAGTAAAACCTTAATAACATCAACACTTTAAATCACAACTTGGTACAATTTTTGAAGGCCACAATAACAATGAAAAGCCTATGCATTCAAATGGGAGCCACCTCTCCTAAAGCCTGCTTAGATGGAAAAGGACGAACATAAATTTTTTGTGGCTCATCTCCTCTCCATCAAAAGTACTAGGATAAAAATACATAAAAAGGCATAGGCAAATTGCAGACAAAGGTTAAAATTGAAATCTACCTTACATGCCCATTTTCCAGGACATGGCAAAGTCCTTTCCAACAGGCAATTCCAACCCTTTCAATTCCACCATCATAGTCTTCTTCCTATGTTCGCCTTCTAATTTGTGGAGATAGTTGTGCTCAGATGTGGAGAATTCAATGTTTGTGGTTTCCTTCACTGGTTGTCCGTCAACCTCTAATTCAAATGAGTTTCCGATACCATCCAATCCCAACACGGTTACCTTCTCAATTGTCCAGCCTTTGCTTACAGCAAACTCGCCTTCTTGAACTTCTGACCAAATCTTAATTGTTTTCTGAGACATAGTTGCGTAGAAATTGATGAATGTGGAGTACCCATTTCCAAGTTTCATCTCTGGAAGCTGATCATCATCAAGGAACAACTCTCCTTTTGCTTGGCCCTCACTGGCACCGGCTGGGAAGGTGACAATAAGGCTAAAAGGTGTCATTCTAGCCTCCTTAGAGATTGTCCCACCCCGCTGCATTGGAAGATTCGTGTTTTGATACAGGTGCACATTGATCACATCCAAAGGTGCATCAAGTGTGAGGAAATGCGCTTCCTTTGACACAATGGTCTGTGTCATATCAAATAATCTATACCAAGTGCCCTGAGGGAAGAGGGCTTTAACGTCAGTTTTTCCTCGTGTAAGCACAGGTGACACCATAACACTGCGTCCTAACAAAAACTGGGTGCTCAATCCATACAGCTCTGTGACATTTGGGAAAGAAAAGGAAAGTGGTCTTGCAATTGGAGCACCAGTCGTCTAAGCCTCATAGTTTAAGGTATACAGATACGGGAGGAGCTTATATCTCATACCAAGGGCATTTCGAGCAGACTTGGCAACTGACACCCACTGATATAGCTCCTGCCTGGGAGAGTAGTAATTTGCATGATCCCTCGAGAAAGGATAGAAAGCGCCTAATTCAATCCATCGGTTGCACAACTCTTCCGTTGGTGCTGGATAGAATCCACATATATCTGAACCAACCATTGGCACTCCAAATATACCAAAATTCAGCATAGTAGAAATTGAATAACTCAGATCATTCCAAGTACCCTTGTTATCCCCTGTCCAGTGAGCAGCATATGCACCTGAACCAGCAAATGTGGAGCGTGATAATATAAAAGGACGCTTTCCCTCCAGTCCTTGAAGGGCTTTGTGAGTTGCAATAGCCTGAGAGAATCCACAAAGACTGTGAGCATCATATTCCCGAACTCCATTGTAGTGAACAGCACTAGTGGCTATAGTCTTGTATCCTATTGGAGCCTGCCGTCCTGAAGCATTTATTCTGTAAGGTGGATCATCCCATCTTGTTGCTGTTACATTCTGGCAATCCAGACAACAAATCCAACCAGGTCCAGTTCCACTAGGGCATTGCTTTCCCTTCGGGATTGTGCACTTTCCCGTACAGAAATTAGAAGCTTCATTCATGTCAATCCAGAGGCCATCCACAGGAACAAGCTCATGGAAGCGGTGGATTTCATTGCCCCACCATGACACTGTTTTTGGGTTGAGGAAATCGGGGAAGTAAACAGGACCAGGCCAGACTTGCGCCAGGAAAGGCTCAACCTCATACTTGATAAAAACGTCATTAGCCATGCCTCTTTGATATACACCATAAGTCGAATTGACACCAATGCCGGGATCTATAATGACAAAGTACTTCACGCCCTTTGCGTGAATCTTGTTAAGGAATGCCAATAGCTTTGGACGAGGATAGTTGGTAGGGTTGAGTGTGAAATCTTTATGTCCGTCCATGTGATCAACATCATTCCAAATTACATCAAGTGGAATTTCAGCCTTCTCATAGTTTGCCACGACATCTTCAACTACAGAGAGGTTATGGTAACCCCATCTGCATTGATGGAATCCTGTATGATGAAAAGGTAAGAAGTTCATACAGAAAATCAGAATAGCTTTTGTTTATTAACATTTGAAGTGAAGCACGAGTAATTAAAAAGAGCAGTTTCATGGGCACCCCTGTATATAAATGTAGGAAGCTAGACAGAATGCTCAAAACTGTTCAGCTGGAGAAGTTCAATTAAATCATCTAGTAGTATAGTATCTGGCTCTTTCTTGCTGCAGATCCTAAGGAGCCCAGCAATATACGTGCTAAAACCAACGTACAAAGTGGAACGTCGCTCTTCCTTTTAGATTACAATAATGTCCTTTTGTCTAATCTTAAATGTTTTCTTTTCCATATCCATGTTAATAAAAACTTAGAATAAGAAACAAGTGAACCACTAGCCTGCAATTATAGCACATATTCATGATTACCTGCAAAGTTCATAGTTCATTTGTCCTCCATCGTGGCTTTTTTTTTTTTTTTTTTTTTTTTTTTTCCGTTGGATTGGGGAGGGGAATAAATTTGATTAGGCGTCCCAAGGGGACAATCCAGTGGCAGTAGTTCTTTTTCGATCCCGTGATTTGGGGTTTGATTCCTATTGTAACAAAACAAAAAAAAAAAAGATTAGGGCACTTGAATGACGTTGAACATAAGTGATGGTTCAAAATGATCAAGTTTTGGAGACCATGTGATTTTTTCAAGGGTCATCGAATTAAAAAAATAATAACAAAAAATCTCAAATCAAAAATCCATTCCTAAAGTGAGGCATCACATCAATGCAAATATCAGCCAGAGATTGTCAAACATCCATACACCAAAATCTTTCAATAAAAGGTCACATAACTTCCATTAAAGATTTCGGATGGAGTAGAGTGGAATCTTCTTACTCAGAAATTGAGCAAGCCAGAAAGACAATTTGCAAATATGAAGCTTTAGAAACATAAAGACTTTTCCGAGATGGAAGTCTACTTCTCGAAAAATTACAGATAAAATGAACAAAAGTAAATTTTAAAATTGAGAATAGGACGTAAAAGAAATTAAACACAGAGACCCATTGACCAACCAACATTCAGCCATCTCTAAGCATTTTTATAGTGACATGTGCATGTCTCATACCATGGTTCCTCAAAGCAAGTAAAATATTGTTCTAGGATATGCAAACATCTTTTCGTCATTGGTAACCCTATGGATAAACAAATAATGCAAAGAGCTTATAGAAGAGAGTCACATCGGTACTAATGAAAGGCTATAGGCAACCTAATTTGCATTAAATTCTCGTAAGATCAGAGAGAGAGAGAGAGAGAGAGAGAACTCTAATGAAAAGCTAAAATTCAATGTGTTGTCATCCCAACTTCCCCTCAGTGTCCGGAATCTCGAGATTTGCCAGAATTAAAGGTGGAAGCATCACGATCATAAGTAAATACAGCAATAGGCAACCCAATTTGCATTATAGTCTCATAAAATTTGAGAGAGAGAGAACTCCAATGAAAAGCTAAAATTCAATGTGCATCACCTATCAATGTTCAACTAGCCGGTAACACTATAAAAAAAATGAGCACCAGTGAAGTCGCCATCTTAGTTCAAATTACCAATGCCCGTCGCCAATTATATACATACATACATACATATTATCAGCAAAAGTTCCTCGTTTTTCTTCAAAAAGGAAAATCTTTTGTAGGCGACAAAGGGAATGGGACTTAGTTAACCCTTGGCATGGTCCAGGAAAAATTCCTTCACGCATATTGTTGAAGAAATCTTTTTGATCCAAATCACAAGGCAATGGGCACGACATGGGGCTTGGGCATGATACTTGTTTTGACATTTGTCCCTCGCGCTACTTGCTTGCTTCTTCTCACTTGGGGCATACCCATTCATTTATCTACGCTATAATCATAACCAATGCAGCACACATACGGATATGGGACAATGACATTACAAAATCATATAAATTTTTATCTAAGTCTAAAAATTGAATTAAACCGTATGAACAAGCTCATTCTTAGAAATATTTACGTAACATAAATGCAATCACAATAATGTAACAAATAATATGGCCATGAAAAAGTTTTGATGAGGACATAAACGCCATTTCACAGACAAAAATGCCCCCACCCCCATAAAACGTGTCACAGAGCATAAATTAATCCAAAGATTGGAAACTAAATACAGTAAAGAGGAAGGTGAGGAATGCAACATTACCAAAAGACCAATAAGGCATTGAAAGCAGGTCTGCCCACAAGCTGAGTGTACTGATCAACAACATTGAGAGGAGTAGGCCCGGCGAAAAAGTAGAAATCAAAGACACCCCTCTGTAAAACACATCCATCCCATTACCATTCAGCAGCAGAACAGCATGAGCAAATGCCTCTCCACCCACATTTCTCAAGTCCATGTACACAGGATGGGACCCATACAGATCAGTATTGAGATTAATGGCTGAGATGTCAGTTGTGTACAGAGTGTAAGGGTCATTTGGGAACAATTTAATCCCATGTGGTTGTGTGTTCTCACCAAGACCAGTGGAAATCTCAAGATATTGGTCTTTAAACACCAAATTGCTATACGGTTCTGCTTCATCTGGGCTTGAATTGAAAAGGGTCTGCCCCTTTGATTTTCTTTTTGTTGGCATGAGGGGCGGGTCCGCCCATGAGGGTAGACCCGCCCCCCCTTCTTCCATTTGAATTTAAGAAAAGGGGAGGGGTGGTCATTGAAAACCACCCCTCAACTCCTCTCAATTCCCCCTCTCTCCCAAACTCCCTTTTACACTCACTATTCGAAAAGCAAAAAATGAGGCACACTTTTTGGCAATGACATGTGAGTGCGAAAAGATAGAAAATAAGAATGCATTTTTGTTAGGAGTATGTATCTCTTGAGAGAGAGAGGAGAAAAGAGGGTTTCCAAAACATATAAAGAGGGTTTTGGCAATTTGATCATTTTGTTTATCGAGGTATTTGGATTGTGGAACATAAGAGATCATTCAATTTACGTAACATCTTTCTCGACCTAGAATACTCATCGTCGAAAAGAGGTAAGTGATTATAAACCAAATTTCGATTCGGGAAATTTCCACAATTAGTACGAAAATATTCATTGGTATCAGAGCATGCATGACTTGTTTCCTGTCTCATTTGGGTATTTAAAAAATTAAAATTATTATGCATGATTTTAAAGGTTCATTAATGGCATCTTGAAATTGGCTTATTGAAATACTCTTAATTTTATACCATAACATGCTTATGAGATATAGATCTGATCTGTAAAATTTCGCATGCAATGGATGAGTATATTAAAAGATATTTTAAACTTTAGCCAAAACTTAATGTATTCAAAACTTTTAAAATACTAGATTTCGTGATATGCAATTTATATAGTTAGATTTTTCATAAAAAATGTTTTCCAACCATATGAAGATCGTGAAAATAGTTAAAAATTGAGAGAGATATGATCATTCGAATTTATGTCGAAATCCAAAAAAAATGGAGAAGATAATGAATAGTAATAAATCAATCTCACTCTCGGCCATGACAAGTGACATCCACCCCTAGGCTAAAGAAGTCCGATTAAAAATCTGAGACCACCATTGAACTCATTGATATCGAAAATGGGGAGTAACCAAAATTTGATGATCGGAATCCGCCGAGAAGGTGGCGCGTGAAGTACATGCGCCACCTTGGCGAGTGAAAACAATATCTGGACTTTATTTTATAACAATTAGGTCTATAGGTGCATGGGAGCAAATGCAGGACTGGTTTTGGTCTCAATTTTTACCAAAATAAATCTTGTATTTATTATGATTTTTTTGAATTTAAAATTTATTTTTCGGATATGAAAAATATTTTTTATTGATTATTAAATCAATAAATAGTTAAAAAATTATAAAAAATAATTTTTCACTCTGGAAAATTCTGAAAAATTTTATATGATTCTAAAAAATCATTTTACGTTTTTCCACAAATTTTAATATATTTTCCAAGGTTGAAAAATTATTATTTATTGATTTATTATCAATAATTGTTAAGAAATTATAGAAAAATCATTTTTCTGTTCTAGAAAATTCTGAAAAATTTTTGGTGGGACTAGAAAATCATTTTCTTAATTTTTGCTACTTGAGTGTAAATTTTTTACACTCATTTTAATTTTATGCTATTTTTTTATATATAAAAAATTCATTTTTTCATCATAAAATTGTTTGAAAATTGAGCATATTATTTAAAATAAATAATTTTGAAATTTATTATAATATTATAGTTGGTTTAGTATCCAATCTAATATTGTACCCATTTTTTAAAGTAATGATGATATTTGGATAGAATATTAGAATTCTCGGGGGGAGAGTTAAAGTATTAAAAGTTCAGCGTGAATGATAATGTTGAGTTAAATTTTGATAGACCTAACTCATGCTTTAACGGATTTTTTGGAGATTATGAAAGCACAACATCTTGAACTTTTAGGATTAAGTCATTCTTTTTTGGAGGATGATGTATAAATAATTTAAAAAATATTTTGACTTTTAATTGGAATAGCGTGGTTTATGAGATAATTGTCGAGAGAGAATATATAATTCTTGACAATGTGAGCCCCATATTAATAGAAATATGGAGGGTCAAGAATTTGAAGATCCAAATAAAGTAAAGCCATCCCACAGTATAAATAGCATAGCTCACGTGCTATAAGGAGATTTTTTCCCTAGAGATAGACAATCCATTAGGGTACCTTTGAAAGGAACTTTGGACTGGAATAATTGAAGTAATTGTCATCCAAAATTGAAAGTTTTTAAATACTTTATGTATTTAAGTGAGAGATTTTAGGTTGAAAAAATTTGAGTAATTCTCACCTAAAACTTATAAAATTTTAAAACTTTAAATTAAATTTGTGATGGTGATACATTAAAACTGTAGATGATGATTAGAAATCTAGTGAACTTTCGATTCTATACCTGATGTTGACCTGTTATGCATGTTAATCTTGAAGTACAAAATTACGTATATGATATGAGAATTAGTACGTATGTCTACTCTTTACAAAATCCAAACCATAGCATAGAAGTCCTTTATTAGAGATTTGAATAGAAATGACAAATTGAATAGTGATGATCATGAGATATGACACCATAAAATGTGAAATGTACTAAAAGAATAAGATATTTTGGAAGACATCAAGCATGTCAAGTAATACCTTGTCGTGGGCAATGCTACCATTTTAAGGGAGAGAACTAGATGCTAATTAGGTGTGAAACTGATAGATTTTACTGCTCGAGCAACTATGGTTAGCTTTCAGATTGAAGACATGATACCTAAGTATGAGCAATACTTTGACTGTTCATGATATTAGGATGTATTTTAAAGAGATATAGAGGTACGAGTGACTCACTTTAGACAGTTGACCATGAAGTTTGATACATATAAAAAGAGTGAACTGATCACAATATCAAAGGGCTTCTAAAGGTCACGTCTAAGATGATTAAAGAGTGAGAGTCAACTGGTTATGTTCTCTCCGATAAATAGAAAGTTCAAATTTTGATCTGATTTCTTCCTGTCAAGTGAGAGCACCTAAAAGTTAATTTGATTTACAATAATAGTATGATGACTTTCTCGGATGTTGCTCTCCACATCGAGCTTGAAGATGAGCAGTTTTGTACTGTAAGATCCATAACTAATGCTTTTATTGTAGAATCTAGTTCCAAGAGAGTTTTCAACTCTAAGTGTTAGAGGAACTGAAACAAAAGCAAGAAGAAAAAAAAAAGTTGTAGACGGATCATAAAAGAACAACTCTGGATATAAGAACTGATAGAGAGATATTTATGAATTTTTCGTCGATTGTTTTCTGGTAGTAGATAGTATGTAGAGAACGATGTAAGAGTGGATGTTAGAGGAGTTGATACTTGTAAACTGCAGATACAAAGTGACCGAACTCTCATTTTGCATGAGGTTCCATATGCGCCAGAAATTCGACGGAATCTTATCTGTTCTTATTTTTTTGGAATTTGACTATGATTTGAACTTTCAGAGATATATGGTTGATTTGTATTTGAATGACATGTGTATTGATTCTGAAGAGTTTGCAAATGGTTTCATCATTTTGCAAATGTTGATAATGTGATATGGGATCACAGACTTGATCACATTGGGGTAAGACATGATAAATCAACTAGTGAGAGCAGAACTATTGGGTTCACTCACAAAAGTTGATTTACCAACATGTGATGTTGCTTTTATGACAAAAATGACAAGAAAACCATTTGGAAAGGCCATACGAGCTAAATTTCCATTGCACTTAATCCATATAGACATTCATGATCTAATAGAAATAAAGGGTAACCAACGGATAATTGGTCTAGTGGGATATTGTGCTAGCTCTCTTAACTAAAGTCACGAGTTCGACTCGCGAATTGGGCATGGAACATAATACGTTGGGAGGATAATCCCCTAAATGGGCCACTGCAAGTTCGGAACTGGATTAATCAGAGTATGGTTCCGGATACAGGTTGGTATAGTACCAAAAAAAAAAAAAAGAAATGAAGGGTACGTATGAAATTTTGTGTTTTCATTACGTTTATTGATGGTTTCATGTGTTTGGCCATATCTGTTTGATTTCTCACAAGTTTGAACCATATAAGTACTTTAGACATTATATAAGCAAGATAGAGAATCAGACGAATATATTATATGAATATCTATCTGATCAATTTAAAGATCTGAGTAATGAAAGAAACACAATCCGATATTTGACTATTGCTTATACACCTTAATAGAGTGGTGTTATAGTGAGAAGGAATAAAACATTATTGGATTTGATGAGATCCATGATGACGTATGTTCATTTGTCGATTTCCTTTTGGGGAGATGTCTTGTTGACAACGACTTTTGTTTTGAACAATGTGCCTTCAAATGCGGTACCAATGACATGATATAAAATTTAGACTGGTAGAATATCGTGTCTCAGTGAGTTGAGATCTTGGGAATCAACAATCTGTATTTTGAGATTTTTCTAATAAGTTTGAAAAATTAGGTCCTTATAGAAGCAAAAGTATTTTTATAAAATACTCTTAGTAGTCTAAAAGTTAAGTATTTATTGGTGAACAAGATGATGGTACTGCAATGGAAATTAAATTACGAAATGTGATATTTCTGGAGAATAATTTTCTTATCATAGGAAGTGTAAAGGACATAGAGTTGTTATTTAAATTAGTTACTTCAAATGATAGCTTTGTCTATTATAGATTGTTAGAATGATATTGATCCTAGTGGGAGGGATTTAAATTCTAGTGATCCAACTGAATTACAGACTCAGAAAAATGTTAGGAAAATCATGCCCAATTGTTACTTGGAGATTAAAGGGTATGCATTTATTGTTTCTCCAAAAAATGATGGAGAGTTAGATGAGACTCTATTTTGTCTCACCAAGGGTGAATGGAAAATGCAATGAAAGAAAAATAGGAGTCAATGAAATCCAACCATGTATGAGAATTGGTTAAACTTATATTAGGACGCTAAGTTATTGATAGCAATTAGGTTCTCAAAACTAAATGTAATGCAGATAGAACTATTAAGAGATAAAAAGTTCAACTGGTAGGAGAAGGTTACACTCAGTAAAAGAATGTTGATTATAAGAAAATCTTTTCCCAGTAGTGAGATTTATCGCTATTTGCATATAGTTGACAATAGTGGCAAATTTGGATTTAGAATTACATCAGACGGATGTGAAGACTGCCTTTCTCAGTAAAAAACTTGGGGAAGATATTTATATGGCACAACCAAAGGGTTTTTGTCATTAAAGGCCAAGAAGACAATAATTTATGACTTTAAGTAGTTTTCGAGACAATTGTATTTGAGACTTCATAGAGATGTGCTCTCTTATGATTTCGTAATGATAACTGAAATCCATTTTTTCAATTTAAAAAGTCCATTTATAAGTTTGTAATTCTATCTTTATATGTTACGGACATATTGTTAACTATGAATGATAAAGAGTATAACTTTCAAGATGAAGGAAGTGGATAAGACAAATTGGAAATTGAATTCCAGAGAAATCGTTTCAAGAGATTATTGGAGTTATCTCAAAAGTCTTATATTATAAAGATTCTGAAATAATTCAGCTTAAAAGATTATAAATCCACTGATACTCCTGTAACTGTAGGTGATAGTTCAAAAGATGACATATGCCCTAGAACTTCTAATTAATAGATGAAATGTCCGGAATACCGTATTTTAGTACAGTTGGAAATTTGAAATATGCTATGATGTGTACTCAATCCAAAATTTGTCATGCTATAGGGTTTGACTGGCAGGTATCTGTTTAATCTATATAGAATGATTGGATTATGGTAAAAAGGATATTAGGATACATAAATGGAATTGCGGATTATTTCCTTCATTATTAAGGAAATGATTTAGTATTGAAAGGATACACGAATGCTGATTGGGGTAAAGATTTGCATGAGAGAAAATCTGCCTCTAGTTATATTTGTTTGCTCATTGATAGCGCTATCTCATAAAGAAGTAATAAACAAAACTGTGTATCACTTCCAATGATAGAAGCAGATTTGTGATCAATGTTTTAGCAGTTCAGAAAATGAGTTTGGTTAAATGGATATTGCAATATTTGAGAGTAGTAAGCAACTCAGTGAGAGCTTGACGATTCATTATGACAATCAGTTAACTATTGTTTACACGTAAGATTCCAAATATTATAGCAAAACCAAATATAGACACAAAGATCAATTTTGTCAGAAACATAATTGAAAAGAGTGAAATGACATTGAGATATGTATCTATGCATTTGATGGTGGTTTGTCCTTTTTCGAAGCCCAATACTTAAAGATATGTTTGTGAAACATGTTGATGATATGGATTGCATAAATTGTGACAATATTTATTACTGTGGTAGTGATTGTGATTATATACAGAAAGTATATATATTATAATCCTTATATTTGATGACATTTGAATTTAGTTTTTGTGTCCAAAATTCTTATGTCTGAAATTAAAAGTATGTCGGGCAACTTTTGAAATTGCCTTTCTCACATGTGCAATCTCCTCTAATGTTTGTGTGATATGTAGAGATGAGACGTATTAATTTGTGGTGGATTAACACACAGATAAGTTGTCTTAGTTAAGTACTAAGATGAAATTATTGATTAAATATACTTCACATATGGTAATCGAAATGGATTTCTCATAATCCATTAAACTTGTCGAATAGTCAAGTGTGAGCTTTTTCTTGATATTGTGAGATTTTTGAGTACTTATAAGAAGGAAAACTCAGGTCAAGTGTTGTGTATATTTGGACTAAGATCTGTACGATGTCTTATCTTATAAAAGAAGACATACACTTTCAAATGGAAAGAAAAGTATTGTAGCACGTGTTTCATATCACGTGTAATTACGTGACCGTATGAGTAATGAGATGGTACATCCCTCTTTATCTCATTGTATCCATCTTATTGTGTGAGACTCAAAAGTTCATACTCAATCTCAATTTACACCCTTAGGATTTTCGTCTGTTTTTTAAAATTTTATTTTAGTGTTACTACTTTAACGCGTCATCAATAAGCCATGAATGATTCGGTTTGATGGTGCATGTTTAGGAAAGCAGTTAAGATAAAGTTGACAGTTAGTAGTATGAAAGGAAGACTATTTTTGACCGACACGTTATTTTGTATTAACAGATCGACCAATTATGTTTGTGAGTTAGTGTTACAGACATAATTGTGTATACATGATCGGATTTAAATCAAATATGCTCTTATATTGTTTTGAGGGATGAGAGATATATTGACTATGTCGAATAATAGAGGTTTGGGGTATAGCGAGATATGGTATCCTCATCACCACTTTGATGATGAGCTACTATATATCCTTAATCGGTGTATAGTTTTAGAGCTCTTGATATTCTCGTGAGTCACACGATTCTCTTGCCTGTATGAAATTGGTGTACAATAGTAATGATCACGCTGTGTGTGGTTCTAACACTCATGTATGAGCGAGAGATGTTGGCATAAGGGGTAGGTCCGCTCATGAAGGTAGACCCGCCCCCTTCTTCCATTTGAATTTAAGAAAAGGGGAGGGGTGGTTATCGAAAACCACCCCCTTAACTCCTCTCAACTCTCCCTCTCTCTCCAAAACTCCCTTTTACACTCATTATTCAAAAAGCAAAAAATGAGGCACACTTTTTGGCAATGACATGTGAATGTGAAAAGATAGAAAATAAGAATGCATTTTTGTTAAGAGTATGTATCTCTTGAGAGAAGAGAAAAGAGGGTTTCCAAAACATACAAAGAGAGTTTTGACAATTTGATCATTCCGTTCACCGAGATATTTGGATTGTGGAACATAGAAGATTCAATTTACGTGACATCTTTCTCACTCTAGAATACCTATCATCGGAAAGAGATAAGTGATTCTAATTAAAATTTCAATCCGAAAAATTTTTGCATGAAATTATTTTGATAGTTAGTACGAAAATCTTCACTTTTTATTGAAAATCCAAATGGGTCTAATTTGTAGCTGAAAATAAGTTCAGTTCCAGGGTAATCTGTTGCTGTTATAGGGATTGATTTTCCTATGGTTTGCTTTGCTTTTGGAGGCTGCTTCCTGGGTAGTAAATTGTATGGAACTTCCCATCTTTGCTTCTCAGCATCAGTAATGTGTACTCTTAACCTGTCCTCTGTTTCATGCCTTAAAAAAAGGTACATTGAGAGTCATGATCATAAGTAACATGCCTAAAAATTGTTGGAAAGAGAAAACGAGAGGAAAGTGTATACATACTTGACATAGAGTTGCAAAAAAGGAATGTCTGGGCCGTAGATGTTGTTTTCCTGCTTGACTTGTAGAAGGCCTAGAAGCCCACCACTGATGTCTCTTCGAGTGAGATCGGTCGGAAGCCTTTGCCAATTTTTGTTGGGATTTTGGAGGTTGAAACCACACCATCAAAGCATAGCAATAAAACCAAGAGAAGAGAAATGGGTGAAATAAAAGAGGAAAGCATTGCACAGAGAGAGAGAGAGAGAGAGAGAGAGAGAGAGAGGAGAGTGTGAGTGTTCCTAAAGTGAAGTGGAGTGCCGGCGGACTGTTTTGTGATTGCGAAGGATAGATATAAAGGACGAGAAAGGGGGATGTCATCGGATACATGTGATGTGAGGTGGAATGAAGACTTTTTTTAACATGTGATGAATGATGGTCAATCGGTCCCACCATTTCTCGGTGAAAATCTTGGATTTTCTACTATCCGTGTTAATACTCTGAGGATCCGTATTAATACTTTGAACAATTTTTTTTTAAAAAAAACAAAAATAATAAAATAATTAATAACTATGAAATGAATCTGACGAATACAACTCCCTAAAATTTTTGTTATTACTTTCTATTTCACATACCCAAATAAATTTTATAAATATCAATAATTATAAAAATGGTAAAAATTTCATTAGAATCTCTGATTCTACTTACTATTTTCTATTATGCATTCCAAGTAAATTCATTGAGTAAATATTTGTATTTTTTTCTTTTTTTCTTTTATTATTTTGCTAATGTGGCTATATCTGTCATTATGATCTAAGGCAACCATTTATTTTTATTTTCATAAAACGAAATGGTAAGAAAAATGACTAATATAAAATATAAGATGTGGGGATAGGTCCCACCATTTTCCTAAATCTTGCATCAATATAACTCTTAGATACTCAACCTTGATTACCGTTAAGTTAAAAAATGAAAATTTAAATAAAAAAAAAAGTTAACCTCAATTTATCCCCCTCTAATTCAATTTACTTCTATTTTGTATCAGTAGATTTTTTAATAAATTACTAATTATTAACTATTTTTGATATAAAATATTATATATAAAAGTTAACCTTTATTTAAAATACATTATAGTTATTGTATTAATAATTATGAAAATACCATAAAGTAGTAAGAATTGTCGTGAAAAATTGTGGAAAAGCTGATTTGGGTGTCCTCACGAACAGTTCAAACAGCCAAGTTTTTTCATTTTGACTTTGAATTGATTAAATCTTCTTAAAAAAAAAAAAAAAAAAAACCGCTGGTGTGGGTCCAAATCATTTAAAGGTTCATTGCCATGTGTTACTGCAATGGCCAAGAATGCCCGAAAATCTCCACCAAAAACACTTAATTCCAATGGCAAAAAGCTCATCTACTTTCTAAAAGAAAAATTCGACTTTTATAAAAATAAAATCACACATTCTGCATTCAGATACTTTGAACATCGAGACAAGTCCCACACGAAGACTTAAGAAAATGTGCGAAAAAATTTGAAGCAAGATTTGTCCACCGTTTGTTGGGTGGATCTCGTGACCCTCTTGCGTTGGGAGGTACCATGAAAGCAATGGATGCCCATTTTTAAATATTTATTTTATCACCAATATCTAAAATTATATTTTGATTAATTTGATTTAAATATCTATAAAATTTTATTTAATAATGACTCTCCTAATATAACATTTTCTATTTTCAAATTTCGAATTTGAGACTTGTTAAAAGATTTAACATCTCATCACGTTAAACTGATTGTTCTTTAATATTATTAAAAAAATTTTTAGCACATTTGGAGAGAGATCACTAGCTTTTAAACAAAGATGTCCTACAATAAAACTGAATACACCTCCTGGGTGGAGATATCAAATCTTGAAAACTATGAGAAACCAAATTGATGGGGCATGATCCAAAGGACTATCGGGACAGTGCCCGAGGACCTAGAGACCTGTACCAAGATACATACCGATGAGGGATTCGTCTCCCCCCTAGAGTGGCCAACCATTGATCGTTAGATTAGTTCCTGATGATGGCAGTTCGACTGGTTCATAGAAACATTAGGCAAATCTGAACGCATGTCCTTTTTTCTTTAGCCGATAAGTAAGTGCTCTAGAAGGAACCAATCACATTGACTAATGGTAATATTTGACTAAAGTTTACATTGACCTTTTGTTTCCTATTCCGACACGAAACATATATCCTAAATAAGAAATGAAACCTTCAAAATTTAATTGATAAGAAATGAGATCCTTATATCACCTGACTTTCTAAGTGATAAAAGTCACGCATGTCCAGGTATGCTCTCTGCGACCCTCACACTTGACACACAAGTTACAGGAAAACTAGCTCTCTCTCTCTCTCTCTCTCTCTCTCTTGCTCTCAGTCTATTTCTTTTCTACCGAAAATCATTTTTTCTGATTTGAGCGTAGGAGTCTGCCCAGTTGGAGTACCCTTCGACAGTTTTTTGCAAGTCTTAAATCGCTTCACCAACTAGCCATTTGAGTCGAAAGGAGTCGGAATTTGTGGAGTCGAAATCCACCTCTAATACAAATGACCTAATCAACTTAAGATATCTGCACAAATATTTCATCCCCTCGGCACGAATACAACGGAATGGACTCTCGCTAGCCAAATTAGCTACTTACATTCTTGAAGAATATCGTATGCCGGGTGATGATGGCTAAGTTCTCTCGTAAGAGCCGACACTAGATCTGTTGAATCTATCTCAAGGATTACCGGAGAGAGATTTGCAAGAAGGATGAGCAAAAGGCCCTTTCTAACTCCCCATAACTCTGCTATGAAAGGATCAGTTATTCCCAATTTGCAAATGAAACCTCGCACCCATAATCCATACTTATCCCAAATAAGACCTCTAGCCACTGCTAATCCAGAACTAAGATTCAACGACCTATCTGTATTCAATTTAAGCACTCCCGTTCAAGGGGGATCCATCTTATCCACTTTGCCACTCTCAGGGCGAGGGAAGACTCCTTCAAGAATGCCCTCCATCCATCATGAGTATTACGGTTGGCCATAATTATGACATGGTCTATTGAAAAGAAACCTCCCTAAAAAATCACATGATACCTCCCCTTCCAAATCAATCATAGAGTATACAAAAAAATGGTTGCCCAAGGGAGATTCCCTTGCATCACATGAGAAAAAAAATTCTTTTTTTTTTGTTAGACTGAGATTTGAATTCGAAATTAGCAAATTAAGAAAGGAGAACTATCATCCCCCTTAGAGACATGAGAAAAACAATTCTACGAGATCCATTCCTTTATTAATCCCTCGAAGAACACAAGATTTGTCAGATAAGGAGATTGAATAGTTCTGCACCCCATCTTTCTAACATCTGCACAATTTCTAAACAATGAACTAGAGTTTAGGCAAATCTTGGTAAAGCGAACAAACTTGGGAGAGCTGTTTTAATAATATGATTAATTTTGGGAGATCTGTTTTGATTCAATTTTGAATTTAAAATTTTAAAATAAAAAAAATTATGTTAGGACTCTTAAAATGAATTTAATAAATATTAGAATTGAATTATTTAAAATGTTATTTTGAATACCGATTAATATAAAAAATATATATATATATATATATATATTTATATATATGGCTCCGGCTTGGCTTTTGTAGCACGATAAGATTGTGACGTCCGATGTGGGTCCTTTTTTGGGAATCATTCTACATCAGCAAATCAATCGTTTTGTTATATTTAATTAAGTAATTAGGAACGTCAATCACGGTTCATCATTATTCCAGGATTAATATAAGTTTCTTCAGTCAAAGACTACGTTATATATCTTGTAATTAACAAATGGGTGAAAAGAAAATTAATTAAGAAAAAAAGAAATCAACCTCGAATCTCAATCAGGCCATCCACAGCCCGGCACGTGTGGCTCTGTGATCTGAAGACGCAAAAAGAAATAAAAAAGAAATAGGACCATTCTTGAATAATTAATGTGTGTGGGTTCCATACCGACTCAGGTACTTTGGAGCCATTAAGTGTTGAGGGTGTGTTTGCATTAAAGAAAAAGTTTGCGGAATTAGAATTAAGAATTAAGTATATTAGAGGGAGCAAAGTCAGTGGAAAAATGTTGAGAATATTGTGAAGACAGAGGGTCATCATAACAATTAAAATACTATGATTAGGAAATCCCCAGAGCTATGAAGATTGCAGATAAAGTTGGAACAACACGACAAATACACTTTTGGAAATCGCAACCGGAGACAGCCGTAGGAACAGTGTTTGTCCCTCTATGACAAAATACACTACACTTACAAAAGATCAAGCCACAGGGAAGTTGCACAACTTCATATGTAAGTTCCTTAATTTCATTCGAAAACTTTTGAACCAAAAAAAAAAAGTTAAAAATAAAAATCTCGTATTTTTTATTTGCCATATGTGTAGTAATTGAAATTTGTGACCAATCATAAATTAACTTAACACTAATTAACATGTTTAAAAATGGTTGAGATCATAAATCCTTTTTTGCTGGCCAACTTAGAATAACTAAAAATTTAATAAATTCGACTAACAGTATGTTGGGAAGTTTTAGAGAGAAAAGAAAATGTTAGTTAGGAGAGAAAAGAAAATGTTAGTTAGAATAACTAAAAAATTTTACTTTCAACTTTTAAATGGTAAATTTGGTATATTCATAAGATAAAAAATTTCTCTCTTTTTCTCCTTTTCCTCTCCCTCTCTTCCTTTTTCCCCCCCCTTCCCTTCCCCCCTTTTCTTCCCACTTTTAGGAAGAAAATTTTTGATATTAAAAATCCCTCAATTTCATTTCTTTTCTGCCCATATAAAATTGTCAAACGAAAGAAAATGAACAGTTTTCTCTCTTAATCTTTTTTTTCTTTGCAAATCTTTCTATCCAATCATGCTGTAAATGCATGAGAGGCGGTGATGCAATATACATAAGATTGAACTATTTTTTTCATCAACGTTTAGTTGGTTTGATGATTAAATATTTTAAGTAAAATCATGAGTTCAAGTTATATATATAGAGATGTTAAGGGAGTTTTATCTCTTTAAAATTTAATCTAAATTTTAGTCATTACGATACAATCATCGGATACCAATATTTTATTTAAAAACAAAAAGATCATTTCTTCTGCCGTGCACCCCACTAAGTTGATGAGGTCAAATGGTTATGCTATCTAAAGTTTTCATGTACCTATCTTGTTCGTCCTATCCATCCTAGAAGCCATGAAAGGAAAAAATGAATAGAGACGAGAGAAAGAAAAAACCCCAAACCAGACCCCCAAAACCAAACTTCATCTAGTTCTAGAGAATTCAGTAGGTACCTATTATTATTATTTATTTAAATGCTGAACCTGCCTAACAAATAATAAAAGGTGTTTCACAATTCAAATATTAGAATTGAAGACAAGGGCAACTGTTATGCATCATAATAGGTACTTTGTTTCTCCTTACATGGGGAAAGAAAGGTTCTAAGTTCTGAAATCCCGAGAGATATAAAGATTGCAATAGGCTTTTCTCCATAAATGGGGAAAGAATGGAGTACTTGAGGTAACACTCAAAGATATAAGGGTCGATGATCGGACACACAATTATTGCAATAGGCTTTTTTTCTTTTATTACAACTTTTGCATAAAAAAAAATGTCGAATGTTATTTAGAGGTACCACATTTTACCATCTTGTCTTTGTTGCAATAAATTCTGAAATACTTATAAGAATTCCGGAAGAAAAAAGGCAAAGCTGCAAAACCAACATTAGGTTGAGCTGGTGTGCATGGAAATGGTCCCTCCCATAAGATAAAAGTGGGATTAATACTGAATTTATTCGATATTGACATTATATATATATATATATATATATATATATATATATTTATATGATGGGACATAACTCTTGGCCCAATTCGAAGGGTCAGCGTCAATAGGGCCTACATATGAGGCCCATATCCAATGTTCTACATATGAGGCTCATATCCAATGTTCTCTATGACTATCTACCGAAGGGTTTTAGTCGCTCAAATCTCTCGAACGATAGGGTTTTAGTCGCCTCACCTGCCAAACGAGATTCATCAAGTGGAAGTAACCTTCCCGATCGGATACTTAACCATTGGTCCATCAAACGAACAAATCTCAAAGGCCTTCCATCTGCCAAACAACAGACCGATAGTTGACAGCTCAGATTTTCTACCTAATAACGGCATCTTTGGGATCTTTCAGTTAAGGAAAGTATCCCTCCAGGAAACGAAAGTTCTTATACGATAAAGATCACGATCAATTCGGAATATTGAACTCTCTTAGATTTTCGGATCAGCTCGATAAGGAAGGTAGAGTTGAAATAACCCAGGGGCATACGACTCTCACAGATATAAGATATCCAAAAACCCTCAGAGCCATGTACGCTCTCGGAGCCTTACACATTGGCACTCAAATCACAGGGAACTCATCTCTCTTTGAACTCTCAATCTGTTTCTTTTACATTTGAAAACCGCTCTTTTGCATGTCTAACATCTCGACGATGGCAACCGTTCGAGTCAACCAGGAGCTAGTATCTGTGGAGCCACAATCCACCTCTAACAGATTGACGCCGTCCGTGGGAATAGACTGATCTTCTGAAAGCTCATGACGATATCTACTACAGTCAGTTACTCCCAGCATAACGCTCGCCAAGAGAAAAAGGCCAATCATAGGTTTTGACGATTACGATTTATTGAGGGTTGATCTCCGTCATGATGACCCCATAATCATTACTGTAACCAACGTCTATTCAGGAATTAAATAAAATATTTCTCAATTTATATATATATATATATATAGAAATTTTTATTTATATTGATTTTTGATTTTGGGGTATTTAATTTGAATTTTTGGTATATTTTAAATTTCCGTATCCGCGAATTGTAGTAAACCCCATTTTTATGAAAAAAAATGAGAAGGAAGCGCTGCGTTTTGGGCCAAAACGCAGCACTTCCCCTCCCTCAAATTGATTAGGGCTAAAGCCCTAATCCTCTCTTCCCTCTCCCGTCCCACACTCTCTCTTGAATCTCTCTCCCCGTCGCTCTCTCACTTCTCCGCCACCTTTGTCGTTTTCCCTCACCCTCCACCGCCTTCCACCGTCGGCACCACCACCACTCCCTCTTTACCTTCCTCTCGGTTCTCTCTCTCTCTGTCTACACTCTCTCTTTCTCTCGATCTCACCCTCCGCTGCTCTCTTCCATTTTCGCCACCGCACCCAGCCGCCACCATCGCCTCTCTCTACCACTCACGGTGGCTACTCCGACAACCATAAGCGGCTTACCCCCTCTTCCCTTCCTCTCATTCCCGCGCGCGCGACTACTGCTCTGTCTCTCTCTCCCTTGCTCGCACGCATGAGCGCTCAGCTTTCTCATTCAAGAGCTCTCCTGCAATCTTCGGAGAAGCCCTAAGCCAGCAGTACCAGCAGGCTTTCAAAAACCCTAAGCTGTGGTTTCCTACGATCCTTTCACTGCGTAGGTAAGGGCTGAGTCTTGATTTTGCTTTAGGGTTTCAAATTTCCTTGGTAATTAGGTTTAATTACTCACATGTGCTTCAATTTGGAGATATTGTAGGATTTCGAACTATTTGCGCACGGACGTTAAGGTAGTGAGCTGTGAAAACCCTAGGTAAGGTAAAATTCTAGTTCCTTCGATAATTGAATGAGTTGAGGTTGAATTTAGGATGAGATTCTTGTATATGACTTGCAAATATATTGAATTTGAGGAAAATGCGTTTTATGCGTTTTCTGAAATGTTATATACAATTAGTGAGGTTAAGTATAGGATAATTCATGAAATAGGCTGTTTGATATGAAAGAAGCATGTAGAGGATAATAAAACCTTATTGAGTTGATATGAATAGTTTTTCTTGAAATCTGATAAAAAAGTGTATGAAAATATTAGAATTTGGAGTTGGAACTTAAGGATCGATATAGCCTTTTTCATTATAAGTTGTTCTGTATATAGACAATCTAAATACGATCTCCGTATTATAAAAATAGACTTCCATACTTTGAAAATGACATATGGTTTGAAACATTTGGATGAGAATCGAAAAGTTTATGATTTTTTCAAAGATTTTCTATCTTGTAGAAAATTTATTTATTTTAGACTTATTTCTGACTTTGAGTGGTTTTAGGGTTGAATTAGACTTGGTTTTGATATTGTTATTTATTTATAAATGAAATACAATTGATGTCATTAGAGTGTGTTCATAAATCGAAGAATTTGGATTTGTATTAAATTAGGAAAAATAGATACCAAAAATTATTTAGAAATTGATGACATAATTGTGATTGTATGTTAGGAAAGATCAATTGAGGAATTTGATTTGGTTTGGTTTGGAATTGGGAGTGCACACCCTCCCTAAACTGTGAGTGAGACTGTGACATTTGCTATTAATTGAAAACCATGTTTTACAAATGCTTTTCAATGACATGATTCTACAAATGTATGATCATTAAAGTTTTGAATATTTTATGAAATATTTTGTGACCATTGGAGTGTCCCACCTCTTGATTCGATGGATATGCATCCATGGTTTTGAAAATGTATGTTGTGCCACCTTTTGACATATTGACATGTTTTAATATTTACATTCTATTGGCACACGATTTTATGTGATTTTGATCTGGATATGTGTGTGGGCTGCATGCTCAGCTGATATGACGGAATTGTTATATGCTTCCTATAGCATCCGTAGCTACGAAGGACATTTGGTAGAGGCACCTCTTGTACCCGGATACGCTTCGGCCTGAGGTATCTGCCAGATCGTTATGTGTGTGGACGCATCCGATTGACCCTCATCGAAGAGGACGTGAGTACGCCTCTGTCTAGCACCGGGTGGGGTTCCATACACGACCGACTATTTGTTTACGGGCTAGTTGGAGTAGCCTGTGGCTAACATTGGAGCAGAGAGCCATTTTTAATTCTTGTATTGTGAAAAACCCCCAATGTGTCCGTCCTTGGTCGAGGTAGACCATTGTCGGGGTTGTTTGATTAGCCGGCTCTTTATTACTTGATTTACATATTAGATGCATATGTTTTTTTCTATTGTGTGCCTTGAGATATGTTATTTTTGAAACAGTATGTTATTTTCACACATTTGATATTGTGTTACAGACTTTGACACTCCAAGTTCACCCTCGATATTAATAGTACGATGTCAATCCTCTCACTTGTTAAGTATCCAGGTTACTCACCCCTCACTTTCTTTCCCACAAGATTACTCTTGGATTGAATGAGAATTATTGTAATTAGCGCACGTGCACGTAGATTTGATATCATTGGGTTTGGGTATGGATTTTACCATTTCTTCCGCTATGATTATTGGTGATCTCGCTGTATATTGGAGATTTTAGTTTGATCAATGTACTTATCCATTTATTTTATGGGATGACTGTATAAACTATGGACATTTATTCGTAAAACTCTCATATTGACTCATTTCACTTGCATTGAGACACTCGTAAATATTAAAAATGTCAACTTGGGAATTTGTTGTATATTTTTTATAAAAGTTAGGTCCGCTCGGTGTGGCGACTGCTCATGCTCTAGTTAGGTATGACAGTAGGGGTCTGTGGATAGGACTGCTAGTATTGATAATAGCCTTGCGTTGTCCTGGTTGTTCACTGTCGATGTGGTTGATTGTTATGAAACCGGGATGACCATTTATTTATTTGACAGGGTGGATGTCCATTATACAGGTTAAATTGTACATGGGAGACCTCCGAATTATGGGGAGGTTCTGTCCGATTTTCTGTAAAAATATAGTCAGCATCTAGGACAACGGGCGGCTGCTCACGACCTTGGTTCGGGGCGTAACAATTACCCTTAAGATAGAATCCCACATCATGAAGAGAGTCCTTGTTGATCAAGGAGCTGACTGTGATCTCCTCACTTGGGACGTCTTCTGCCAAATGGGTCTCTATCCGTCTCGACTTCTGCCACCTACCGGGTCCCTTAGAGGACTTTCAGATAAGCCCACATATCCCTAAGGCATTATCTACTTTTCCGTAACCCTCGAAAAATCTCCCAATCATACGACCTCTCAAGCCTTGTTCCATGTGGTGAAGCTTTTCTCTCCTTACAATGCCATTCTCGGAAGGTTTAGTCTAAATGAACTAGAAGTGTTGCCGAGCACGAAACACATGAAGGTGAAGTTCAGAATACCACAAGGGGTCGCCACTATACGTAGTGATTCTGATCCTTATATCCTCTTCGCGGCTCAAGACGTGGAATAAACTTTTCCAATCGACGCCCTAGAACTTAGGGACGGTACCGGACCGAAATCAAAACCCGAACCAAGAGAAGAAACAGTTGAGATCCCTTTAACAAGTGACCCCAGTTGAACCGTCTGGATAGGGACTAACCTATCACCTTCCTTATGAGAGGCCCTAATCGCCTGTCTACAATAACACTCCAAAGTTTTCGCCTGGACCCCAGAACTATCTGCAACCAAAGGAACTAGCTCAGTAAGAATCAAATGATTCTCGCCCCCATCTAAAAGTTTTTATCGTACGTTAGACCTAAGTCGCCCAAACCCTATTGTTCAAACGTGTCATCAATAAGGGATGGAATTCTCCGAATGTGTGGACATGGCCCCCATTTAAAAGTTTCTTATCATATGTCGGGTCTAAGTCGCCTAGATTCTATCGTTTGAACGTGTCATCAATAAAAGATGGAACTCCCCGAACGGATAGACACGACCCCCCATCTAAAAGTTTTCTATCATACGTCGGGCTTAAATCGCCCAAATCCTATCGTTCGAACGTGTCATCAATAAGGAATGGAATTCCCCGAACAGATGGACACGGCCCCCGACTAAAAGTTTCCTATCGTAATTCGGGTCTGAGTCGCCCAGATCTCACCGATTGAATGTGTCATCAAAATAGGATGGAACTCCCCGAACGGGTGGACACAACCCTAATATCTAAAGTTTCCAATCATATGTCGGGTCTTAGACGCTCTGGTCTTGCCGATCGAACGTGTCATCAAAATGGGATGGAACACCCCGAATGGGTGGACATTGCCCTAATATCTAAAGTTTCCAATCGTATGTCGAGTCTTAGACGCCTTGGTCTTGCCGATCGAATGTGTCATCAAAATGGGATGGAACTCCCCGAATGGGTGGATACGACCCTAATATCTAAAGTTTCCAATCGTATATCTGGTCTTAAATGCCTTGGTTTTGCCGATTGAACGTGTCATCAAAATGGGATGGAATTCCCCGAACGGGTGGACATGACCCTAATATCTAAAGTTTCCAATCGTATGTTGGGTCTTAGACGTCCCGATCTTACTGATCGAACGTGTTATCAAAATGGAATAGAACTTCCCAAATGGATGGACATGACCCTAATATCTAAAGTTTCTAATCGTATGTTGGACCTTAGACGCCCTGATCTTGCAGATCAAGCGGGTCATAAAAATGAGATGAAACTCCCCGAGTGGGTGGATATGACCTTAATATCTAAAGTTTCTTATTACACGATGGGTCTAAGTCGCCCAGACCTTATCAAGCGAATGGGATATAGCATTCTAAAGGTTTTCTTTCGTGGAGAATTATTACACTTCAGTGGAGCATGGGACAAGCGGCTCGACACACTCAATAGAGAAAATCTTTTCATTATCTGAAAAATATAAGATTACAAGAGGGCGGAAGGAATAATAAAGGTCATTGGGGTGGAATCTTGATCCGTTATTGCTCTCTCGATTGACCCCTCAAAAGGAGGTAGAGCCTCATATCAGTTAACTTGTCAAAAAATCTCCTCGGCGCACTTTAAACGTTCGAGCAACCTGCGTTGAGAAAGTTAGAGGTCGGCAGTATCTTTGGCAACGGACGCCTTGAGGTCAGTTGTCTCCCGCTCAGGATTTTGAAGGGATTCCTCCCGAAGATGAGTTAACATCTCGGCGGTCGCTAATCTCGCCTCCCGTACGCGCGCTTCTGCTTCCAGCTTCTCACAATGCTCTCGGGCCAAAGTCAAGTCCACTTAAAGACGTTCGATCTGCCTGTCTTTCCCCTCTTTGGTGTCTTTTTCTTTGTTCTCCAGAGTGTCGTTCAACGCTAGCACTTGGTTACTCAAACAAAGTTACCCATCACGCTCTTTCCTCCGTTACCTTTGGAGTGCGGTCAAGGCCGCAGTCTGGGAAGGAATATATTTGACAGTCAGAGTTATATAATAACAAATCTGAACAGAGTCCAGGTAAGGAGAATGCTCACCGTAAGGCAAAGAGAGTAGATAGCCTTATCAATGTCATCTTGAGACATCGTCTAGAGCGCGAGCTTCGGAGGAAATTTGAACCGTTTGACCAGCTGTAGAGCTTCTCTCAAATCAATGAAGTTATATTGGTAGCCCCCCCACAGACTGCTACTGATCTATCTTCAAAATCTTCCTCCTCTCCATTAAGTGACTCAACCAAAATAGGAGGTGGAACGCCGGCCTCGTCCTCTATATCTTGTAGGAGACATTGAGATGTCTAGGGAGACCGTTCCAGTGTTTCTCCCAAAACAATAGCAAAAATGTGTGTCAGTGGAGTTTCTTCCTATCGCTGTGGATCCAAGGCTAGAGCGCTCCCAGTCGTCTTAAGAACTTTCACGTTCAGAGCGTCCCCTTCTCCATCTCTAATGGGTGCACCAATGATCATCGGATGAGCAATCGACTGGCCCTCTCTTGTTTTGACATGTTCCTTAGGAGACACATGTTCTCCGATTTTAGCCAGCCGCTCCTCGCCAGCAAGCAGGCCAGACGATTGAACCCTTGATCTTTTCGATTGGATCTCAGGGAAAGTGTCAGCTACTTTCCTCTTTGCATTCGGCCGCACTTCCCGCTTAGTGGAGACATCCTCAAAAAGGGAAGTATTTACAGACGGTAGAAAATCAACCAATTCCTTCTTCTGTTGCTCCAGTAAGAGAGGCTTTGTGATCTGCCTCGCTTCATCTATAATAAGCCAGACAACAGTAACATCTGGTCTTCTATCAAAAAATCTACCCAAATACTCCGATGGGTAGACTCGCAATAACGGCTGACAAACCTCAAAAGATGAGAATGGCGAAGGAGATCCGGGATCTTCATGTTCAAGAAAGGTACTTGATTAGCATTTGGAAGCATTGGAAGAATATCCTTATTCAGAAATCTCACGAAGGAAAACTTCTGCATCTAACGCTTGTCCTGAGATTCATTATAAAAGAATTTCCAGCGAAACTCCTGACGGGTTTGCAGTTTATACCAACCATGGGTAGAACCTTTGGTACTGTACCGCACCAAGGAAAAAAGGGCCCCCAAAATCTCCAAATCAAAGTAAACACGAAAAAACCTTAGGAGAGCAGCGACTATCCTTTGGAGACCTTGGCATGTCTTTACATCGATATGATAGTCAGGCTGCATGGTATCCCTGTGTCAATATTATCAGACCTGGGAGCCCGATGAGGCTATAAGGAGACAGTACCCCAACTTGTTTACTGTATAGCCTTCTTTTAATTTCGAGGATGAAACTTGTTTTTAGGGGGTTAGAAAATGTAACACCGATACTGCGGTGTCTGTACTTGTGTACTGTTCATGAAATATATATATATATAATATTCATCCGTTTATATATAAAGAGAAAATTTTATTTATATTGATTTTTGATTTTGGGGTCTTTAAATTAGAATTTTTGGCATATTTAAAGTATCTGTATTTTCGATTTGAAGTTTTTCTTATTTTGTTAAACATTTGGAACCTTGGAAAATGAAGTGAGTATAAGAATATATATATATATATATATATATATATATATATATATATATGAATATTTGTTCATTTATTAATTTATTTATTTAATCATGTAATTATTTATAAATTTATTTTATAAAAAGAAATATATATATATATAAAATAATAATAATAATAATAATAATAATATTATTATTATTATTTCCTTTTTGTTGGTTTGTTTTCACTTTATACAATTTATACAAATATCAAAATTCGTGAAATTAAGGGTATCAAGAATTTCTTCAGACACAAGTCTCCCTATTCTCCATTTGGAGATATTACCTAATCTCTTATGCCACAATGGAGAGAAATTTTGGTTAATTAACTTAAACTGTATACTTTGAGTATTATATTATAGGAATTCATTAAATTAAATAATAGTATCAACCTAATATAAATTATCAAATCTTGATAGAGAACCGGAACAAACTATTTGGATTCAAGAAACCAACCAACTTTTTCAATTTTGAAAAAACAGGTAAAATCTAATCTGTCAAATATAAAAATGGAAATCAAATTCTATTTAAAAGACATAACAATAAAAGTTTCATCAAGATCCAAATAGAAACCAGTTTTCAATTATAATCTAAATCTTCCTAATACTACAACTGAAACTTTATTGCTATTGCACATGTAGATGTATCTTTCAACTTCACTTGACAATCGACAATGTAGAAAACCCTGCATACATACTGATGTGAATAGTAACAGCGGAATTTGACCACTAAGTGTGTCCTGTTAATAAAGTTAAATTAATCTTAGAACAAACTAAACTAAGAAATATACTTTTCTTATCATGTCAAGCGTGGTAGTTGGTATATTCTCTTTTCTTATACCCTTCGGCATTATAGACGAAGCAACTTTTCTTTTCCAATTCAATCGGTGCCTTTTGTTGCTTCTTTTGTGATGTTATACCTACAATATTTTTATTCTGATTTATTTTCTTTTATTTTCTTTTATCCTTAGTGGTCAAGTGTTATTGACCTTTATACTGTATAAAGATAGGATTTATCAAGAGTGTACCAGTTTTAACCATTTCATTCTTAACAGATCATTTTTCAATATTTGTAAGAAAATATTTAGCCATTATAACTGATTTAGACATAGTGTTTCTAATTGTTTCTAGGATGACCCACTTTATCATCATTAGACACATGAGATTCAACATCTCTCTTCTTTCTTTCTCTCTCTTTTCAGATATACTCTTATTTGTAAGTGGTGGGAAGAATTAGTCCTTAACGCAAAGTTTAAGTCCAAATTCGAGCCATTCAATTTAAAAATCAACCTAAATTGAGTATTAATATTGGTGAGAATAGTATTAACTGTCAAATAGAGAACAATAATCCATATATGCTCACATGAAATTTTAAAACCAAATAAACTCAAATATGAATAATCTCCATCATAAGATACCAGTTATTTTATTAACATTTCATTTTTGAATAAAATAAGTAATTTGTAAATGGTATCTAGGTGTAGTAATCAAATACTAACAATAAGAACATGTCAACCAATTATTTTTCTTTAGATCAATGAATTGATCATATGTAAAACCGAATAACTATCACGCATTTATTACCACAATGCATACATTCAATTCCATTAAATATGAATCTTTTTTTGGACTGATCGGTACTCATATAAATTGTATACACACAACTTATGATATGTAAAATAAATTAATTTCCATGACAATGACCACTTTGCTAACATGTTGTTTCAATTAATTTATTTTGAGATATATATCATATACGTAGTAATCAAACGCTAATAATAAAAACATGTCAACTAATTATTTTTCTTTGGGTCGATGAATTGGTCACATGTAAAAATTAAAAAATTGTCACGCATTTATTACCATAAGGTGTATATAAAATTATGTCAAGTATGGATCTTCCTTTGGGTCGATTTGTACTTACATAAATTACATGCACAATTTTTTATATTCCAAAATAAATTAATTTTCACAATAGATGTCATTTTGATGACATGTTATTTCAATTAATTTATCTCGAAATATATATAAAACTATACTTATATTTGAATCATATCCGTAATTGAAAATTTTTCAATTTTATCATAATGGACTCAATTTCTTGAAAATTGGGCAATTGAAAACCCAATCTTATCAACCTTAAATTTGGGCCTATTAAAAAAAAACTAAATTTACCAATATGTCTCATTCATCTTTCTTTTCCATCTCTGTACTTTCATTGTCGGCATAAAATAAAAAATTTCATCTTTTACCGATAACTGATCCAAAACTTAGCCAATTCTCATTCTATAACAGAGAGTACCAGAAACATTTTTAGATAGGTGGTGAATTCATTTAAAACCTCTTAAAAACCAGCAAACCTTAAACTTATTCTCATCTTGTCATTGCATCGCATACTAAAAGAATGATTAATTTTGAACATGAAAAGGGACAATAAAGAATGATAAGGATGACAAATGGATTCAATTAAGTCTAAGGAGTTCCAAAACTTTTACACTCACTATTGGGTTTGTTTGGACCAAAAATAGCTCATAAAACCCTTTTTTTTTAAAAAAATGTTGATTCTTTTATGATGTGGATTTATAATAAAAGGAAAGTTTTATTTTATTGAAATCTAAAAAGTTTTCTTCTGAAATTGGGAAATCAAACTTTAAAAATAAAGAAAATTGAAAACTAAAAGTTTCTTTTCTTTTTGTTTCCCAAAACTAAAAATTTCTTAATTGCAATTCATTTTCTGAAATTGGGAAGTTAAAATTTAAAAAAGAAAATTGAAATCTGAAAGTTTTCCCTTTTTTCTTGTTTCTCAAAACTGAAAATTTTCATTAATTTTTTTTATTGAAAAACTTTATTTTAAAATTGAGAAGTCAAACTTAAAAAAAAAAAAAAAAAAGAAAAAGTTGAAATATAAAAGTTTCCTTTTTTTTTAATCTCCCAAATTCTGAAAGTTTTTTAAAAGAAATTAAATTCCAAAATATTTTTTAAATATGGAAGTTTCCCAAAAATACTTGAATCCGAAAATTTCTTTAAAGAAACCAAACTACAAAAGATTCTTTAAAACTAAAATTTTTTTTTAAAAAAATGTGTCATAAAAAATAAGATCTGAAATATTTCTTTCAAAAAGAAAAGAAGTCAATTTTCTTATTTACCATAAAAAAATGGCTGACCCTTTTTTAGAAGTATTAAAGATTCATTTCCAAAGAAAAATGTCAACTTCCTTAAAAAATATATACATATACATATATATATATGTATATGTATATGTATATATTTATATATATATATGTATATGTATATGTATATATTTATATATATATATATGGCCAAAACATCCACGTTTCCCCGAAGGTTCATGTTTTCCCATTCCTTCCTTTTTTTTTTTTATAAGTTCAAACGATCTCAAAAGAAAAAAAAAATCATCTTTCTTAAAAAAAAAAAAAAAAAAAAACCTAAAAGAGAAGGAAAGGAGATATTCTATTTTGTCTAAATATATATATATTTTTTGAAATACCAAAAGTTGACTTTGATGAAAACTTAATGTCGACTTTAATGAAAAACTTATTAAGTTTTTTTATGAAACACTGGATGTCGACTTTAATAAAAACCCGAACTCGACTTAGAAAATTTCTTTTTAACACCGTCGATTTTGATAAAAACTGAAATTCGACTTTAATAATTTTTTTTTTAAATCCATACAAAAAAATTCTTGAATATTTTTTTTCAAAAACTGAAATATCTACAAAAAGATTTCATGCATATTTTCAAAAATTCACATTGTATCAAAATCATATAAAATTTTAAAATATATATAAAAAAATTCCGATAATTCAAGTACAAGTGACTTTGATACCACTTGTTAGGAAAAATAACTTAATGTAAAATATATCAATTATCGCGTTAAATCATCAAAATTAATAAACTTAATAATTGAAATTAAAATCTAGATCAAATCAAAATATACATGATTCTATAACTGAAAACTGAATAGAGTGAAATCCTGGTTTAGACAGAGTCCTGAGTTCAGCCTTCGTCTAGATAGAATTCTGGGTACGACTTTCTAGATCAAAATGTATTCTCACAAAATCTCTTTATATAATGGGGGTATTGGAGGATTAGAGTAATGCATTGATCCGGAAAATCATAAGCTTATTTATAATTGTAGAGAAGACTTTACTTCCAAATTCATAACAGAATTTGTTTGTTTAGTTTATTCCAGTTAGTTTACCAAATTTACATAAATTTAGGTAATTTTTCAGTTATCCTTAAATTATCTTCGACATTCTCTATTTAATCCATTATAAATAGTAAATGTCAATTGTTATCTATATATTTATTTAATTTCATATAGATATTTAAAACCAAAATACCAAAATTTCAAATTTAATAAATTACTTTTGTATGTGGTTACTTAAAATGATAACATACATTACATAATTATTTTAAGATATAAATCTAACGTTGAATTAATAATTCAATTTGGAGTAGATTTTTAATATAAAAATTACTAACATATGATAACAATAAAATTTTTTATCATAAAAAAAAATTAATTTTTATTTATAAAACGTTATATATTTGCTTATAAAAACTTTTTTGTTTTTGTTTTTTCTCATGTCAATACTATGACCAAGAGCCACGTAATTGACAAGGACATTTAGAGAAGCTTCTTTTTTGTTTTTTTATTAGGATTTGAAACCGAGTGATGAATTTAACGAGAGATTGTGATTATTAGGTTATTATTTAGAGGTGTTTTTTTTTTTTTTTTTTGAGTTAATCATGCTTAAACTTTGTTCTTTAAATACCCTTTTCTTCTATGCACCTATTACTCTAGCTAATCAAATAGTAACACCTCGTGACTTGCGCCACCAAGTCTAGTTGCTAAATTACAATAATCACTTTTATAGATGATGTTAGAAATGGATACGGATCGATCTATGAGTATAGGCCCGACCCAAACTCATTTGGTTTAAATTCAATTTTGAATTTGAAATTGGGAGAGAATATGAGATGGATTTTAGGAAACCAATCCAAACTTCCTCAACTTGCTCTCTCCCTCAGACTCTCTAAAAAACATAAACTTGCTTTGAAGTTTTTTTTTTTGGTACGCGAAAAAGAAAACAAGGAAGTAGAGAAAAGCAATTAAGAGAGAGAGATAGATAAAGTAAAAATCGAAAATTATGTGAGGACTTTGAAGAAGGTTGATCATTCTCCATCAAGGCATTTAGATTGTGAACAAGCAAGTGATCTGATTTTCGTGACACTCTTCTAAACCTAAAATACCCAATCACCGAAAGAGATAAGTGATTCTAACTGATTTTATGCATAAAAAAATTCAATTTGTTGGTTGTTTTAAATCAATAGATAAAATAATGAGTTTTTGCCCCAGACTCTCCGATGGTCCTTCAAACAAATATAAATTCAATATACTCTTTTGAAAATAAAAATTAAAAAATGTCATCACAAAAAGAAATGAATGTTGGTGCTCTTAAGATTATTTCATTCAAAAATATGGTATCATAACAATTTTGAGCATGCGTAGCATTATCCCCTAAATTGCTGGTGTGTTGAACACGTTGGTCTCTCCTAATTCCCATATTGAATTAAATACTAACATAAACTCAAAAGCATTAACTTGTTTGCCATATAATAACCCTGATTTTTTAAAATATAAATAATATTTGTTCATTTCATAAAAAAAATTTAAAAAATTATTTGAGAAGACCCTAGCCAATATTTTGAAAAATAAATCTTAGATATTTGATTTGGACAATATATTTTAAAAATACCATACGATCTTGCTCATTAATTTGCAATAATTTTTTTTTTTTTGGATTACACTGAGATTTGAATTCTGAATTATAGGATTGGGAAAGAAAGATTGTAATTACCAAATTCATGTTTTTATTTTAACCATATATTGATCCATCAATTAGAAATTAATATCAAACTTGGCATTTGGCTTACAAATATCATATTTGATTAGAGTATTATCATCCTAGAATCACACTAGCCTTGAAAAATGACAAACCTATACCTGTCCAAATTGTTTAATCACATATCTTAATCTTCACTTTTGGATTGAATTCTCCATAATTGATGGTGCCCTCTAACCACTAAACTGGCATTATCCATGAGAAGAAAGAGAGCAAGAGGCAAAGAGAGACAAAGAATTGGGAGTGAGAGAAATATAAGGAAGATGTGAGAAAGCAAGGGAGTGAGCAATAAGTGGGACATCAAATCTCACTCGAAGAAGAAGCAAAGGCCTCCGTTCTTTGTATAAATAGAGAGAGTGAGTGAGGAAGAAGGAAAAGAAGAAGATATGAAACTTAGTTCAAGAGAAGAGAGAGAGAGAGAGAGAGAGAGAGAGTAAGTATTTTTTTTTTTGGGTGGACAAGAGGAAAAGACAAAAGCCCAGAGGGCGACAGAAGAGAGAACTAATCAAGGAAAGAAGATCTCAGCCCACCACCCCTCCAAGAACCTAAGCCCAGACAATCATTATCTAGTATCTCTTTTAAACAGTTAGGAGGATACTCCAGGATGGTGCTACCAAAGGGAGTAGCACTACCCATTTTTACTAGAATGTTAGTGTATCTATTTGCTTCTCTGTAGATATGAGATACTCGAGTCACACCCATCTTTCTCATCAGGCCTTTGCATTCCAGAACCACGGCATGAAGTTGATGGTTGATATTCTCCTCGTCCTTTATGAGATGAACAAGGGATAGACAATCCACTTCTACCTACAGGAGATTAATTTTAAGATCCTTAGTAAGACACAGACCCTCTCTTAACCCCCACAATTCGGCACTGAGGACATCAGCATTGCCAATGTTGATTATATATCCCTTGAACCAGCTCCCATCTCCCTTCCTTAGGAGGCCTCTAGCATTGGCAGTCTTGTTGGCAGCAGAGACAGCACTGTCAGAGTTTAGCTTGATCTAGCCATCACTAGGGGCTAGCCATTTCACCCAGGTGGAGGAGTTCAAATCCCTCTCATAACCGCGAAGCATATAAGCTTCGGTCCAAACTCTACTCATGTTGATGGCTCTCATTAACACTATTTGATGTTCCTCCTTTTTATTTTCTATGGCCACCTTGCATCTTCTCTTCCACACGGTTTAGATGGTAGCTAAGAAAGAGCTAGGATTGCAAAGAAATGGAGACTTGCACTTAACTTTAGTGCCCTTTTTTATCCATAGCTTAAGCTCACCATTCCAGAACTCCTCTTCTCTCTCAATGCTCAGACATAACAACTTTTAGAGAGCTTTCGTCTCTACACAATCCCTTAGCACATGGAGAAGAGTTTCCAAAAGGTCACCACATTGAGGGTACGTATCTTCGTCAGTAATTTCTATTCCTCTTCTCTCAACGTTGGTCATGAATTTCTCCCATCCAGCAGTCTAGAGGAAGAATTTAACCTTCTTTGGGCATTTGGCTCTCCAAATCCAGATCCAGTCCTCCCTATCTTGGATGACACTCTCCTATTCTCATGCAAGATCCTATAGGCATTGGCAACAAAAAAGGAACCGTTACTAGTGGCATTTCAGATCATTGAGTCCTCCACTCCTTCATTCCTTGGGATTAAAATTCCCCTTATCTCCTCTACTTTGACTCTACTAATCCAATCCCTTAGATCATGCTCCTTCCAATGGCCCTCATTATCGAAGAAGTCTCTAACTTTGAACTGGGGAAGGTTTCTCGGAAGAGGGTTAATGGCATGGTCAATGAGTCTCATATGTCCCACCCACTTGTCTTTCCAAAAATCTATAGTTTTACTATTCTCCACTTTTTACTTAAGGCCCTCTATGAGATAACTCCTACTATTCATAATGCCCCTCCACATGTTAGAACTTCCAAACTTGTTCCTATAGTCCAAAAGATTGCTCATATTTAGGTACTTAGCCCTCAACACTTGGCACCAAAGAGAGTTGTCGCCTTTAACAAGCTACCACCCCAATTTGGCAAGCATGACCATATTACTCTCTTACATTATTCTTAATCCTAATCCTCCCTCCTTTTTGGGTTTGCAGGAACTCCTCCAATTTACCAAGTGGATTCTCCTTTCTCCTTCACTACTCCCCCAAAAGAAATTTCGGTTCATTTTGTCTAGCTTATTGCAGGTGTCCTTAGGAAGCTATGCAATCTGCATATTGTACATGGGAACGACCATGTTCATGGATTGAATAAAGCTCTCCTATACTTTGAACTTAGCACCTTAGCCTTTCAGTCACAGAGGTTGTTTTTGAACTCTTTCTACCAAGTAATTAAAGTGATCTTTCTTAGTTCTTTAATGGATCATTGGGACTCTTAGATACCTACCAAGGTCCTCCAAGAGGGTGAATTTGCTTATGTCTATAAGAAAGCTTTTGATGGTCCAAGGAGTCTTGGGAGAAAACCAAATCCTTGGCTTAAAAGGATTGATTTCCATACCGCTTTCCTCTAAAAATTCTCTGAGATAATCGAGGATGGCACTTAGGTTCAGGTGCTCGGCCTCGAAAAATAGGACCAGGTTATCCTAAAGAAGAGATACCAGATTGGGGGGCTACTTCTGTTAGGCTTGATGTGATTCTATCTTCATTTTCTAACTTTTTCTTGAATCATGTAGGACAACCTCTCCATGACCAAGATGAACAAGTAAGGAGACAACGGTTTGCTTTGTCTTAGACCCTTACCAGCCTTCATGGCCAGGAGGCTTTCACCATTCCAAATAAGGGACACCTCTCCATAAGTGATGGCAAACATGATGAGCTTAATCAAGGAGGGAGGTAGATTAATATCTACCAGTATCTTACCCAAGTACTCCCAGCTCACATTATCGAAAGCCTTCCTTAATTCCACCTTTAAAATCATACCACACTTCCTTCTATTAGGCTTGCAAAGGGAATGGATAATTTCTTGGGTTGCAACTATGTTGCAGGCAGTGCCTCTCCCTGGAAGGAAGTAGCTTGGGTGTGGCCTGATGATCTTTTGAAGGATAGGCCTTAGTCTATGAACTATGACCTTAGTTTTGGGGGGGGTTTAGTTTTCTTTTTTTTCTACCCCCCCCCCCTTTTTTGTTTCTCCTTCTTTTGGGTTTCCCCCCCTGGGGGCCCTTCCCCCCCCGGGGAAAAAAACCCCCCCCTCCAAACACACCTCTAAAAAATTTAGGGGGGAGTGTTTAACTACCTGCCAATGTTTTAGGTAGAAATTGGTTAGAGACTAGTAGAATCGGGGGCTTTAAGACCAAGCATAGAGAAAATGGCATGCCAGACTTCTCCTTCACTTGTTGGACCGATCAGACACTCATGGTGAGTAGATTCAACCTTCTGGATAATTTGGTGAAATCTGGAGCTAGGTTGAACCACAGTCTTTCTGCATGAATCTTCTAACATGAATCTAACATAAATCTTCCCCTGAACATGTCTAGGAAATGACCTCTAGCATGAATCTTCAAGCTTTCTTGGTCGGTGCATCAATTTTCATCCACCATTAGAGTTGCAATTCTGTTTTTCTGTCTCCTAGTCCTAGTTGTAATGTGGAAGAATTTGATGTTCCTATCCCTATTGGTAAGCTAGTTTATTCTTGATTTTTATTGCCAAAAGATTTCCTCCTATTCTAGCACTTTGTCGTAATCGTTTAAGAGCTCTCTTTCTAAATCTTGCGGATCCATCGATTGATTTTAATATTTGGAAGATTGGATGCCCTTCAGTCTTGCTTCAATCTTTCTTTTCCTCCCAAAGATATTACCGAAGACCATCTTATTCCAAATCTTAAGCTCTTCAACAGTTTTCTTAATAGACTGGAGAAGGAAACCCTCACCAATTGCCCAAACTCTTTCGAAAATTCCACTAAAGTTCGAGTGGGAAAGCCAATCAACTTCACAACGGAAGTGTTTTTTACCAGGACTAGGAGGGACTGAAAAACTTTTATGGTGGATGATAGGATAGTGGTCGTCATGGTGGCAAGGGAAATTGATGATACACATTTCACGGAAGGAAAGGTTGGCCTCAAGATTCCCCAAAACTCTATCAAGCTTCCTTTGCAAAACAATTTTACCTTATTGTCTTTTAGTTCAAGTGAACTTAGGGCCGAGGGAGTTGCAGTCAATTAGATTACAATCTTTCTACCTATTTCTGAACTCTCACCTTTCTTCCAACTTCTAATATTTCTATTTGAAGTTCTATTACCTCCTACATGATCGTTGAAGTCGCCCATTACAAACCAAGGGCCCTACATTCCTCACACTAATTGCTACATATCATTCCAAAAGGCCAACTTATGGTGCTCATGGGGTTGGACATAAACACATGTGAGCCACCAGTGAACATTGCCCTCTCGAATTTGTAAGTGAACCCATTGATAAGAGTGACTTAGCACCTGAATATCAACTTTATCTTTATTCTATTTGAGCCATAGGCCCCCCGCAACCCATTCGTTTCAACTATGAACTCCCCATCTAGGCCTAGCTTCGTGAGAAAGTTAGGAAAGCTATTAGTGGCTGCTTTCGTCTCTAGAAGACAGAGGATTTCTGGTTTCTAGGACTTCACCAATTCTCTGTAGGTTCTTCAAAAGTGGCTATTGTCAATACCTCTACAGTTCCAAGTTATAATTTTCTTGTTCAATTTAACCAAGGAAGGGGAAAAGGAGGGAATATGAGGACTTGCCTAGTAATGGTCAAACTCCATACTATCCTTTTTCGAGTTTTCCTCCTTACCACTGTTTTCCTTGGACTCCCACTCTCGCCTTACGCTTGAGCTGTTGCTCTCCTTATGGAGATCAAGAGGGATTTTGGTGACCGTTGGATTTGAATTTCCAAAGGTGACTATTGGGCTATTCTCTCCCAAGTCCAGGAGAAAGGAAGTCATACCTTTTCTTCTTGGGCTGATAGCATCCAACATAACCTCTTCTTCTTCCCTGAGGTCCATGGGCTCTACGCATGAGTGGCTCAGCAGCATGGGCTCAAACTTGTTTTGGTTTCTCTTCACTGTTTCCTGGCCTTTTAGGCCCACTGATCTTCCATTTGGGCCCTCCAAGAGGAGGTTGGCAAGATACGAAGAGATATACCAATAGCCCAAGACCAAAAGATAGTTATCTTTAGGGTGACATATGAAGAGATATAGTAATTGCCCCGAGATATATATATATATATATATATATATTTAATATAGTGTGCGTGTGTGTGTGTTGTGTGATCCAGTAAAAGATTAAAGAGATATTTTTCGACCCATTATGTATTAAAGAAGTTTGCAGATAAGGTCGAATCAAGTGATGTTTAGTCAATATTTTCATAGCATCAGTCTGCCTTATGAGACCTTTTGACCATGGGATAATAAAATATATATATAACTTACTTTATATCTGCTGCCTATTTCGTCAAACATTTTTTGAATTTGTTAGTCTGCATGTACACATGAGATGTTAACTATCAAACAGCAGCTAATTTAGCCAAATCTACATAATAAGATGTGATATATATACATATATATATGTATATTTAAAATTTTTTACATCAGTGCCTACCTTCTAAAATAGAAATTCGCTTATTAATAGGACCAATAACAAAAACAATTAATATGTTATTGTTATAGCCTCCTCACTAAGCATCGCTCACCTGTTTCAAGGTTGTCCATTCACTCTGTTTCCCTTGGAATGACATGAATGGCTTGTTCTACTTCAAAACAGGGAGGAATTAATTGTTATATGTTAGCATTCCACTATTGATTAACCACAGTTGAGACATTCCACATACATTCTACCTATCAAAATTATAATTTTTCACAAAAAATACAAGCAATATAATTTATACCTAAAGAACCTAAGTCACAATTCATATGCTCCTTTTATATTGACAACTGTTAAGCTTCTCAATATTATTATGGTATTTTTCTAAGTACTGTTCATTTTTGACCATTTGAAAATGTTTTAAATTTTGAAACTTATTTTTGCATACTTAATGTTGTGTTCATATTATGTGATCTAAAAAAATTATTTTTAAAATTGAATTGAATTATATTTATTGAAATTAAAAATTATATAAATATTTTATATATATAAGACCCCAAAATTATATACAAGTATTCCAACAATTAAAAAAAAATCAAAACAGCAGCCAATTTACTGGATTTGTTCAGGTCTGAAAATTAATGGTTGATTTTGTTTAAAACATATTGCTTCGCTCGTTTAAACCCAAAAATAATAATAATAATAATAATGTTTTAAACATAATGGACCGTCTTCCATGGGAGCCCAAAATTGCAGCCTTCTGTCCGTAAAGTCCTGGGTTGGGCTGAGCCCAACTCACTAGTTGGAGAAACTCTTACCGGTGCACATCTCGAGATGTCGATATAGGGGTGTTCATTGATTCGATTATTATTTTTTCTATTAATTTAGTTTGATTTATTCGGTTTGATATTTTTTAAAGTTCAAATCGAATCGAATTTGATTAAATTCAAAATTTAATTTTCCATTTGAATTCGAATTGAATCGAATAAATCGAATTTGATTTTTAAGATCTAAATTTTTACATGAATCCAATTTAATCGAATTTAGATTGATAAAACCAAATTCGAATGAATTTTTTTAACTGTTATTTTATTATTTATTTAAAAAGTAAAAATTACCGATCAAAATTTATATAAAAAGAAAAGAAAAAAAAAGAAATAATAAATAATTAAAATAAATAAAAGAAAGATAATTAAAAGTCTCAATTTGTTTTTTAATTTAAATTCATATTAAAAATCTCCATTAATCAAAAATAAAATTAAAAATTCGATTCATATTAAAAATCTCAATTAATCAAAAATAAAATTAAAAATTCGATTCTAATAAAAAATGGAATTCTAATTTAATTCGATCCCTACGCCAAGTCGTCACGGTAGGATGGTATCCCTCCGTCTAAGTAAACCTTTTGACGTCAGATGAACGGACTTGACTCGGGTATCCCCCGATACGTCACTCAAGCGTCTCAGTTGACGTCAGCATTCCACTGCCCTTGAAACGAGGAATCACAAACGGGGTCCAGGACCCATAATCCGCCCAGCAGGCAGGAAAGGAAAGAGAAAAAAGGTAATAAATAATAAATAATAAAAAGGCAATTTTTTTTATTAATTATTAACCGAAAGAAAAACAATTAATAATTTAGTTTTAATGTGCCTATGAATCTAAGTTAGAAATAAATGGGACGTGACTCATTAAATTTTATATTACATCATTTTATATTTTATAAAGTTTTATCATAATAAACAAATTACTACGACAACAATAATTTACGTCTTCTATCTTAAAAATTTGAACTCGATCATATAAAAGACAAATATTAAGAGGAGGAAAGAGAAAAAAAATTGATTTAATTTATACAAATTTTTCTACGCTACTCATTCCTATTTAAAATTATCTTCTCAACTAAATCTGTATCTATCATATCTTTACAAATACATTATATCCAAGTTTCAACGATCTATCTTTACGTTTTATTAAATTTCCTATATTTAAGTTTTCGTTTTTCCTAACAGGTGCATTCTTAGATTTTCGTTACACATGTCCAAATCATCTTAGACGGTATTCTCTCATCTTATTTACAATTGAATTAATTTCTAACTAATTACGTATATCATCATTTCTATTCTATTTTTTCTAATTTTGTCACACATCTATCTAACCATTCTCATTTTAGCAACAACCATTTTTTTTCTTTTGTTGCTGTTTAATAGTTCAACACTCAGTGCTATACAATACCACAGTTCTTATTGGAGTTCTATAAAATTTTCTCTTCAAATGTAATGGTATTGTGTGATCACAGAGAATTCCGGATGCCTTTCGCCACTTCATTCAACCCGTTTGAATTCTATTGCTTACATTTTCATCGATATTGTCATCGTTTTGAATGATGGAATCAAAATATCTAAAATTTGAAATAGTTTGAGACTCATTTTCAAAATAAAATATATTTAAATTGGTTTGTGTAATTAATTAGATATGCTGAACAATCTTTAAATGGATAATATTTGTATTAAAATTTGAAATTTTATAATTGAGTTTAGTTTATTTAATTAATAATTTTAAAAATTATACCAACATATTTAGTTAAACAAACCAAGAAACGGTCACAATTTGATCATCAAGAATTCAATTTATTTATAGTCCATACTTTTTATCAAGTCACAAAATAAATTCGATATAATATCTGTTGGTCCCTATGCAACAAAAAATGGAGGTTGAATTGATTGGTTTAAAATTGTGAATTTTACTCCACTTAAAATCTAACTTAAAAACTAAATCCAAACTAAATAAAAAATATGCAAATGTAAGTGCATAAATTTAAAGAGTAGTGATAGAAAGATCAAACCCAATTTATAGTGGTTCGATTTTGTGTTTACGTCTACTCTTCCAGCTCAGCAAGTCAAGATCCAGCAATAGCTAATTTCTACTATATCAAGAGAGTTACAAAATCAGTACAATACTGAAATGTTGACAATTTGCACATTCTCTCTTGAAGATGACTTAATTCCAATACTCATTCACACCAAACTCTCTTACACTTAGTTTATCAACCTAGGAGAATGTTTCTCATACTTCCCTTAGACTTGTGAAATTATACAAGATCTGAAACAAAGTTTACAAAAGAGAAGAGTACAATAGACAGCAAGGAAGATAGCAAAAAACAGTGATCTAGTAGCTATTTTCAAGTTATGTTTTTTCTCAACCCAAAACTCAAAAATGTTCTATAAAAACTTCTAAATAGGGACTGATTATTGCTCTTCACAGTTCACTTTGTGTTCTTTCAAAGCTTTGCAAGTTTTGAAATGATATATGTCATTCAATATACCGTTAGAATCAGCTTTCTCTCAGAAAAATAATCTGCAGGTCCTGATTTTCAATTTTCATTTCAGGAGCTTCAAAAACCCTTTTTACTGTTGTAACTTTTTAAATTCAAAGTCTAACAACACTCTTACAAGGTAGAGAATTCAAAATTCAAAAAGTTCAAGAGGTGGAGAAAATATATATGATCACAAACCACCTAAAAATCAACCTAAACTCTAGAATTGTTGAACCCAAATTCTGAATATTGAGTTTTACTTTAAGTAGATGATTGAATTTAACTTAAATTTAAATCATCCAATTGGATAGGCTTACTGGTCAAATACAATACCCAATCTATACTCAACATGTTGAGATAGGTTTTGGAAATAGGATAAAATTATAGCAGAAAACATAATTCTAACTTTTGACTGCTTCTACCCTTTTCGCTATTTCTACCCAACTTCTGTGACCGTATTTACTAACCAATTCTATATTTTGAAACTTTCTATATATATGCTTGTGTTACATATTCTAAATGTCTACACACTTGGTAAATTCATTAGTAATACATATAAAGGTTTTATTATTATCAAAATATTAGAATTTGACAACAATTTTCTTAACAATATCGAATTATCCAACTCATTAAATCAATACTCTTGTATTTTTTTTTCGATTTGATATTTGTCTCTCAAATGATCGATTCAAAAATTTAGAATAGAAAGTTTAAGTTGTTGTTGTTGTTATTGTATTATTTTCTATATAATATATTACAAATGACATGCTACATTTAATAGGAGGTTATGGGACTATTTGGTGGATCTCATAAAATTTAGTTAATAGTTGATCATTGACGGTTGATGATCATGAGTGATAACTGTTGTTAATTAATATTAGTGTTGTTATTAAGATATAAAAGAGCAAAAATAAAAACTCTATATTATTTAAATTTGTTTATTTTTTAAAATATTATTTTCATATTGTTGTTATACACTATAAATATAATATTCATAATTTTTTAAAAATAATTAATTAAATATATATTACAAAAAATATTGCAAAACCTACAAAATCGATGAGTTTATAAGGAAAAAAAAATAATTAACTTATAAAAAAGATAATCAATTACTCAAAATAAATATCATAGCAATAATTTAAATAAATTTTATCTCATAAAAAATTAAATAAATTCTAAAGAAATAGTTTTCTACAATTCTCTTACTTTCATCACACTTGCAACAGCCTACTTATACAGTACTTTCAAATAGTTTGAATATTAATGAAGGTTATTTTATTTATTTATTTATTTTTAGTTTTATCTCGTATCTAAACAATGATATTAAGGTAAAAAATGGTGATATATATGAGTACGCTTCATCATACAATTACTTTTTAACCAAGTTTTTGAGGAATCAACTTTTAAGCATTTTATGATATTTATTTACTCGTTAAATTTTAAATCCTTAATTGTAAAAATAAGTTCTAAAAATACAAAATTCCAACCTAGTAAACAGAATTTAAACAACTATTTAAATATTTTATGTGCCAAAAAATTACAATAGTCATAAATTCTTATTTTGATTACAAGGTCAATTTCAGAATCAAGTATAATTAATAATTCCAAACCAAATATGAATTTTGCTAATATTTTTATTATGTCTAATGAAATCAACTGTGAATCCATGAATTTTACTTTCATTTTTTTTGGATAAATTATATTTTTTCCCCTGTGGTTTGATTGAAAACCACATATTTTTCCTATGATGAAAAAATATCCACTTATCTCTCTGTGATTTTAAAAAATATGACAAGTGGACAGAAATCGTTAAATTTGATGGAGATTGAATGACACGCACCAAAAATGTGAGTTGACTATAGATTATTTTTTTTTTCCAAAATTACTCCTACAAGATGAGAGTGGTGGGGAAAGAGAGAGAGCTAGGAGGCTGCTTCACTAGCCCTAGACCGGCTGTCTACCACTCCAAGGGAAGCGATGGAACAAGAGCAAGAGAGAGATAGTGAGACGAGAGTGATGGGGAGAGAGAGAGAGAGACAACAAGAGCATATGGAGAGAAAGAAACTAATAGGAGTAGGAGAGAGAGATATATAGGCATAGAGTAAGAGATGAAAGGAGAGAGGGAGAGAGCAAACGAGAAAGAGATAAAGATTGAGACAAAAAAAAAAAAAAAACCAAAAGAGAGGAAGAGAGGGAAAGAAAGTGGAGAGGCAAACTGAGAAAGAGAAAGAAACAGGGAATGAGAGATAGTGAGATAAAGGGAAAGATAGGGAAACCCATTGACAGTGACCATGAATGAAGAAGGCAAACGGACTTCGATAAATTGAACGTCTACCAGAAGAATTTAGCAGATTGGTCATCGGATCCATCATCATCGTCATCTGATTTATCCTCACCGGCACCGAATTAAGGCATCAGAAGACTTATCGGTAGCCGTGAAACGGATAGCTCCTGTGATTTTACCAGAGGTTGAAGACGATTTTTTATTTTTGGTGTATTTGTTTGGAGGTTGAAGATGAAGGGTTTTTTTTCCCCCAAGTTGAAGATCATGCATGTTGTTTCATAGTAGGGTAGTAGGGTTTTTTTTTTTTTTTGGGTTGAAGATCATGCACCTTAGCCATTGGAGGCCGAAGAATGAAGTTTTTTTTGGATCCCTAGATGTAGTTTTCTTTTTTCTTTTATCGAAGGTTGAAGATGAAGGTTTTTTTTTGGGTTTTTTTTTTTTATCGGAGGTTAAAGATGAAGGTTTTTTTTTTTCTTTTTTTTTGGGGTGTATTTTTCTAAATGAAGGTTTTTTTTTCTGGGTGTATTTTTCTGGATGTTGAATATGATGGTTTTTTATCCTGGTTGAAGATCATGCATCCCGTTTCATAGCTTTTTCAAAATATTTCACAAGATATCTAATCTTTCACCGTTCTATGTATTGATCTCTCATAAGGTCAGTCAATTCATTCTCCCTCTCGTTGTCTCTTGAATATATGAATTTTCTCATGAGTTTTTGAAGCCAAATTCTCATCTGGGTGTTGTCTATTTCTTGATTTTCTTGAAATTTTTAAAAACTTGCATATTTGAGTACACATATTGAATTTTTCACCTGCATCTTATTCATATTGTGGATTTTGTTAATTTTCTTCGGAAGATAGCTTATATGGGTATTAATTGATAATGATTTCTTATGAATCTTTTTTATTTCTTGATTTTCTTCTGTATCTTATTAGATTTTTGAATTATAACAATTTCTAGAAATTTTTATTCATTGTCCTTATTTTCTCACGAAGTTTTGAAGCAAAATTCTTGTCTAGGTATTATCTATTTCTTGATTTTCTTAAAGTTTTTGAAAACTTGTATATTTGGGAATACATATTGAATTTTTCATTTGCATCTTAATCATCTTGTGGATTTTTTTTAATTTTTTTTGGAAGATTACTTATATGGGTATTATTTGATAATGAATTTCTCACAAGTCTTGTCTATTTTTTTTTTATTTTCTTGAAATTTTTGAAAGTTTACATATTTGAATATATTTGATATTGAATTTTTTTAGTATTTGAAAAACTCCGCCATGGCTGATCCCAATTCCAGGTAAAGGAGTAGAGTTTCGATTGGTTGACAAATAGCATAAAACATCATGTCAAAATAAAAAATGAAAGACAAATATAGAAAATTTGTTGAGACATTCTCTTCTCAAAGACGCGTTGCATTGGATTTTTGGTGTAGTGACAAGTTAGTAAGGGTTTCTAGGGCGTCACCCAAAAACAGCACACCACATCGCCGCCTAGATATGGTGTTAAATAAGTAAAGGTTCTCGCATTTATGTGGACGGATGTGGGTAAAGAAGTTAGTTTATGAAGATAGAGTTTGTCTACCCATTTGGAATATATGATTTTTAAACGATAAGTTAGGAGAAATAGAAAAATAATAACTTGAAGAAAGGTTAATATTATGTGTTTCCAAAAAACTAAGTGGATGGAGGAGAAAGCTAGAGTAGTAGAGGTTTATAGCCATAAATTTCGGTACACAGACATGGATAGAGCTAGAAATGGAGTAAAAATAATTATTCATAAGAATTTAAAAGAAAATATAGTGGAGATAAGAAGAAATGGGGATAAAATTTTGGCTATTAAGTTAGTTATTGGAGAAGACGTAATTAATATATTCAGTATTTATGTACCCCAAAGAAATGTAGATATAATTAGTAAAAAAATAATTTTGAGAAATTTTAGATAAATTTATATAATCCATATCTAGTAGGGAGAAGTTATTTATTGGAGGATATTTAAATGGACATATAGGAGAGACTAACAAGGGTTTTGAAGCCATATATGGAAATTTTGGTTTTGGTGGTATGAATGAGACGAGAGACACCGTTTTAAAATTTATCACAACATTCGATTTGATACTTGTAAATACTTTTTTTTAAGAATAGAGAGTCGCATATAGTTACATTTAGAAATAGATTGAATGCCAATCAAATAGATTGTTTTCTCACCAGAAGGAGTGATAGAATGATTTGTAAAAATTACAAGATTATTTCAGGGGAAAGTGTAACAACCTAATATAAACTTTTGATTTTAGATGTACATGTTTCTAAAAGGCAAAAGGATTATCGCCCACTTATGAAATCAAGAATTAAGTGATGAAATCTGAAAGAAGAAAAAGTAGCGACTTTTAGAGACAAATTCATTCTAGTAGTAATATGGTCTACTAATAATGATTCGAAAACTATGTGGGTAAAAATGTCTAATAATATTAAGAATATAGGTAGGAGGATTCTTAGCGTATCTAGGAGTCGAGTTTCAATAGCAACAGGGTTCGCTAAAAGGCAAAAGGCAAAAGGAGTATCGCCCATTTATGAAGTTAAAAATTAAGTGATGGAATCTGAAAAAAAGAAAAAATAGCGAATTTTAAAGACAAATTCATTCAAGTGGCAACATGGTCCACAAATGACGATTCGGAAACCATGTGGATAAAAATGTTTAATAATATTAAGAATATAGGTAGGAAGGTTTTTAGCGTATTTAGAGGTCGAGTTTCAGTTGTAAGGAATTATGATGGTGAAATGAGAAAATACAAACTGCTATATGAATCAAACGAGAGTATTATAGTAATCTTAAAGGTAAGAGAAGTAGCGATACATTTAAAAAATATAAAAATACAAAAAAAATGTGAAAAAGATTATTCATAAATCAAAAAGTAAGGTATATAATCAATTATATAAGAAACTAGAAACTAAAAATGGAGAAAAAGAGATTTATAAAATTGTCAAACTAAGATAAAGGAAAGAAAAAAATTTAAATAGTGTCAGGTATATCAAGAATAAGACCAATAGTGTATTTGTAAGAAATGAAAATATAAGAAAACATTAGAGAGATTATTTTGATAATCTCTTTAATGTTGAGAGTACAAAAGATATCGATGATATCATAATACTTGTAGAAAAAATCAATGGGGATTTTAAACGTAAAAATCATTCTCATGAAGTAAAGAAGGTTTTAAAAAAATGATCAATAATAAAATTATAGAATCCGATGGCATTTCTATCGAGATGTGGAAGTGTTTAGGTGAAGTTGTGATAGTAATATTAACGAATTTTTTTAACAAAATCTGACAAATCAAGAAAATATCTCAAGTATGGAGGGAGAGAACACTTATATTACTATATAAGAATAAAGAGACATACAAAATTGTTCCAATTACAGGAAAATTAAACTCATGAGTCATACTATGAAGTTGTGGAAGAGAGTAGTGAAATATAGATTGAGATTGGAGATAAGTGTATCTTAGAATCATTTTGGATTTATGTCAGAACGATCTGCCATCGAAACGAGTCACATGTTAAGACATTTGATGGAAACATTTAAAGTACAAAAGAGAGATTTACATATTGTATTCATTGATTTAGAAAAAATATATGATAGAGTTTCTAAAAATATATTATGGTAGGTATTGATGAAAAATGAGATTTTCTTAAAATACATTAATCTCATCAAGAATATATATGAGAGAGCTGTTACCAATATAAGAAATTGAGGGATTTAAGTGATAGCTTCCCAATTAATATTGGGTTTCATCAAATTTCGGCATTAAATCCCATCCTTTTTGTAATATTAATAGATGAAATCATAAAGAATATTTAAGATGAAATACCATGGTATATACTTTTTGCAGATGATATAGTATTGGTCGATAAAATTAGAGAAACTATCAGTGCTAAATTGGAATTATGGAGGAATACACTAGAATTCAGAGAATTTAAATTGGGTTGGTCAAAAACTGAATATATGAAATGTACGTTTAGTGACAATTATCAGAAGGTGAAGAAATAATTAAATTAGGACGATAGAACATAACAAAAAGTGAACGTTTTAAATATTTTGAATCTATCATTTAAAACAATGGCAATATAGTTAATGATGTAAATCATAGGATTTAAACAAATTGGATGAAATAAAGAAGTGCATCTGGAGTTATATGCGATCGCATAATACTATTGCATTTGAAAAGAAAGTTTTATAGAACTGTAATAAGACCGGTACTATTGTATGACACTGAGTGTTGGACCATTAAACATCAGTAAAAGTAGAAAATGGTTGTAACTAAAATGAATATGTTCTAGTAGATATGTGGTAAAATTAGAAAAAATATGATTAGAAATGAAAAGATATGAACTAAATTGGGAGTGATTTCAATTGTAAAAAAAATGTGAGAATATCACCTGAATTATTTTAAACAAGTGCAATGAAAAACTAAAGATATGCTAGTTAGGAGAATCGAGAGTTTAAATATAGAAGATTTTGTGAAATATCGGGGTAATCTGTTAAAAATTTGGAAGCAAATTATCTGTAAAAATATGATAATTAAAGATTTAATTGAAAAGATGACTTTAGATAGAAGTGAATAACGTAGAAGAATTCGAATAACTTAAACAATCTCTCTTGTCATTCATTTTTTTCGTTTCGTAGTGTTTTCTTCTTTATTTTTGTTTTAAAATTTTAACTATATATATTTTTTTATTTATCTTATATTTCTCTCTTAAATGACCAACTCAAAAATTTAGAATTAAAGTTCAGCTTATTATTGTTGTTGTTATAAATGTGGAAGAAAAAGAGAAAGAAAGAGCGGTATAATTGACATTATACATGTCTCCATCAATTTTCTGTTACTTTTTCACAGTTCCGTCCACTTGTCTCATTTTTTAAAACCACAAGAGGATAAAAGGATATTTTTTCACTATAGAAGAAGTATATGGTTTTCAGTCAAATATCCTGGGGAAAGTGTAATTTATCCTCTTTTCTTTTTTTTTGTCATAAACAAACCAAAATGTAAAGTATAAGATACAAGTTTCACACAATCTTTAAAATAGTTTGATGCTTCATCTTCTCGAAATGAAGCTTTATTATTATTATTATTATTATTATTATTATTATTATTATTATTATTATTATTATTATTATTCTAAAAGGATATATGAGAAATTAAAAGTTGTAATTATTTATTTATTAATTTATTTTTTTGGTTACATAAGGGAGAGACAACAAGCTAGCCTCTAAAGGAGGCCAAATTTCTCATAACCCTCCTAAGGAGACAGTATATATCACTAGGGGAGTAAAATATATGAACTCCGAGAGGAAGCCTATAACCTAGCTTGGCAATAGTTTCAGCACAGGAATTCCCTTCTTTAGGCACATATTGAACATCCTGGATCGAGAGATTCTAGATTAAAATCTGATATTCCTTCAATAGATAAGACTAAAGATGATAACTCAAACTATCTACCTTCAAGCTTTAACCACTAAGGATAAATCGAGTTCTAGAATCGTCAGGGAGTATTGATTTTCCATCAGAATATGAAGACCTTCATAAGCCGCAAGAAACTCTACTGCCTCATGATCCAGAATCCGAAATTGATGGTAAAGCCTAAGACACAGAATCCATGATCATCCTTAAGGATTCCCCCAACACTTGCTGATCTCAGATGAGAAAAAATTGAGCCATTCGTGTCAAATTTAAAGCACCCTATTGGAGGAGGATACGAAGTAGTCCATCTCCCCCATTGGAGGAGGACACCAAATAATCCATCTACCCCTCTTATAAAGAGGGTTGCGAATTGAGGAGATAGTAGTGGACGCATTTTGAGCATAGCCAATCGCAAATTGCAGAATCCTGTTTAGCAAGAAACCCTTCCCTTAAAAGACCACCTAATATTTGGCCTTCCAAAGAGCCTACAACATAGAACTAAAGAGAATGGACTATTGGAGATCCATGTGTGGATGGCGTGAGAGTAATAGTTATTTTTAGTCAAGTAAATATATCCCCCATTAACATCAGGCAGTGAAGATATGATTCTTCAAGCAACAGCTCCCAAACCCCTAGGGTCTGGTGACAATATGTCAAATTATGGACCATCGACTTCTCAGTAGCGTGATAAAGTAGACATAGAGTATCCAATAAGAGCCCCCTCCAAACCCTCTCCTAATTAGTCAACACTCAATTATGGGCAGCTGTCCATATGAAAAACTTAATCCATTTTGGGCACTTCAAATGCCAAACCCAATGCCAATCCTGGATATCCAACTGACCTACAACCTTAGGCCCCTGCCCAAACTGATAAGCTGATCGAACCGTAAAGCATCCATTTGATTCCCCTCCCCAATACAATGTGTCCCTAGCCCTAGGGTCCCAAGGAATAGTGATTGCCCTAATCTTCTCCACTCCAGCAAAGGGGATAAGGGTAGATAATCTATCTAAATCCCATAGCTTGTCCATCTTGAAAAACTCTTGAACCTTTATTGAATCCTTGTTATCCACCAGAACATCCACCCAATCATGCAATAATGGTTGAGCCCCAACTTAGTGATTCAACCAAAATCTGATTCTTGAACCATTCCCCACCTGCCATCTAAGACCCCGTTGTATGGTGTCACGGGCTCGAAGGATGCCCCTCCCTAGAGCTGAACTACCTAAATGCAAATCATGCTCAAGCAAATGCCTATCTCAAAGATACTTTTCAATCAAAACTCGACACCAAGGAGTATACTTCTCAGTCATCAAACGCCATCCAAGTTTGGCAAAGAACACCCGATTTACATCTCTACTTCTGCAACGACCAAGAGATCTTCTATTGAGGAAGACAAACATTACCCTATCCAACATTATGAACTCGTATGGATGTCGTTGATTCACCCCCAAAGAGTTATTATTAATATAAGGTAAAATTGGGAGAAAAATCAAAAAATGGTTTTTGAAAATTCAAAAACTATTTTGACTAGTGGATGATTTTTAACAACTTTTAGATTTTGTGCTTTATAAGCTATTAGATAGATTAAGAAATACCCTTTTTAACTATTTAAAATGCCAAACAACTAAAAATATCACAAAAAAATCCCCCGCATAAATTGTATTTGATGATTATATTTTTCTTTTTCTCTCGGATAAGGGTCGATGCCTGTTGTAGTCAATTTTTACCCCACAGATACTTGCTCTTCCGACTCGAGCGGGAAACTGATGGCGGTGGTGCTTTATGCTTCTTTACGGATGAAAAACCTGCAAAAACCCCATTGGGGTTGGCCCGGCGGGGAGACTCCGACGCTCAAGTCAGTATGAGCGATATGATAAAGACTGATAGTAGTCGTAGATATCATACCTCTGTCGCATGAGATTGAGCATGAAGGTCTACCTCTATCGGTGTATGTAAATGAGTATGAAACCCCCCTCTGAATGATATATAAGATTGGGTATAGAACCCCCATCTGAACGATATATAGAACTGGGTATAGAACCCCTATCTGAACGATGTATAGAATCGCCTCCCTTTCGTGTGTCCAAAACTCCGTCCCCTCTAAGGGTTACATATGCTCTGTATTTATAGCCTTTCTAAGGGTGTAGAAAACCCAAGTTTCCTTTTGTTTGAAGTCTTTTAAGATGATTATGATTATAATTAGAAACTTTTGAAATATTTAGACTTTCTCTAGAAATATGGAAAGATTGGACCTTGATAGTGATTGCCTTCCTTATCGGATAAATATGCATGATTTTGGAGACCTATTAAATAGGGTATCATCATTTTCCCCCACTCCTAATTGTATTTTGAAGAAATGGTAATAGGAGTAGAGTGGATTGTAAGAGCTCTTCCAGAACACCGAAAGGTCAAGAGATCAGCAGACCAGCAGACTAAGAGATCAAATGATCGAGAGATCGAGTCATCAGGTGATCGAGAGATTAGCAGATCGATAGATTGAGTGATCATGAGATCCAGAGATCGAACGATCGATCGGAATACCAAACCGATAGGTCGAACAATCGAGCGAAATACTAGACCAACAGGTCGAACGATCGAGAGAACACCAGACCGATAGGTGGTTCTATCGAAAGAACACAAGACCAACAGGTCAAACAGTATATCAGGGCATCATAGACCCGCTTGGGGAATTAGATCCCTATCGGTAGATCAGGGTAACATGGACCCATTCAGGGAGCTCCATCTCTTATTAATGACACGCTCGAATAATAGGATCTGGGCGACTTAGGCCCGTCGAATGATAGGAGTTGGGGGACCAAGACCCTTCGAACGATAGAAGCTGAGCGACTAAGAACCGCCGAACGATAGGAGTTGGATGACCAAGGTCCTCCGAATGACAGGAGTTGGGCGACGAAGACCCTCCAAACGACAAGAGTTGGGTGACGAAGGCCCTCCGAACGAAGGGAGATAAGTGACGAAGGCTTTCCGAATGATAGGAGCTGGGCGATCAAGGCCCTTCGATTAAAGGGAACTAGGCGACGAAGGCCCTCTCGAATGACAGGAGCTGGGCGACCAAAGCCCTCTGAATGACAGGAGCTGGGTGACGAAGGCTCTCCAAATAAAGGGAGCTGGGCGACAAAGGCCCTCCGAACGATAGGAGATGGGCGACCAAGGCCCTCCGAATGACAGGAGCTGGGCGACGAAGGCTCTCTGAATGAAGGGAGCTGGGCGACGAAGGCTCTCCAAACAATAGGAGCTGGGTGACCAAGGCCCTCCGAATGACAGGAGCTGGCCGACGAAGGCCCTCCGAATGAAGGGAGTTGGGCGACGAAGGCCCTCCGAGTGACAGGAGCTGGGCAACTGAGGCCCTCCGAATGAAGGGAGCTGGGTGACTAAGACCCTCTGAATGACAGGAGCTGGGCGACTGAGGCCCTTCGAACGACAGGAGCTAGGTGAATAAGGCCCTCCAAACGACAAGAGCTAGGTGAATGAGGCCCTCCGAATGACAGGAGCTAGGCGACTAAGGCCCTCTGAATGACAAGAGCTGGGCGACGAAGGCCTTCTGAACGACAGGAGCTGAGCGACCAAGGCCCTCCGAATGACAGGAGCTGGAGACGAAGGTCCTCCAAACAAAAGGAAATCTTTAGATAGAAGGGTTGTATCCACCAGTTCAACGAGTTTTATCCCATTTTGATGACATGTTTGATCGGAAGGATCATGGCGTGTAAACCCCGACATGTGATTGTAAACTTTAGAGGTTAGAGCCGTGTTCACCCATTCTGGAAGTTTCATTCCATTTTGATGACACTCTTCGTTTGGAAAAGTTCATTTGAGAGAGTTTGAATGAGAGAATATCATGAGATAGATAACCGATAGATTATCTATGCGGGGTTGAGAGATCGAATGAGGTTAGGAGGTCGAATAACCAAGCGATTGAGAGATCAGAAGTTGAGAGATTGATAGATCAAACTATAGAAAGACCAACAGGTCGAATGATCGAGAAGACAAGGGATCGTGAGGTCGGTTGACCAACAAGTGGAACAATAGAGAGACCAACAGGTCGAAAGATTCGAATGATTAGGAGAACTAAAGACCAACGGGTCGTTAGAGACCAACAGATCGAATAATTGAGAGACCAAAGGGTCGAGCGATTCGAATGATTAGGGGGTTTAGGGACCAACGGGTCGTTAAAAATCAATGGATTGAATGATTGAGAGACCAGCAGGTCGAGCGATTCAAATGATTAGGGGATCTAGGGACCAACGGGTCGTTAAAGATCAATGGATCGAATGATTGAGAGACCAACAGGTCGAACGATTAGGGTGATTAAGAGGTCTAGGGACCAACGGGTCGTTAGAGACTATCAAGTTGAGAGATTTGAACAAAAGTGTTTGGCCAAGCGATGACCAGGAGTACAGAGTGCGTGTGTTATGAAAAGTAAAATATCTGAAAGCTAACCTGAAATTTGTGTCCGGCAATACGAGAGGCTAGTGGCTGAAACAAGAGAAAATATGGCCGAGCCTCAAGTTATCGAATCGATAACAGTATCATCTCGTTACAAAGAGTTAGCTTCTTCCGTTGTGCTATGTGATGAGTACAACCTTGTATGAATGAAAATAAGCTTGCTTGTCATCCTTGTATTCTTGCGATAAGACTAGACGGCGATGGCCTAACATTCGGCAGGAGCAGGGTGATGTTCGATAGAACCAGGGCGACTCAGGCCCAACCTTTGGTAAGAACAGGGTGACATTGGCCCATTCGTCCGATAGAATTAGGGCGACTCAAACCTGGTGTTCGATAAGAGCAGGGCGAATTCGATAGAATCAGGGCAACTCAGACCCGGCGTTTAGTAAGAGCAGGGCGAATTCAATAGAATTAGGGCGACTTAGACCCGACGTTCTATAGAATTAGGACGACTCAGACCTAACGTTCGATAGGAGCAGGGTGACTCAGGCCCGACGTTCGATAAGATCAAGCGACTCAGGCCCAATGTTCGATAAGAGCAGGGTGACTCCGGCCCGTTCGTTCGATAAAATCAGGGCGACTCAGACCCAACATTCGCTTGGGGAGTCAGATCCCTTCATTCGACAGAGTCGGATTATAAAGATTTTTTGACATTTCAATTAGTCATTCCCACATACGGCGCCAATCTATTGGAATTATTTTTTACCTTACAGATAATTGCCCTTTTTCGACTCGAATGGGAAGTCTGCGCCGATATGTTCGTCCGGTCTCCTCAGATAGAAAACCTGCAAAAACCCCACCGGGATTGGCCCGGCACGGGAATTCTGACACTCAAGTCAAGAAGGGTAATAACAAAATGAAAATTGAATACAACCGAGGGAAATATGGCGCTGGTGGCCTCTATCATGTGATGTATCGGTCGAGTGGATGTCGGAACCCCTGTGTGAGCGTGTGGCATGTATGCGTATTGCACAGTAAGCATTATGTATGTCGCATATATGAAGTTATGTGATACAATATAAAAGCATACGTATAAAGTCATTCCTCTGATCGTGTGTAGAATCGGTGTAAAAATCGTACCTCTGGTGAAATATGTTTGGGTATGAAAACCTGCCCCTGATGATATAGAACTGGCTACTGAATTAGACATGGAGCTCTACCTTCGTCGGTGTGTGTAAATGGGTATAATACCCCCCTCTGAATGATATATAGAACTGTCCCTCTTTCGTGTGTAAAAGCTTCGTCCCTTCTAAGGGTTGCCTATACTCTATATTTATAGCCTTCCTCATGGGTATAAAAAATCTTAATTTTCTTTTATTTGAAATCTTTTAAAATAATTAGGATTGTAATTAGAGATTTCTTAAAAGTTTAAACTTTCTCAAAAGATATGAAAAGATTTAAACTTGATAATGATTATCTTCTTTATCAGATAATTATACATAATTTTTTTTTATCAGATAATTATACATAATTTTAAAAACTTATTAAATAAGATATCATCGATCCCAAATCTTTTTATTCAAATTCTTGAAGCTTTGCTCGATGATACTTCAAAATTTCAATCGGGAAGGAAACGTGCTTGCCGCGGATTAACTCCACCTATCTTCATTTGTGTGTGTTACGTGTTGGGCGGAGTCAGGTTCGGCGGTCTCACCAAAATGGTCGGCCAACAAATTTCCACGTCACGACGATACCATCAACCGGTGACGTCATGCGTGCCTCATATTCACACCAAAATCCACGTGTGTGTGCGTGTGGACTGCGGGTCCGTCCGTCTATTGAAATCACAACCCCTACATTATCAGACCAATTGAGCAGAGAGAGAGAGAGAGAGGTTTTTGAAATACTAAAATTCCGGGACATCAATGGGACAAAACATGGAGGGAGAGAAAAAAAGAAAGAGATCGAAAATGGAGAAACAGAACGAGAAGACGACCAACTTGGGAAATCAATGCAACGATGATGCTGCTGTTAATGCTGATCGTTCTGTAAAAGATGAAGAGGTCGAAGAGTTCTTCGCTATCCTTCGCCGAATTCACGTGGCTATCACCTACTTCAACAAAAGAAATCTCGCCGACAACAAACGAATCCCCAACGAGGAAACCAGACGAACACCGCTGTTGGAGTTGGAATCTAGCGAGGGAGTTAACGGTGACGCCGCTGCTGAACGAGACGGATCAAACCCAATGTTGGCGGGTTTGGATCTGAACTTGGATCCCCCACCTGAAAACTAGATTTATTTTTTGAGACTTTATCTATAATTAATTACTTGGGTATTGTTAGTGTTAGGTACTTTATTTATTTTTGTTTTATTTGTTTGTTTGATTTTTTTTTTTAATGGATATTTAGCTTTCGGAGGCTCATTCTGCTCGTTTTAATTTTCAGAAAATGAAGGTGACGATATTTTCTCATGATTTGCTTATTAAGTTTGTATTTTCCCTTTTTCTTCTTTTTTGGGTGCTCTAGTATTTGTGACTCATTTGTTTTGCGCCTTCTTTTAAATCCTCAAAAATTGAAAATTATCGATAATTTTTATTTTTCCATGGATATTATTATTTATAATAATATATTTAGTTTGAATTATAATAATTATATTTAGTATATACATTTGAGTATTTGATAAGCAGCGGACAATTTTGTTATTGTTGGAGTTGATAAATAATATGAGTAAATTATTTGTCTTGTCTCAGAATTTTATTTCAAATCTATAAATTAATTTTTGAATTTCAAAACGTAACAAATAAAAATCTAAATTTTAAAATTCGTAATTTATTAATTCTTCTGTTGTTAACAGTGTAACCTAACCGTTAAGTGTTGATTTAAATCCATATAACTGAAGGCGTGGGCTTTAGCATTATAGAAATTATTGATATATTATAACAAATCAGTACCGTCGGACACTCACAACTTTATCATGTTAGCAAAAATGCTAATGTGGCATGCTACATCAACTTTTTTTTGTTGACATGACAAAACATGTCAACATCAATCTACAATTAATGAAGTGTTGACACTTGACAAGTAATTTTCTGTATAGATCTAAAAATTTTTATTTAGTATAAAAATAAAAGTATTTATTGAACAGAAGTTTATACCATAGTATGTATATATACCAAGTTCTCAATTCTCTCTGTCCAATGTGTTCAAAGTTTTTAAAATGATTTTTTAGTTAGTTTAACTGTCATTTTTCTTGGTGTTCCGATATTGGAAAGAGATAATCAACACCTAGAGTCGAAAATATGAAATGTAAACATCATTTTAGGGCTGATTGAAGTTGTAGACAATAACTCTAGATTATCGAAAAATCGAGTTGAAGGTATGCACCGAGTCTATTTTGTGATTTTCACATTGATGACAGGGGGTATTCGACGTGATTTTTGACTTATATCTTGCAGAATTTTGAGTCTGTTTTCTAAAGTTAAATTATTATATGAAATGTGATCTTTAAAATAATCCAAAAATCACAGAAAAAAGAGTTCAGATAAAAAAGTTATGAACGGTCAAAATTGACTACTCGAAACAGAATTAAAAATCTAGATTATTCTGATTTCCAAAAACATGATTAAAAATCTGTCGAGACAGTTTTTTAGATCAGTGGCTCATTTTCTCGAAGCAAAAATCCTTCTCTTTCAAAACCCTTTCTACGGTTGATTTCTGATTTTAGAGTAAATTTCATTACTTACGAATTTGTTAAATTTAGGGTTTGCAGTTGATGAGTTTGATATTTATTTGTTAATATTTATTTTTTATTAATTTTATGTTTTTAATTATAGGTTAATTTTTTTATTAATTTTTTAATTATTGATTAATTTTTAATTAATGAAAATTTATAAATTATGTTTTTTAATTATTGATTAACATTTTGATAATTTTTAAATAATTTTTAATATTGATTAATAATAATTTAAATTAATTTTATTAATATTTAAATTATAAATTTATTGATTAATATTAATATTTAATATTATTTAATATTAATTCTTTATTAATAATATCCATTAATATTTAATTTTTTATTAATAATTTAAATTAATTATAAAATTAAATAAAATTTAAAAGAAAAAAAGAAAAAGTGGGGAAGCGAGAGTGGGCATCTCGCTTCCCAGAAGGCGAGATGTGCAGTCTCGCCTTCAATTTTTTTTTTTGGGTAAAATTTTGATCGAAAAAGTGGGGAAAAAAAAGTAGAAATCGAGATTGAGAACCTCGACACCTCCATTTTGGGAATAAAAAAAGAAAACAACCCCATTTGGAAAGTTTTTTACCATAAAAACACTATTTTATGAAATATCTCCTCCTATTAACTTCCTGTCAAGTGTCTGGGCCTCACCATTCCTAGTGCTAACTCATCAATTCCTTCTGTAACTATAAATGCCTCCTGTCTACCTCATTTGTATATCAATCTTCTGAAAAAATAAAATAAAAAGTTTCTTTCTCTCTATATTTTGTTCGAATTTTTCTTTGATATAGATCTTTATTCCTATATTAATTTCTTTTTATAACACGTTATCAATATGAAATTCTATTGAAACACGAAGATAAGATCAACCAAACACAAATCTACCTTCTAAACATAGTAGAAAATGAGGTCTCACTATTTAACGATTTTGAAGCATGTTTTTATTGATTTATTTTTAATTGTAAATTTTGCTAAATTTGAATTTTTGTTTCTCGATATTTTTGAAAAGAATTATTTATTATGGGTTTATGATATTTAAATGCAATTGAATGCGATAGGTCTTAAAAACACCATCAAAACAAATGATATTATTATACAATATTGTGCAAAAGAAATAATTTTTTCATTCGGCATCATCTTGATAAAAGTTTGAAAATAGAATATTTTACTATTAAAAATTCTCTTAAATTGTGAAAAAATTTAAAGAAAAGATATGATCACATGCAAATGATCGTTCTTCCTAAAACCCGATATGATTAAATACATCTTAAACTACAAGATTTTAAATCTATTGGTGACTATAATTTTGTAATATTCAAAATCACATTCCAATTGAAATTGTGTAAAGAAAACATAACTGAAGAAGATGTGTTAGAAAAAAAAAACTTTCTCTGCTTTTCATATCTTGAACTTATTGTTGCAACAACAATATTGAGAAAAGCAAGAAGTATTTTAAATTGATTTCATGCCTCCTTGTGGTCGAACAAAACAATAAATTATTGATGAAGAATCATGAAATTCGACTAACTAGTAGTAGTCCATTTTCTGAAACGAATGTGACTAGATATGAATATGGAAAAAATCGAGATTGAGGTCGTGGTCGTAAACATGGTTGAGGATGAAGTGACCATTATAATAATGATACTCGTAATAAGGGTTGATCAAATCAAAAGGGCAAATATCGTAATCAGAAATGGGATGATAGTGATGGGAAAAAAAAGAGAAATTCTCAAGAGATTTTGATAATGTCTGTTACCGATGCGGTGTCAAGGGATATTGGTCATATGTATGCTGAACTCCAAAATATTTTGTTGAACTATATTAAGTTTCTTTAAAGAAAAAAGATAAAAAACATAGAAATAAATTTTACCAACTCATATAACGATATTAATATAGATATAAATTGTCTTGATATAACTGATTTCTTTGAATATTTTGAAGGAAAAATTGATCATGAATGGCTTGTTCTACTTCAAAACGGGGAGGAATTAATTGTTATATGTTAGCATTCCACTATTGATTAACCACAGTTGAGACATTCCACATACATTCTACCTATCAAAATTATAATTTTTAACAAAAAATACAAGCAATATAATTTATACCTTAAGAACCTAACTCACAATTCTTATGCTCGTTTTATATTGACAATTATTAAGCTTGTCAATATTATTATGGTGTTTTTCTAAGTGCCGTTCATTTTTGACCATTTGAAAATGTTTTAAATTTTGAAACTTATTTTTGGATACTTAATGTTATGTTCATATTATGTGATCTTAAAAAATTATTTTTAAAATTGATTGAATTATATTTATTGAAATTAAAAATTATATAAATATTTTATACATATAAGACCCCAAAATTATATATAAGTATTCCAACAATTAAAAAAAAAAATTAAAACAGCCTTCTGTCAGTAAAGTTCTGGGCTGGGCCGAGTCCAACTCACTAGTTGGAGAAAAATCTTACATGCGCACATCTCGAGACGTCGATGCCGTCATGGTCGGATGGTATCCCCCCGTCTTTGTACACCTTTTGACATCAGACGAACGGACTTGACTCGGGAATCCCTCTATACGTCACTCAAGCGTATAAAATGACGTCATCATTCCACTGCCCTTGAAACGAGGAATCACAAACGGGGTCCATGATCCAAAATCTGCCTAGCAGGAAAGGAAGGAAAGGAAGGAAAAAAAAAAGTAATAAATAATAAATAATAAAAAGATAATTTTTTTATATTAACTATTAACCGAAAAAAAAATTAATATTTTAATTTTAACGAGCCTATGAACCTAAGTTAGAAATAAATGGGATGTGACCCGTTAAATTTTTTATTATATCATTATATATATTTTAAAGTTTTATCATAATAAACAAATTACGTTATTTAAAATTGTTTATCTTTAAATGTGTTAGAGATAGATCTTGACTCTACAGATCCGGATCCTTATGATTTGAAGGAATGCCTAATGAAAATGTTTGAAACCTGCAAAAGACTGTTAAAATGTGTTTCGACAGAGAAGGTTCTGACGCTCAAATCAGAAAAAAAAAAATTTCAAAAGAAAAAATAGTCAAAGAAGAAGGGAGGACGAATCTCCTTCTGATTTGTGTGTTTTGTGTAAAGTCAAGAAAATTTACCTGATCTGATATCTTGAAGGTTCTTATATGAAGCATCGCAGGAGACGTGTGTATTTGGAGCTTTACAAACCCTAGTTTTCTTACGAAGATATTCGAAAATTTCGGTTTCAAACATCAGAGATTCTTTACCATTTAGGAAATTCGATTATACTGAGAGATTTTTTTCCTTATCGATTAGATTCTCAAGAATTTCCTTCCTTATCCAAGAGATACGTTTCACACTAAAATATGAAATTTAATCTAAGTGAGATTCGGTTAAGGATTACCATTCCGAAGTCGAAGTATTTAGTTCCTTTAGTGTTCGATAGTCGAATAAATGGGATAGTCATTCTGTCTTACCGATTGTACTTGCGGATCGATCGTGCTGTCTGAATCGATATGTCCATTGTTTGGAAGAGTTGGGACCTCCGTGGTCATGGGTGCCTCTTTCGGGCACCCGGATACCACTTCGATTGTAGTTTTGATCATGTCCCATCAAAATGGTTGGACACTCATTTTCCAAATAAAATATATTTAAATTGGTTTGTTTAATTAAATATGCTGAACAAGCTTTAAATAGATAATATTCATATTAAAAGTTGAAATTTTATAATTGAGTTTAGTTTATTTAATTAATAATTTTAAAAATTATACCAACGGATTTAGTTAAACAAAACGGTCATAATTTGATCATCAAGAATTCAATTTATTTATAATCTATACTTTTTATCAAGTTACATAATAGATTTTATATAATATCGAATTATCCAACTTATTAAATCAACACTCATTAAATCAACACTCTTGTATTTTTTTCGATTCGATATTTGTTTCTCAGGTGGACCCTAGAGTTTGAGATTAAAATTCAGATTGTTATTGTTATCGATATTTATTTTTTAAATAACCGACCTAAAATTTGAGATAGAATATTTAGATGATTGTTGTTATTATATTATTTTCTATATAATATATTACAATGACACGCTACATTTGTTGTGGGTGGATCTCATAAAATTTAGTTAATAGTTGATCATTGATGGGTGATGATCAATAAGTGATGACTGTTGTTAATTGATATTAGTGTTGCTATTAAGATATAAAAGACTAAAAATAAAAACTCTATGTTATTTAAATCTGTTTATTTTTAAGATATTTTTTTTTCATATTGTTGTTATACACTATAAATATAATATTTATAATTTTTTCAGAAATAATTAATTAAATATATATTACAAAAAAAATATTGCCAAACCTATAAAGTAGATGAGTTTATAAGGAAAAAAATAATTTTTTTAACTTAAAAAAAAGACTATCAATTACTCAAAATAAATATCATAACAATAATTTGAATAAATTTTATCTCATAAAAAATTAAATAAGTTCTAAAGAAATAGTTTACTCCAATTCTCTTACTTTCATCACACTTGCAGCAGTTTGCTTATACAGTACATTCATTTGAGTAGTTTGAATATTAATGAAGGTTATTTTATTTTATTTTATTTTGAGTTTCACTTCATATCTAAACAATGATATTAAGGTAAACAAAATGGTGATATATATGAGTACGCTTCATCAAACAATTACTTTTTATCCAAGTTTTTGAGGAATCAACTTTTAAGCATCTTATGATATTTATTTACTCATTAAATTTTAAATCCTTAATTGTAAAAATAAATTCTAAAAATACAAAAATCAATTCCAAACTAGTAAACAGAATTTAAACAACTATCTAAATATTTTATGTGCCAAAAAATTTGATTACAAGGTCAATTTCAGAATCAAGTATAATTTATAATTCTAAACCAAATGTGAATTTTGCTAATATTTTTATTATTTCTAATGAAATCAACTGTGAATTCCATGAATTTTACTTTCATTTTAGGTAAATTACATTTTTCCGCCAATAGTTTGATCAAAAAATTACATATTTCCCTTATCGTAAAAAATTATTAATTTATTTTAAAAAAATGTGACAAGTAGATGTAAATTGTTAAATTTGACAGAGATTGAATGATATGTATTAAAAATATATGAGTTGACTATAAGATTAATTATTTTTTCAAAATTACTCCTACATGATGAAAGTGATGGGGAAAGAGAGAGAGATGGGGGGCTGCTTTGCCAGCCCTAGTCCAATTGTCTACCACCCCAGGGGAAGCGATGGAACAAGAGCAAGAGAGAGACTGTGATATGAGACTGATGAAGAGAGAGAGAAAGACAACAAGAGCATATGGAAAGAAAGAAACAAATAGGAGTAGGAGAGAGAGAGATACAGGCATAGAGTAAGAGACATACTAAAGAAATTGTTGTCTTATTAGATTTTGATAATAATAAAATATTTTATATTATTCTAACATTTTTATTGAATGTACAGATTATATTTTATTTGATAATTCTCATAAAAGTAATTCATAGAAACTATTATAGAATTCGTTTGATAATTCTCATAAAAGTGATTCATAAAAACTGTTATAGAGGTTGTCATGGAAAACAGCATAAAACCTATGACAGAAAGACTTAGTGTGTTGCAAGACAGAAGAAAAATATTAGATCCATAGAGATCGCTATAGAAGATACCATAGAGGCAAGACATTTTGGATTATAGAAGCTGCTGCAGAGGCAGAATGTATTTTTCCTATTTATTGAAAATCCAACCAGCGATATAAGTGTAGTTTAGGTACTGTATTTAATCTAAATTTATGTTCAAATATACATATTATTTGTTCAACATCTGAAAATTTAGAGTTATTGAAGTTCAAATTTGGTATTCCAATATGTTGAAAAAATTACTAAGTCATGAAGTATAATCATTGAGATTATTCAGACAAGTATATCTTTTTGTGTGGTCAAGTAATTTTTAATTCAAAAGTTACATTTAAAGAAGAGATTAACGATTTCAAATTTGAATATTCATAGTACAAAAATTTTGATGATAAGTTGGAGAAAAATAAGTGTGAAATTGGTTGGTTATTCATTTTTTATAAGAGTATTTCTTGAAAATTGGTTTTTAAGGGTTGTTTGCTCAAATATATCTTCACCATCGATTAAGAATTTTCAAATTTAAAAGTTATATATTTTAGAGTGATTGGTAGACTTCAAATTTGAATAATTACAATGGTAAAAATTAAAAATTTCAAAGGAGAAATATATAAACAATATCAGCCGGTCAGTTAAGTTTTCTAAACTGCAACAACATCCAGAAGTTGATTTTTTTAAGGGTATTTCGAATTTTCAATACGCTTATCATATGGACAAATTCAAATTTAGGTTTTTAAATTTCATGTTTGATATTTAAATTTCAAATTTAAGTTATAACAGCTGGATAATCTCAAGATTTGATAAGCATTTTTGGCCTACATTTCATGACTTCTGTATAGGAAACTTATGGCTGGTTTTGGGTAGTAACTTTGGGTTTTACAACTGGTTTTTGGAGGTTAATAAATCAGGCGAACAACAGATCTTTGAAGAACAATAAAGTGACAAATACTTGAACAATTTCACAAAAGAAAACGTGAAAAAATTCCAACACATAAAGCTAGTCAATAGATATCCTCTGAAAAGCTTTTTACACTTGTATACTATTGTGTTGAGTTATGAGTGAGTTCTCTGAGTTAGTTGTTGTGAGTGTTAAGTCTACCACTGTTGGATGAAACTATCTTCATGTCGAGAAGATTAGAAGTCAATAGTTTCTTGGGTTGAACTCTATAATCAAGTATCATAGTGAAAAATTAGCAAATTATTATATCCCGACTTATACTGGTTGGAAGAGTGGAGATAGGCACAAGACCGAATCATTATAAATCGAACTTGTCTCTCTATCCCTACTTTTATTTTCTACTACACATGCATAAATTGACCATAAATTTAGTATAAATCTAAATAGAATTAGATTAAAATTTTGAATAGCTAATTAAAGATAATCAATTCAACATCCATTCTTAGTTGTCACAGGGACCAACAGTATAAAAGGAGGGAGAGAGCGAATGATAAAGAGATAAAGATTGAGACAAAGAACCAAAAGAGAGGAAGAGAGGGAAAGAAAGTGGGGAGGCAGACTGAGAAAGAGATAGATATAGGGAATGAGAGAGAGTGAGATAAAGGGAAAGATAGGGAAATCCATTGATAGCGATTGTGATTGAAGAAGACAAACAGACTTCAATAAATTAAACATCTACCAAAAAAATCTAGCCGATCGATCACCGGATCTATCATTATCGTCGTCTGATTCATCCTCACCGATATCAGATTAAGGCATCAGAGGACTTATTAGTGGCCGTGAAATAGACGGCTCCTGTGATTTTACCAAAGGTTGAAGATGATTTTTTTTCTGGGTGTATTTTTCTGGAGGTTGAAGATAAAGGTTTTTCTTTTCTTTCTTATTTTTTCCTTGTTGAAGATCGTGCATCTTGTTCCATAGTTGGGTAGTAGATTTTTTTTTTTCTTTTTTCCTTTCTGATTGAAGATTTGGTTGAAGATCACTCACCTTAGCCACCAGAGGCTGAAGAATGAAGTTTTTTCAGATCCTTGGATGTAGTTTTTTTTTTTTTTTTACCAGAGGTTGAAGATGAATTTTTTTTTGGGTGTTTTTTTTTTTTGTATTGGAGATTGAAGATGATTTTTTTTTCCTTTTTTTTTTTTGGATGTATTTTTCTAGATGAAGGGTTTTTTTTTCCTAGGTGTATTTTTCTGGAGATCGGGGGGTATAATAGACATTAAACATCTCTTCATCAATTTTCTGTTACTTTTTTACAGTTTCGTCCACTTATTACATTTTTTAAAACCACATGGGGGTAAATGGATATTTTTCACCATAGAAGAAGTATGTAATTTTCGGTCAAATCACAGGGAAAGTATAATTTACCCTTTTTTGTCATAAACAAATCAAAATATTGAGTACAAGATATGAGAATCACACAATCTCTAAAATAGTTTGATCCTTCCTCTTCACACAATGAATTATTATTATTATTATTATTATTATTATTATTATTATTATTATTATTATTATTATTATTATTATTAATATAGAGATTTTAAAAGGATATACGAGAAATTAAAAGTTATTATTAATTTATTAATTTATTTTTTTGATTACAAGAGGGAGAGCCAACAAGCTAGCCTCTAAAGGAGGTCAAACCTCTCATAACCCTCATAAGGAAACAGTACGTATCACTAGGAGGGGGTGAAACATATGAGTTCAAAGAGGAAGCCTATAACCTAGTTTGGCAATAGTATCGATACAAGAATTCCCTTCTCTAAGCACATACTGAACATCCTAGATCGAGAGATTCTGGATTAAAATCTGATATTCCCTCAATAGATGAGACTACAAATGAGAACTCAAATTGTCTGCCTTTAAGCTTTAACCGGATAAATCGAGTTCTAAAATCATCGAGGAGTACTGATTTTCCATCAGAATATGAAGACCTTCATAAACCACACGAAACTCTACTACCTCATGATCCGCGAATCCCAAATTGACAATAAAACCTAAGGCCCAGAATCCATGATCATCCTTAAGGATTCCCCCCGCACTTGCAAATCTTAGATGAGAAAAAACTGGGTCATTCGTGTCAAATTAAAAGCACCCTGTTGGAGGAGGACACCAAGTAATCCATCTCCCCCATTGAGGAGATTGCAGTGGACACATTCCAAGCATAGCCAATCGCAAATTGAAGGATCCTCTCTGGCAAGAAATCCTTCCCTTGGAAGACCACCTAACATCTGGCCTTTCAAAGAGCCTACAACATAGAACTAAAGAGAAGAGACCACTGGAGATCCACGTTTGAGCGGCATGAGAGCAATAGTTATTTCTCAACCAAGTAAATATATCCCCCATTGACGTCAGGCGATGAAGATATGACTCTTCAAGTAGCAGCTCCCAAACCCCTAGGCTTTTGTGACAATCTCTCAAATTATGGACTATAAACTCCTCCGTAGCATGACAAAGAGCATCCAATGAGAGCCCCCTCCGAACCCTCTGCTAATTAGTCAACACTCAATTATGGGTTGTTGTCCATATGAAAAACTTAATCCGTTTTGGGCACTTCAAACACCACGCCCAATGCCAATCTCGGACATCCAACTGACCTATAACCTCAGGCCCCTACCCAAACCGATAAGCTGATTGAATCGTAAAGCATCCATTTGATTCCCCTCCCCAATACAATGTGTCCTTGGCCCTAGGATCCTCGGGAATAGTGATTGCCATAATCTTCTCCACTTGGGCAAAGGGGATGAGGGTGGATAATTTATCTAAATCCCATAGTCGTTCGTCTTGATAAACTCTTAAACCTTTATTGAATCCGTGTTATCTACCAGAACATCCACCCGATCATGCAATAACGGTTGAGCTCCAACTCAATGATTAAACCAGAATTTGATACTCGAACCTTCCCCCACCTTCCATCTAAGACCCTGAAGTATGATGTCACGGGCTTGAAGGATGCCCCTCCATAGAAAGAATTGCCTGAATGCGGAACATGCTCAAGCAAATGTCTATCCTGAAAATACTTTTCGATCAAAACTCAGCACCAAAGAGTGGACTTCTCAGTCATCAAATGCCATCTAAGTTTGGCAAAGAACACCTGATTTACATCCCTACTTATGTGAAGATAAAGACACCGACACTACAAAAAAATACGAAATTAGTGACGAAAATTTTAAAAAAATTCATCGCTAATTTGTTTAGCGACGAAAAAATTTCCTTCGCTAATAGCGCGTAGCAAAAATTTAGCGAAGAATTTCAAAAATCCGTCACTAAATTTAGCGACTGATTAAAAAATCCATGGTTAAATTTAGTGACGGACTTTGAAAATTCATGGCTAAATTTCGCATTTTATATTTTTACTTTTAAAGGCCTCCAGCCCACCCGCCGGCCACCACTCCAGCCCTGGCTGCTTGCCCACCCTTGTCCGCTCGCGTATGAGCCAATATCCTACTACTTTATATTTTTGTCGGAAATGTACACTTGTCTAGATTCGAACCTGGGACTAAGGAGACGTCTGAAGTGTTCTCAACCACTATGTCATATTAACTTATCTGATATACTTTTTTTTTTATTTCATTACTTTTTTTTCTAACTCTTATCATTAAAAATACAATTTCCTAATTTAATAAAAATACAAAATATAAAATTATATTGAATAAAAATATAAAATTATATTTAATAAAATTACAAAATTATCTTTAATAAAAATACAAAATTATATTTAAAAAATACAAAATTATATTTAATAAAAATCAATACCCTAATTTAATAAACATATAAAATACAAATTTATATTTAATAAAAATATAAAATTATATTTAATAAAATTTTAATAATCTAATTAGCAAAAGCCACGTATTTCAAATTCTGTGACTAAATTTAGCTACGGATTTGAAATCTGTGGCTAATTAGCGACGGATTTCAAATGCGTGACTAAATATAGCCACGGATTTTTAAATCCATCGCTAATTAACCACTGATTTGAAATTCGTCACAAAATTTAGCGATGAAAGATAATACGTCGCTAAATTTAGCGACGGATTATAAATTTCGTCGGTAAATTAGCGACGAATAATTATTTTCGTCGCTAAATTAACGATAAAAATTAATTCGTGGCTAATTAGCCACGAAATCTGTTTCATCGCAAATTTCGTCGCTAATTTGCAATGAATTCGATTTTTGTCGCTAAATTCATGACTAAATAGCAACGAATTTTTTTCGTAACTAAATTCCATCACTAAAATCGTGTTTTTTTTGTAGTGTGGGGAAGACAAACATTACTCTATCCAACATTGTGAACTCATTTGGGTGTCTTTGATTCACCCCAAAGAGTTATTATTAATATAAGTTATTATTAATATAAGGTAAAATAGGCAAAAAAAAAGTCAAAAATAGTTTTTGAAAATTCAAAAACTATTTTAACGACTTTTAGATTTTATGCTTTATAAGCTATTAGATAGATTAAGAAATACCCTTTTAACTATATTTAAAATGCCAAACAACTAAAAATATCACAAAAAAATTATCCATGCATAAAATTTTGGTTATTAAATTAGTTATTGGAAAAGACGTAATTAATATATTCAGTGTTTATGCGCTCCAAATAAGTGTAGATATAATTAGTAAAAATAATTTTGAGAAATTTTAGATAAATTTATATAATCCATATCTAGTATGGAGAAGTTATTTATTGGAGGAGATTTAAATGGATATATAAGAGAGACTAACAAGGGTTTTGAAGCCATACATGAAAATTTTGGTTTTGGTTGTAGGAATGAGACGAAACATACCGTTTTAGAATTTATCACAACATTCGATTTGATACTTGTAAACACTTTTTTTTAAAAAAGAAAGTCGCATATAGTTACATGTAGAAATAGATTGAATATCAATTAAATAGATTTTTTTCTCACCAGGAGGAGTGATAGAATGATTTGTAAAAATTACAAGATTATTTCAGAAGAGAGTATAACAACTCAATGTAAACCTTTGATTTTAGATGTACATGTTTCTAAAAGACAAAAGGATTATCGCCCATTTCTGAAATCAAGAATTAAGTGATAAAATCCGAAAGAAGAAAAAGTAGCGACTTTTAGAGACAAATTCATTCTAGTAGTAACATGGTCTGCTAATGACGATTCGAAAACTATATGGGTAAAAATGTCTAATAATATTAAGAATATGGGTAGGAGGATTCTTGGCATATCTAGGGGTCGAGTTTCAATAGCAACAGGGTTCGCTAAAAGGCAAAAGGAGTATCATTTATTTATAAAATCAAAAGTTAAGTGATGGAATCTGTAAGAAGAAAAAATAGCGACTTTTAAAGACAAATTCATTCAAGTAGCAACATGGTCCACAAATGACGATTCAGAAACTATGTAAATAAAAATATTTAATAATATTAAGAATATAGGTAAGAAGGTTTTTGGCGTATTTAGAGATCAAGTTTCAATAGGCAATGAGTCATGATGGTGAAATGAGAAAATACAAACTGCTATATGAATCAAATGAGAGTATTATAGTAATCTTAAAAGTAAGAGAACTAGCAATACATTTGAAAAATATAAACATACAAAAAAAGAGGTGAAAAAGATTATTCATGAATCAAAAAGTAAGGTGTATAACCAATTATATAAAAAACTAGAAACTAAAAATAGAGAAAAAGAGATTTATAAAATTATCAAACTAAGAGAAAGGAAATAAAAAGATTTAAATGGTGTTAGGTATATCAAGAATGAGACCAATAGTGTACTTGTAAGAAATGAAAATATAAGAAAACGTTAGAGAGATTATTTTGATAATCTCTTTAATGTTGAGGGTACAAAAGATATCGATGATATCACGATACTTGTAGAAAAAATCAATGGGAATTTTAAACATAAAAATCGTTCTCATGAAGTAAACAAGGTTTTAAAAAAAATGATCAATAATAAAGTTATAGGATCCGATGATGTTCCTATCAAGATGTGGAAGTGTTTGGGTGAAGTTGTGATAATAATATTAACGAATTTTTTTAACAAAATCTGACAAATCAAGAAAATAAAGTATGAAGGGAGAGAACACTTATATCACTTTATAAGAATAAAAGAGATATATAAAATTGTTCCAATTACAGGAGAATTAAACTCATGAGTCATATTATGAAGTTGTGGAAGAGAGTAGTGAAATATAGATTGAGATTGGAGATAAGTGTATTTTAGAATCAATTTGAATTTATGTCAGAATGATCTACCATCGAAACAAGTCACATGTTAAGACGTTTGATAGAGACATTTAAAGTACAAAAGAGAGATTTATATATTGTATTCATTGATTTAGAAAAAACATATGATAGAGTTTCTAAAAATATATTGTGGTGGGTATTGATGAAAAATGAGATTTTCTTAAAATACATTAATATCATCAAGAATACGTATGAGAGAGCTATTACCAATTTAAGAAATTGAGAGGTTTAAGTGATAGCTTCCCAATTAATATTGGGTTTTATCAAAATTCGATATTAAATCTCATCCTTTTTTACAATATTAATAGATGAAATCACAAAGAACATTTAAGATTAAATATCATAGTATATATTTTTTACAGATGATATTGTATTGGTCGATGAAATTAGAGAAACTATCAGTACTAAATTAAAATTATGGAGGGATACACTAAAATTCAGAGAATTTAAATTGAGCTGGTCAAAAACTGAATATATGAGATGTACGTTTAGTGATAATTATCAGAATGGTAAAAAAATAATTAAATTAAGAGGATAGAATATAACAAAAAGTAAACGTTTTAGATATCTTGAATCCATCATTTAAAACAACGACAATTAGTTAAGGATGTAAATCATAGGATTTAAATAGATTGGATGAAATAGAGAAATACATCTGAAGTTATTTGTGATCGCACAATACTATTGCATTTGAAAAGAAAGTTTTATAAAACTGTAATAAGACCTGTACTATTGTATGATACCGAGTGTTGGGCCATTAAACAACAGTAAGAGCAAAAAATGGTTGTAACTAAAATGAATATGCTCAAGTAGATGTGTGGTAAAATTAGAAAAAATAGGATTAGAAATGAAAAGATATGAACTAAATTGGAAATTATTTCAATTATAAAAAAAATGCGAGAATATCACCTGAATTGATTTGAACAAGTGCAATGAAAACCTAAAGATATACTAGTTAAGAGAATCAGGAGTTTAAATATAGAAAATTTTGTGAAATATCGGAGTAGTCTGTTAAAAATCTGAATGCAAATTATCTGTAAAAATATGATAATTAAAGATTTAATTGAGAAGATGACTTTAGATAGAAATGAAAAACGTAGAAAAATTCGAACAATTTAAACAATCTCTATTGTCATTAATTTTTTTTTCGTTTCGTAGTGTTATCTTCTTCATTTTTGTTTTAAAATTTTAACTATATATATATTTTTTTATTTATCTTATATTTCTCTCTTAAATGACCAACTCAAAAATTTAGAATTAAAGTGCAGCTTATTATTGTTATTGTTATAAATGTAGAAGAAAGAGAGAAAGAAAGAGGGGTATAATTGACATTATACATGTCTCCGTCAATTTTCTGTTACTTTTTCATAGTTTCGTTCACTTGTCTCATTTTTTAAAACCACAAGAGGATAAAGGGATATTTTTTCACTATTGAAGAAGTATGTGGTTTTCAGTCAAATTTCAGGGGAAAGTGTAATTTATTCTTTTTTTTTTGTCATAAGCAAACCAAAATGTAAAGTACAAGATATAAGTTTTACACAATCTTTAAAATAGTTTGATGCTTCATCTTCTCGAAATGAAGCTTTATTATTATTATTATTATTATTATTATTATTATTATTATTATTATTATTATTATTATTATTTTATTTTTATTTTTATTTTTATTTTTATTTTTATTCTAAAAGGATATATGAGAAATTAAAAGTTGTTATTATTTATTTATTAATTTATTTTTTTGGTTACATGAGGGAGACACAATAAACTAGCCTCTAAAGGAGGCCAAATCTCTCATAACCTTTCTAAGGAGACAGTATATATCACTAGGGGGAGTGAAACATATGAACTCTGAGAGGAAGCCTATAACCTAGCTTGGCAATAGTTTCAGCACAGGAATTCCCTTCTTTAGACACATATTGAACATCCTGGATCGAGAGATTCTGGATTAAAATCTGATATTCCCTCAATAGATGAGATTGCAGATGATAACTCAAACTATCTACCTTCAAGCTTTAACCACTAAGGATGAATCGAGTTCTAGAATCATCGGGGAGTATTGATTTTCCATCAGAATATGAAGACCGTCATAAGCCACAAAAAACTCTACTGCCTCATAATCCGGAATCCCAAATTGATGGTAAAGCCTAAGACACAGAATCCATGATCATCCTTAAGAATTCCCCCAACACTTGCTGATCTCATATGAGAAAAAATTGAGCCATTCGTGTCAAATTTAAAGCACCCTGTTGGAGGAGGATACCAAGTAGTCCATCTCCCCCATTGGAGAAGGACACCAAATAATCCATCTACCCCTCTTATAAAGGGGGTTGCGAATTGAGGAGATAGTAGTGGACGCATTTTGAGCATAGCCAATCGCAAAATGCAGAATCCTATTTGGCAAGAAACCCTTCCCTTAGAAGACCACCTAATATTTGGCCTTCCAAAGAGCCTACAACATAGAACTAAAGAGAAAGACCATTGGAGATTCATGTGTGAATGGCATAAGAGTAACAGTTATTTTTAGTTAAGTAAATATATCCCCCATTAATGTCAGGCAATGAAGATATGATTCTTCAAGCAACAACTCCCAAACCCCTAGGGTCTGGTGATAATCTCTCAAATTATGGATCATCAACTCCTCAGCAGCATGATAAAGCAGACATAGAGCATCCAATGAGAGCCCCCTCCAAACCCTCTTCTAATTAGTCAACACTCAATTATGGGCAGCCGTCCATATGAAAAACTTAATCCGTTTTGGGCACTTCAAACGCCACACCCAATGCCAATCCTGGATATCCAACTAACCTACAACCTAAGGCCCCTGCCCAAACTGATAGGCTGATCGAATCGTAAAGCATCTATTTGATTCCCCTCCCTAATACAATGTGTCCCTAGCCCCAAGGAATATTGATTGCCCTAATCTTCTCCACTCAGGCAAAGGGAATAAGGGTAGATAATCTATCTAAATCCCATAGCCTGACCATCTTGAAAAACTCTTGAACCTTTATTGAATCCTTGTTATCCACCAGAACATCCACCCATTCATGCAATAATGGTTGAGCCCCAATTTAGTGATTCAACCAGAATCTGATTCTTGAACCATTCCCCACCTGCCATCTAAGACCCCGTTGTATGGTGTCACGGGCTCGAAGGATGCCCCTCCCTAGAGCTGAACTGCCTAAATGTAGAACATGCTCAAGCAAATGCCTAAATGCAGAAAATTTTAATTTTCTTTTATTTAAAATCTTTTAAGATAATTAGGATTGTAATTAGAGATTTCTTAAAAGTTTAAATTTATTCAAAAAATATGAAAAGATTTAAAATTGATAGTTATTATCTTTTTTATCAGATAATCATATATAATTTTAAAAACTTATTAAATAGAATATCATTATCCCAAATCTTTTTATTCAAATTCTTGAAACTTTCCTTGATGGTACTTCAAAATTTCAATCGGAAAGGAAACGTGCTTGCCGCGGATTAACTCCACCTCACTTCATTTGTGTGTGTTATGTGTTGGGCGGAGTCAAGTTCGGCGGTCTCACCAAAATGGTCGGCCAACAAATTTCCACGTCACGACGATACCATCAACCGGTGACGTCATGCGTGGCTCATATTCACACCAAAATACATGTGTGTGCGCGTGTGGACTGCGGTCCGTCTGTCCATTGAAATCACAACCCCCACATTATCAGATCAATTGAGCAGAGAGAGAGAGAGAGAGAGAGAGAGGTTTTTGAAATACTAAAATTTCGGGACACCGATGGGACAAAACATGGAGGGAGAGAAAAAAAGAAAGAGATCGAAAATGGAGAAAAAGAACGAGAAGACGACCAACTTGGGAAATCAATGCAACGATGATGCTGCTGTTAATGCTGATCGTTCTGTAAAAGATGAAGAGGTCGAAGAGTTCTTCGCTATCCTTCGCCGAATACACGTGGCAATCACCTACTTCAACAAAAGAAATCTCGCCGACAACAAACGAATCCCCAACGAGGAAACCAGACGAACACCGCTGTTGGAGTTGGAATCTAGCGAGGGAGTTAACGGTGACGCCGCTGCTGAACGAGACGGATCAAACCCAATGTTGGCGGGTTTGGATCTGAACTTGGATCCCCCACCTGAAAACTAGATTTATTTTTTGAGATTTTATCTATAATTAATTACTTGGGTATTGTTAATGTTAGGTACTTTATTTATTTTTGTTTTATTTGTTTGTTTGATTTTTTTTTAATGGATATTTAGCTTTCGGAGGCTCATTCTGCTCGTTTTAATTTTCAGAAAATGAAGGTGACGATATTTTCTCGTGATTCGCTTATTAAGTTTGTATTTTTCCCTTTTTCTTCTTTTTTGGGTGGTCTAGTATTTGTGACTTATTTGTTTTGCGCCTTCTTTTAATTCCTCAAAAAAGGAAAATTATCAACAATTTTTATTTTTCCATGGATATTATTATTTATAATAATATATTTAGTTTGAATTATAATGATTATATTTAGTATATATAATTGAGTATTTGGTAAGCAGCGGACAATTTTGAGTAATATTAATAAACCTCGTAGTAATAATAATAATAAATATCTATACTATTATAGAAAAGTAATGCTTTATAAGGAGTGTTACGTAAGAAAATATTTTTTTAAAATGTTATGATTTAATTGCTAATAGATTTTTTTATTATTTTTAATAAGTTTATGATTTAATTGTTGTTTAATTTAATGTTATTAACTACAATATGATACTCACGTATTAAATCCACTGTTACATCTCTACCCAAAATTGATAGATGGGTGGGGCGTATATTTATTAGAAAATAGATTTTTCTTTTTTATTTTTAAAAAGGTTATGGTTTAATTGCCCTTTAATTTAATATTATTAACCATATCATGACATTCTCCTGTTAAATCAACTATCCCATATTGGTGGATGGGTAGGGTATTTATTTATTTAAATCTAAAAAAAAAATAAATAGGGGGAGAGTGAGAGAGAGTAAAATAGATAAATAAATTAAAAATGCTAGAGAAAGAGAGATTATAGAATACCAAACTTTTATTGATTCGTATTTTTATGAATACTATTCAAACATTATTTGTGTTATGGGAGTTTATTTCACATTCATCAAAGAACGATTAAGAAGTATTTTGTTTAAACTCTATACTTCATTCTCTATCACCTTTGTATCAATTTGACTTTTAATTAAATATTGGATATTTTGTTAATTTGATTCAATAGATTCGTATGAGTTTTTTTATATTTGTTTCTTGATTTCTCAATATTTTTTTTGATACATACATTGAGTTTCAAACTCAAAACTATTATAAAGAGGAGGAGGGGGAGGTGTCACTTGACTTAAAACTCATTGGCTTCTTGATTTCTGAATATAGCATTAGAAAAAGGATTCATATTACTCTTTAATATTTGCTTTGGGTTTTCATTAAAGTTACATTTTTTTTATTGAATTGTTGTATATGAGTAAGAAATTTTAGTATTCTGTTTTTATATGTGTTTTTTATTTTATTTTTATATATATCTCTTTATATTTGTTTTGTTATAGATAAATTTCCATTTGTCTCCTCTCAAATAAAAATCAAGTTATTGAAGAATGTATGTTTTATTATTTTTGATACCAACTGATGCAAACTAATTTTGTTTTTATGAATTAATTTTTCAATATAAATTTATTAAGTTATGGATATGGATAGCTCACAATGTGTGGTAGGAACAAGAAAAGTAATATTTTATGGAGGTTGTAGGGAGTTTCACTCAGTGACAGAAATAAAAAATTATTGATCGATAAAAATTAACTATATATCACAATTAGGTAAATTACTATTCTGTTTAATTCCATATCATATGGTAGGGAGTTTCACGCAATGTAGGCGTAGACATATGACTTAATTATTATTGCGTAGACATATGACCTAGTTATTATTATAATAACTCATTAATCACACATGTCGAACAATATTTAAAACTTAAAAGAAAAATTCGAGTTGTAGGATAAAATAATGTCCTAATGGTGCTAAACCATTATTTAGTCAAATTCAATAACTGCACCTGCACTTGGGAGATTGGTCTCTGTCAGCATCAAGGAAACCATTATTGAGATTTCCCCACATCAAGTTGGCGTATTTCCTTCACTATTCTTACATTGACGTATCCTTTTGTCGACGTGGTATACGATTTTTAATGGATTGGATACCTCTTGGCTTTCTATTTCCCATTTGAAAATAGACCATCGATGAGACATGGCAACCACGCCTCTCCTGCCAATGAAACCAGACCACAGAGTAGAGGGGAATGTTGAACCAAAGGAAGAGCAAAGTACAAATTTCAATGCGGGTAAAACCTAGTCATTATCTCCACTCACCAATAAATCCATTGATATATACAAAAGTTAGAAGAAGCATCACGAGTAAGTTTGTGAAGGAGGTCCGGGAATAAATATTTGCAGACTTGATTATATCTTAAAAAATTTATGGATTTTCCTTACTTCTTCTGGATCCTTGTGGATGGTATGGGTCGATAAGTACTTGGTTAAAAGGAGAAGTATTTGTCATCTCCAAATCCCTAGCAATTACTCAAGGAGTTGGGAGAAAATCAAGAAGCTTCGAGACATTTTGCTAAGAACTATATGTTAGCTCGGAGGAGGGAGATGGAAAAAGTATTTGACTTCTGGTTTGGTAATTGGATTTCAGCCAAGCCCTTCATATCCTACTTCATCAGAGTTCTCAACAAATGTGTTTCACAAAAAAGAAAAAAAAGTTTTGAGTACGTTGGATGGAAGCCCTCTTTAGTATAATTACTAATTAGCTCATTTGAAACTTTAGTACTACTTTGATAATTTTTTTCTCAAATTGATATGTCCATGATTGTTTATGTTAATAAATTTATTTCTCTAAATTTAAAATTGATAGTTGAAGAGAAAGACGAAATTTGAGAAAAAGAAATATTCTTTATATATTTTTTGTATAAATAATGTTTCATACAAGATAGTATTTATACTCATCACAGGCTTTTTCCTTTAACTGATGACTGCAAAGCAGATTTGGAGAACCTCTGATTTAAGCATATCTATGGAGAAACAAACGCTCATGCGGGTATTTTGATGAAAATTGAAACTTCCCTTCCTTTATTGATCTATTTGAGCACGCGTGCTAAGGTGGTCAGTTTTTATCAAAATGACATTAGAGGAGGAGTTCTTTACTCCACATCTGTAACATTTGTTTCGGTCTAATGAATTTCTTTCCTGGGCACCACACACAGAGAGAGAGAGAGTAAAAAGAAAATGTGTATCTTACAAGTTTATATTTTAGAGACAGGAAATCATGGATTGTTAGGAATCAGTTTCTTTTCAGAGTGGACCAGGTGTCCGTGGGTCATGTGGCTCCCTCTTTCCGTGAGACCTAATTGATCTTCTTTCCACAAAAAAGAAGGCGCACATGGTCCAGTCTGAAAATACCAACTCCCAATTCCGTTCAACGTCAAAGAAGCTGTCTGATGTACTTTGAAATGTCGTACTCGAACTCGAGGAATTTGTGGTCTTACAATTGTAAAGGGAAAGGGAAGAAAAAAAGATCCTTGGGTAGATCAACTATCTCTTGCCGACAATGTCACAACGGTAAGGTGTTCATCCAATGGATACAATAATAGAGGAGGGACTCCATCTCTGGACAATGATTTCGATCACTCGTATCCTTCCTCCGTGTAAAACCTTTGACTTAATTTTCCATAGCTCCATTGGAGAAGTGATTTAGCTCAAATGATTTGTTCTAAACAGCTGATACCGTTTTCCTCCCATTATAAAAGAAAAAAAAACAAATCAAGCAAATATTATATCAAGCATTTTAAAAGGGGAGATCAGAGGTTAGACTCAAGCAATCGTTTAAATAATTTAAAATTTTAATTTATTGGTAAAAATTTTTAAATTTAAGTCTTATTATTCCGGAAACAAAAAAACAAGTTATAAGGTTGCCCCGTGGGTTGTAATCATCAGATTTCAAATGTTGATTTTTGTCAGCATAAGTGTATAGGCCCGGAACTTCAATAGCCAAAATCGAAAAAATATTTATAATATAATTTTTAATATTATATAATTATTATTTTCTTCTTCTTCTTTTTTGGTGGAGGTGCCCATGTCCCCACCCTTCATCCCCTAACTCCATCTATAGACATTAATTTCACTTGTCCGTATGCTCTATGTTTGTGAAATCTTGGACTTAATTTTCTGTAGTTGTGTTAAAGAAGTAAGATCGTTCAAATGGCCAATGTGACTTACAAGCTATTAGACATGGTGGAAAAGTCTATTGACTTAGAATTTCAGCATTATGAAAAGAGAAGAAAATATAACTCCATCTTAAAGTCAAACATGTTAAAAGGGTGGTCAGAGATTTAACTTAAATGAACATCTAAATGATTCTGTGATGAAAATTTTAGATTTGAGTCTTGTCATTCGGAACAAAGAAAAACATGTGAAAAGGGTTGTGCTGCTGGCCGCCTCTGCCCTCAGATTTCAAAAGAAGTGATCAAGGCGTTGATCTTTACCGGCTAAACTGCATTGGCCCCAAACATGCATAGATGATGTAGAATGGGCTTCACGAGATCGAAGTTCCACAAGAACCGACAGCCCATACCAAACCCAACAAATCTCAAAGCACTAAGCACTTTTTTTTTTTTGATTGCATACTGGAGAAGGGAGGAGGGAGATACAACCTGAGCTAAAGCTCATGGACGCCTATTGCGGAAGCACTGATGCACAAAGAAGAGACCTCTAAACAAATGTATTGATTTTGAGTCTTGAAATTAAGAAAAATAAATACTGAGATTTTGAGTCTTGAAAATAAGAAAAATAAATACTGAGAGAACCAACTCCTAAATTGAACTCCACAGTATTTGAATTGGATTAATCGGATAAACCGAATATTGATTGATTAATAAAAAAAATAATAGTTGTTCTATCTAAGAGCATGTTTCAAACCAACAAACAGTCAGTTAGGACGAAATGGTAGATTTTTTAATTAAATCTCAAATTCAAAATTTAAAAATATATATTTATATTGGGAGAGCCACCCCCTAAATAGGACCTCCACAGATGCTCATACTTGATTAGTTAGAGTATGACTCTGGAAACTGTTGATGGGAAAAAAAATAGAGCATGTTTCAAGAAAATAAGTTCAAATCTTAATAATGAATCTAATTTATTTAATCATTGTATATAGTGAATTGCTCTATTGTATAAATATAAGGTCTCGGGTCTTATGTATTATATATAAGAGTATCTGCCTCATTAACATAATATATTATGATAGGGGTGTTTTTTTGATTTTCTCTTGTTCTGTTTATAAATTTTTTAACCTACAATAATTATAAAAAAATGCAAAATTTTGCAAGCAAAGTGAGATATTCTATAAAGAGGATTAAAGAAATAATTATATCAATTTGAAAACCTTAATCTGGGTAAAGTTTAACTTCAACGTTCCAAACATTTCAGGGTCACATCAAACTTAAGGGGATCTTTATTTATAAAAGAAAATTTATTGACTAAAGCAAAACTGTTTAATCACGACCAATAGCATTTGCAAAGATAATAGAATCAAGTTTTACGACAACCAGATCAAGTTAGAACCGATATACAGAAATTTCTCAATATTAGCATTTTTTATTTTTAAAATATTTGCGAAATATTTCTTGTTTTTAAAATATTTTAATATGTTAAATTAATTAATATTTATATAAAAATCCTTATATTTTTTTATATTTACAATTTTTTTTCATATTTAATAAATTATTTATTTATTTAATTATAATTTTATTTTTATATTATTTATCTTATAATATATAATTATATATTTGATTATTTTACATTCTTATTATAAAAGATAATTGCTCTATTACTTTTATAAAATTATTAATATTTATATAAAAGTCTTTATATTTTTTATATTTATACGTTTTCATTTCCTGTATTTTTACAAAATGTCACTCTCCTATATCATTTCATATTGGTTTCTATTTTTCCTTTTCTATTTCATTCAATCTAGAGTATGTTATTATTTATAATAGGTTCAGGGGGCTATGTGTATGCTTAGGGCGACCACCCCCACCCCGATCCCCAAAGACCTTTTGTTGGAGGTGTTCCATAGACAATGGCTCTGCTGAATCGAACGGGTTAACTGGTTGCCTATCAATCTTAATTAATGAGACCTGTAAAAAGTCATCGGAGAGTATTCTGACAGTAGAGATTCCGATACTTAAATCAAAGAGTGATTTTTAAAAAGAAAAACAAACTAAAAAAAAAAAAAACTCTGTTATGCTTTTGTATGCTATGTATAAATTCAGAGGGTGTATTTGGCCGGTTGATTTAGTAACGTATATATAGTCTTCATGAGTAAGTTTCGCATGCACCCGAGGCATTAAAACCTAGTTTCCTTATGGAGGTATTTCAAGATTCTCGAGTACTTAACAAATCTTAAGGAATTTAGAGTCTTACCAATAGGGAAAGTTTCAGTTCATCAAGGGATTACTTTCCTTATCGATAGTAATCAAAGATTCCTTCATGATTACGAGAGGTTATCTTCACATTCTAAGAGGAAGTGAATATTACCTTTAGTCAAATGTTGACACTAAGAGTTGAGAAGATTTGAGAGTCGATCAGGTAGCTATCGAGAAGAGTTTGGTCAGTATGTATCGAGAGGGTGGGCTGTCCTTACCTACGACATGCTTTGGTACGCCATGTTCGCTAGGCTATGGATTTGAAGGGTTTCAAGTCTCGTGATAATGGGTCTTTAGGCCACGTTCCATTATTTGTCCACAACTCCTCGTATCATTCTGTAGGAAGGTCTTCAAGAGTAGTATTAAACACATAAGAATTCAAAATTGGAAGCAATGGATGTGAGTGCTACGATCGATGCGCCTCAAATCAATTTAGAGTCTCAGACTCTTTCATCTTCTACCCCTTCTTGATTGTAGTCTATGTTCTCTTTTGACTTAACTTTTTCCTTTGTATGCTTTTGGCCCAAGAGAATTAATGAGAAATTCAATTGTTGCATCATTAGCAAGCATTTAGACTTTCATGTTTGTGGTAAGTTTCATTGCGTGTAGAATACCATTAGAGACACTACAAAAAAACAAGAATTCAGCGACGAAATTTTGCAACGAAAAATATTCGTCGCAAATCTGTCACAAATTTAGCGACAAAAATATATTTCGTCGCTAATTAGCCACGACTTTAGAAACAAAAAAGTATTCGTCGCAAATTTCGCAACAAAAAATATTTTCGTTACAAATTTCGTCGCCAATTTTTAACAAAAATTTTTTGATGCAAAATTCGTTGCAAATTTGCGACGAAATAATAAATTCGTTGCTAAATTTCCAACGAATCCTAAAATTCGTCGCTAAATTTGCGACGAATTTATAATTCGTCCCAAATTTTACAACGAAATAAACATTCGTCCCTAAATTTGCGACAAATAAATTATTCGTCCGTAAATTTGCGACAAATTTATCCATTCGTCCCTGAATTAGGGACGAATTTCTTTTTCGTCCCTGAATCAGGGACGAATTTCTTTTTTTAATCAGGGACGATTTTTTTTTTCCGTAGGGACGAATTTTTTTTTGCGTATACTTCACAAACAAATGGGAGGTTGGCGGATATCTTCATTGGATGAACAATGCACATCATTAAATTAACATTCACCACTGTTTTAATTTTGCATAGAATAGAAATGATAAAATTTTCATAATTGTTCACGATTTTTAATGATTTAGGAATTCTTTTTAATATATATGTTAACAGAGTGGTCGAATCTCTATCAATGAAAGTAAGAAGGTTTATTATGAATTATACAACCACCCAGCACATAGCATGCGTTTGATTTCTATATAATTTCCCTCTTAACCTGTGCTTCAAGCTAAATGAAGAGTTGATTTCCACTTCTAATTTTTGTTATTTAAAGTTTAAAAAAAAATTGAAGTTTAATCTAATTTTATAAAAAATATATAAATTTATAAATCAATAAAGAAGAAGATATTTGAAAGTAAACTTCACATAATTTGTAAAGTTCTAAAAAATTTATTTTCCATTGCCGTACAATAATCAAATTGTGTCATTTTTAAACGTGAAGGGTTATTAAAATTAAAGTGGGATTCACCGTGATAGCCTTTTTAGGTAAGTATGCTCCTACATCATCCCATATAATATTAACAGATTTTATAATCTTGATCGAAAAATATTTATAATCTTTATAACAATGCCAAATATCAAATCTTTCTCCACCGAAAAATATTTATAGTTTTACTTATATTAGTTCGCGTGACAGATTGAAAACTTGGAATATCATACCACTTATTGTAAATTATTTTTATTTTTATTTTTATTTTTATTTTTAAAAATAAAAAAGCTATCTGATTTAAATTTTTTTTAATTTTTATTTTTGTCCCTGAATCAGGGACGAATTTTTTTTTCGTCCCTGAATTAGAGACGAATTAATTTTTCGTCCCTAAATTTGCGACGAATTTGTCCATTCGTCCCAAAATTTGGGACGAAAATTTTTTTCGTCCCTGATTCAGGGACGAATTCTGGGACGAATTGTTTTCGTCCCTAAATCAGGGACGAAAAATGAATTCGTCCCTAAATCAAGGACGAAAAATGAATTCGTCCCTAAATCAGGGACGAAAAATGAATTCGTCCCTAATTAGGGACGAATTTAGGGATAAATATATTTTGTCTCTAAAATTTATACTTCGCATTCTTTCACTCTCACTCTCTCACTCTCACTCTGTCTCTCGCTCTCTCCCTTAGTGGTTCTGCGAAGGTGGTTACGCGAAGGTGGTTCTGCGAAGGGATGGCGGAAGGGATGCCGGATCTACGATGGTGATAGGTAATCTCTCTCTCTCTCTCTCTCACTCTCTCTCTCTCTCTCTCTCTCTCTCTCTCTCTCTCGGCCGCAGGCTGTAGAAGCTAGATCCGGCGGCCAAGCCGCCGGATCTGCCCTTCGCGGGCCAGCCGCGGCAAGGGGCCGCCTCCCCTGCGTGGCCCAACCGCGCGCAGGGGCCGCCGCCCCCTGCGCTTCCCCGCCTCACGCAGGGGCGCGGCCCCTGCGCTGGGCAGCCTTGCGCAGGGGCCACTGGCCCCTGCGATGCCCAGCCTCGCGCAGGGGCCAAAGGCCCCTGCGCTTCCCAGCCTCGAATTAAATATGTCGAATTACGGTTACACTCATCATCCTTCATCTCCTCCCCTTCCAGATTCTGACTACCATCTGTTGCAAAATTCTATCGCGGGACAGTTCCAGGCGAGCAATTACGACCGATTACCGTCTCCGCCCAATGACTTCCTCCAGGATCACACCCGGAGGTGATTCGGAGATTCGAGATGGTAGATAAGAATCGATGCGGTTTCAAAGACGAGACAGAGCGGCAGGAAGCTCTCTCTTTGGGCTATCAAGCATTCTCTATTTGAACTGTTTGATTGCTTATGTTTTCTTCTCAAGAACCCTAATTATCCTTCTAAGATAGGTCAGTTTCTGAAATGGCCTTCTTATGCTTGCTTTTTGAGCTTTGAGTATTTAAAGATTTGGTCGTACAGAATTTATGTTAAAATTTCAACAATGTCACACCCAATTTGAGATTTTGATGAATGGAGATGAAGCCTCCAATTTGACAAAATTAATGAGCCCTTCTAAATTGGATCCTTTAGGGCTTCCGTGTTTCCCGTGGAATTAAATGATTTCATTTGCATACGTATGACTATAACTTTCTCACTCTAAATCTGATTTTTTTTTTTTTTGGGTTAAGTTATATTCTCTTATAAATCAATTCATAGCAATAGACGTCAAGTTTCCTATGCGAGAAAGTGAGTGGTTTGATCAGCACAAAATGGTATTCCCTGCGAGTGAGCAGCATATTAGTAAAGATGGTTCTTGCACCCAGAGGAACTCTGGGAATAACGAGAAAATGGAATAGTCTTATGGGCAGCTGGACAAATTCCCTGGTTCATCTTCTTCGACCCCACCAGCAATCATGGTAGAAATAAATCAGTTAAATCAAGAGGTGAGCCATTTGAAGGACTTACTGTGGCAAAGAGATCAGGAATTCAATGAACTTCAAGCAAAGCACACGCAAGAAATGAACGAATTCCACACACAGCAAATGTTAATCATGCAGCATCTTCAGTTATCCTACGCTCCAAGTCAGATTCCCCCTTCTATTTCTCCTCCTGATAATGCTCGCGATGGTGACGAAGGTGATGATTTCTTCGGTGGTGATGATGATGATGATGAGGATGATGGTGGTGGAGGTCATACTTGAGATTGTGTACTGTTATTTGACTTACATTTTGATACTCGTTATATTTATTTTTTTGGTTATGTATGATTATTGATATTTTAACATTTAGACTTGATGTTGATTTTTATCTTTGATATTATTATTATGATTTCTTGTTGAATTTTTAATTTATTGATTTTATTGAATAGTTAGCTATATTTATGAGTATAGATACCTGAAATTTGATATTAAAAACGATTTGAATGATTAGTTGTTGATTAGGTTAGATGAGCAGGTATAAAAACAGGTTATATAAGAAAAAATGATCCAAATATATCAATAAAATTTTTAATTGTCGTCAAAATACATATTTGCTGTTAGCTACGAATTTTGCAACGAAAAAATGATTCGTCACAAATCGTCGCAAATCTGTGATGAAAACTGTATTCGTCGCAAATCTGCGACGAAAAATAAATTCGTCGCAAATCTACGACGAAAATTTAATTCGTCACAGATCAGCGACGAAAATCAAGTTCGTCTCAAATCTGCGACGAAAACCATGTTCGTCGCAGATCGGCGATGAAAATCATATTCGTCACAGATCTGCGACGAATACTAATTTCGTCGCAGCTATGCGACGAATACAATTTTCGTCGCAAATCTGCGATGAACATGATTTTCGTCGCAAATCTGTGACAAAACCTAATTCGTTGCAAATTGGTGACGAATAATTTTTCGTTGTAAAATTCGTCGCAAATTTGCGATGAATTTTGCGACAAAAAATTTTTTTGTTGGAAATTTTTGCGACAAAAAATTAATTTTTCGTCCCAAAAATTTGCGACGACTTATTAGGGACAAAAAAAAAATTGTCGCAAAATTCGTCGCAAAGTAGTTTTGGGACGAATTTTTCTTACAAATTTATCACAAATTTTATCGCAAATTTATGATTTTTTTTGTAGTGAGAGATGCATCCCTAGTTGATAATTCATTCTTTTGAGAGAGAGCAGGCTGTGCATACCTAGCGGGGAGATACAACCCTTGTTGTCGATACGTTTGTTCGATAAAGCATGCCATACCTACCCAGTAAGGAGATACATCCCTTGTTGTTGGTGCATTTGCTCAATAGAACAGGTCATATTTACCCAACGGGGAGATACGTTCATTTGATAGAATATACCGTACCTACCCAACGAGAAGATACATCCCTTATAGTTAGTACGTTCGTTCGATAGAGCGGGCCATACCTGCCCAATAGAGAGATATATCCCTGGTTGTCGATTCATTTGCTTGATAGAACCGGCTGTACTTTCTCAATGGGGAGATACATCCCTTGTTGTTGATACGTTCATTCGATATAGTAGGTCGTATCTGCCCAGCAAGAAGATATATCCCTTATTATTAGTACGTTCATTCAATAGAGTGTGTTCAGTAACACATGCTCGGTGTAACAAATCGCCACGGGTAAGATAATCATGGTGCAACAAGCAGTTAGACTAGTTGCCATAAGATATTTAATCAGTAGTTGTACGAAAGTAATCGTAATTAAGAGAGGTTTAGGATTATTTGAGAGGGTTCGTCTAGGATTTCGGATCACAGGACAATATTCCAATACCGGTGGAAGTTCTGAACTTGACTTTCATATGCTTCATGCTCGGTAGTACTTCCAAGGCATTCAACCCAATCCAACCCAGGACGACGCTGCAAAGCGAGGGCAGCTTAACCATGTTGAACATCGTTGTAACCATTGCATGGTTGGTGAAATATCTAAAGTGACGGGAAGCAAAATGGTGCCTTCAAGCTATATCCATTTAAGTCTTTTGATTAGTCCAGTGTGAAGCTGTAGGTGCGTTTAAGTAAAACCCATCTGCTTAAAAGCATTTTAATAGAGGAGCTTACAGCCAACCCCTTGATCGATGAAAATTTTCCTTACTTTGTATTGTCCAATCCTTGCGGTAATGACAAGAGAGTTATGTCGGTCTGGATCAATCCCTACCAAATCATCATCACTGAAACCGATCATTTGGGCTTTGTTACTCTATCTTCAAGTAAGGATTTGGTCCTTAATTTTATCCAAATACAGCCTTTATGACCTTTATTTTTGAATAAAATCTTAGCCCCCTAATTTAATAAATATACAAACCCTTAATTTAAAAAAAAAAAAGGGGCCATCACAATTTTACTCAATCCTAATATATAAATTACATATCATATGCAGCATCACAATTTAACTCTAATTTTCTCCATTTTCAACATCAGAAAATATTTGTACATTTTTAAATTTTTTTTTGTTGTTGTAATTTTTAGATGTATTTCTATCAAAATCATATGTTCTGAGTATATATTTTTGTAGATTTTCTTTACCATGTGGATTAATATATTTTTAACCATACATCATAGATGTTTCAGAATTCTTTTTTAAAAAAAAAAAAAAAATTTATTTATTTTTATAATAAATTTTGATTATATTTATTTATAAAATGTTTTTACCGGTTTCAAATAATTTCTATGTTAACAACGTCGGCAATGGTCAACTAAATATTTATGTTAAAAACATTGGCAATGGAAAGACATTATCGAAATATCATTTCAATGTCATGCCAAATGAACAAAATGAGAACCAAATGCAATTTTTGCACACATTAAATTACGTAGGAAGATGGAAATTTAATTGAAGGAATCGTTTTCATCTTGTGCTTCCTGGTTTGTCCTGAGTTTTCGATAATTCCAATTGCCCAACTGTTGTATGTCATTACACCAACCTACCTAGATTTGTTAGTTGTTTCTTACCAAAACAAATGAAATACTTTCATTGGTTTGGTGCTTTCGGAAAGTTAGCTAAGACTGCATTAATGTCCAACTCATTCCAAATTTTCCCTACTTTTGCTCTTCCATTTCTCCCCTTAGAAGATATAATATAAAGTTAGCAAATAGTTGGGTTATGTGACGTTCCCACCGATCATGCCTTGTTTATTATTTTTTTTAATACCACTGATATGCAAAGTCACTAATCCGATCTGAATATTATCAGTCCTAAATTAGAGAGGAACTCTCTCAACGTAATATTTTTCTTTCTCAAGTTTTGAATCTGAGATTTGATTTAAAAATCTAATACTTTTATTCCGCCTTATTTAAATAATAGAAAGTTAATACCGACTTATCCCGACAATGATAGAATTCTATAAATAAATATCATATTGAAAAATAATTTAAAAAATTTCAATTTTACCCACATCAATAAGTTATGGCATATTTAAGTTTTATCATCTTTAGTTAATATCTTATATTTCGATAACTTTAGTATTTCGACTTGTGAGACACTTTGCCTTGAAATCATGTACAAAGTTAAGTAGAGAACACAAAGACCTTTCATTCCACGCAAAGCACAATTGTAGTTGAGACTAACCCAAGGAGAAAAACACATACCCAAATGTCACATTGGACGACGAATTGGAGTATGATAAATTGTCTAACCCTTTTTTCTAAGTAATCTCGAGAAACTCGGCAAACCCCACCTAACAAAACATACCTACAAATTATTTATCAATAAATTTTTATTTATTAATATATTTATCACATAACATTATCTACTCCCAAAAGATTAATAAAATTGTGTCATATTAACTATAAATTATTTTTTAATATCGGCGAACAAAATAACAAATACTATTAAAAGTTTTGCTAATATTGTAATAAATCATAAAAATACAGCTAAATGACATAGAAATATCAGTAACATGTTTTAGATATTATTTATTTTCTATAACCTTTAGAAATTAACCATAAATACAAAATAAAGCGACGTTGTAACTCTATGCTGTGTTTTTCTAGATTTCTAACCTTTAGGTTTACCAACCAAGAGATGATGGGTTTAGCTGGCAGTCTGTCCCTTCATGGGATGGAGCATGGGTGGTGGTGGGGACTTTCTTTTGATGCTCTCTTGTCCATGTTTTTGCTTTTATCATATCTCTTCCAATGCTTATCTTCTCTTTTCTTTCCAGTGGGGATGGCATAACCTAACCAACAAATATGTTGTATTCATTGCGTTAGGACATCTTTCTTTCTTTAGATTTCACATTTATTCCACACCCCAAAGGAAAAACCCCATTTGATGGTGACTTCCAAACCTATGTTTTCACGTTTTTCTAGAGAATAGGGCACATCACGAAATGGGGTTTTTGGTTTGATGGGTTAGAGCATGCAAGTGGACGATTATTTTTTGGGGACTAATGTGTGTTGCTGTTTTGTTTCATTTTCTTTCTTACGACAACATTTCAGAAAGCCACTTGCACATGAATCATGATCTCAACTTTTGTAGTTATCCGTCAAACAAGGGTGGGGGGAAAAAAATTAAAAACATGTGAGGAAGGTTGTTTAGTAAAATCAACATGTGATTTTCCTACTTTTTAATTCCGGCATTTTTTACCAAGGAAAGATTTGCTTAGAGTCGTGATTCACCTGCTTGCCCAAAACATATATTTTAAATAAATATTTCTTTCTTAACCATTCTTTATATCTAGGTCCAACTAATAACTCCTAATTGGTCTAGTACCTGAACAAATATTTTTTAAATAAGATCTTAATTTGACGTCAGAAAAGTTTTCTCTGTTAAAAATTCAACCCGATTTGAATCAAATTTGATTAGATTTGACATAATCATCCGATAGCAATTATTTATTAAAAAAAATAATTATCTAGTTCCAACTCAAAAAAGTGATTCTAGACGTGGCATCGAAGACCTCATATTAATTTTTAACTTCTTAATTGATTGTGGTCAATGCCAAATTTGATTTCTACGATAACTACTGAATACATATATATAAATATAGAGAGAGAGGGAAACTTTTTGTTATAATCGTTATAAACAAAATATAATTTTTCAAACTATAATTTTAGAACTAAACTTAGGATGATTTATGTAATTTTTCTATATATTATTATAGGTATATAGTATTTGTTTTACCCTAAATTTCTGATTTTATGGTTGTTTCCATTCTCTTTGATATAATTTTGAATAAGACTATAAGTTTTTGTTATAATAATGAACTTAAATTTTATGATCATCGGAGATATATTATTTGTAACTTCATTTCAAATTTTATACTTAACTACGTGCTCCTTATTTTCATCATAGTTTTGGAGATAAATTTGTCTTAAATTAATTATTGATGAAATATTTTAACAATAAAATGTTTATACAACTCGAATTACACAATCTAGGATGATAAATAGAATGAGAGGTATATTTTCAAATTTTGGCTGCTATTCCAACTAGATTAGATTATTTTTTTCTATAAACCCGCGAGCGTTCACCCCTCACCCTTTCTTAGGACTTATATTATAGAAAATGACTCCATGCAATTACCAATATACAGTTGATTTATTGAAAAAGATGTTAAATTTTTTAATTAAAATTAAGATTTGAATATTAAAAATATGAAAAATTATATTTGAAGAGCTCTCTTTTATAAAGAATCCAATTGTAATTTAAAATGAATTAGCCAAAATATGGCTTTGGTCAACTAAAAAAATGGACCTCATGAATTGATATAGATTACAAATAGAAAGAAATTGTGGGGATGCCATTTTTCCTTTTTGTCTTCTAGGAGAACAATGGTCTATATAATAGAATAAGTGGTCTAGGGGGTGCTCAAACCCTCACTGAGAACAAGGAATGAGCTCCTTGCACCACTGGCAAGTGGTCACCACTCTATATCAGATACTATGAAGTACCATCTTGGCATTGTATAAAGAAAATTCATAAATTAAAAGCATAGTCTATAAAAAGAAATTCATACAATGGAAAATACTGTTGAGGTGGGTGAGAAGAATCCAGGAAATTTCGTAATTTATAAAAATTGTGATAAGGGTCCACCACTCCTCCTCCTCCAGCATCACGGCAAATACAACTAGAATTTTCCTTTTTCTTTTTTTCCAAGTTAAATATTGATTGATTCACATTTCCTTGAAAACTAAGGAAATCAAATCTTGTCCTAAGGTAGGAAAACAAAATAAAATAAAAGTGAAGTTCCTTGCAGTCTTCCTTAATGTCCATATGGAAATTTCATACCATTTAAGAAAATATGTCAAAAGAGTCCCACAAAAGTTTTGAAAGCCACCACCCACCACCACCACCACCGAGTACGAAAGGAATTTTCTTTTCCTCAGAAAAGGCTGAGAATCATCTGTAAAGAATTGCAATACTTCGATTTTGACAATGTAATGAAATCAACCCGAGTGGTCCTTTTTCTTATTATGCCCTTTTTGAGTCCGTAATCTAAAACCCTGTTTTAAGGTCGCCGAGTTGTAACTGGTAAACGCAACAAAGGGAGACCCGATCAGATTTGTTTGTATGTAAGAATGAAAAGCGAGATTGAGCTCAACAATTCGAGTGTTTTCACACTCGAGTGAGTTCCTGTACTATTTTTTTTTTTTTAAAAAAAGATTTATCTCACTTTATTTTGTCAAAACAATATGGTAGGACGTAATCCAAAAATCCAAACCAAATGAGTTAGTTTTCTAAAGACCCACAAAAGGTACCTGCCAATCAGTATCTAATGCCCACCACAACAGTCTACCGAAAGGCCATAGTCGCTCCGATCAATCTACTGAAAGGGCTTAATCGTCCGGATCTACCGAACGATAGGGTTTTAGTCACCCCATTAATCGATCGTGGCTTATCGAGCAGAGACAATCATCTCAATCAATTAAGCAAATGTCAGCCCTCTAACCGGACTAGTCTTAAAGGCCCCTTATCGGTCAAGCGATCGATCAGTACACAACACTTCAAACGATTCTAAAAGAATGTTAAAATTTTCTTAACTTCAGTCTCCTATTTCATAATGGCAAATCTTGGATCTTCCAGATAAGAAAGGCATCCCTCCCGAAAATGGAAGTTTTCCCGATAAATGGGGATCGCGATCAATTCAAAATATGAACCTCCGATATTCCCGGATCAGCTCGATAAGGAAGGTAGGGTGGAAGTCACTCAGCGGCGTATGATTCTCACAGGTATAAGAAATCTTAAAACCCTCGACATTAGGTAGACTCTTTAGGCCTAACACTCTAGGCACACAGCACAGACAGGGAACAACCTTCCCTCAATCTCAGTCTGTTTCTTTTTCAAACGAAAATCGCTCTCTACTGACTTGAGCGTCGGAGTCTCACCGCCGAAGCACCCTCCGACGGTTTTTGCAGGTGTATCCACCCATCGACGGCTACTGTTCGAGTCAAGAAGGAGCCGGTATCCGTGGAGTCATAACTCACCTCCAACAAATTAGCGCCGTCTGTAGGAAACATGTTAGAGAAGTTTCGGTCATTTCGATAACCATGCCTCCAAGAACTAGAGCGTCTTCTAAAGCCACCCCTGCTGTAGGAGGGCACATCCCTATGCCAGCTGAGCCTACCGTTCCCCCAGTAACGAATCCTCCAATTCACAATCATGTATTTTCTCCCCGACCGTCGCATCCGGAGTTAATTCCATGACATGCAAATCAGGAACAATAAGTCATGGCCTTAAGACCAAAACAGGCAGACCAGCCCTAAATGGAAAGATTGGTATCTGGAATCCAAAGAATGAGTAAACAGTTGGAAGGATTCAGTCGAGCCCTTGGGCCGAACAACCACTTATCTGCTACAGAATCCGAATATAAACAACCCCCTGGACGAGAATTCCCAGAACCATCGGCGGCCTCTCAATACGACCCCCAGGACCTAAAAAGGCAGATTGAACAGCTCATGACTGTTGAGCTAAAAAGAGCAAGCGTAAAGGACAAGGAAGATCCCCAACGCTTCCTAGGCGAATCGTCATTCAATGCAAAGATCTTGTCAGAACCAACACCAAGAGATATCCTTCTGCCTCCCATGAAGCGGTATGACGGGACAAATGACCCTCGCGACCATTCCGTCTATTTCATAACAGTGATGGTCTCTAGAGACCTCTCGGATGTCGCAATGTGCAAACACTTCCCTACCACTCTTAAAGGTAATGCCCTAGCCTGGCTCAATTTTCTCCCTCCGCTCAGTATCAAGAGTTTCGCACAACTCCAACAACAATTTGAGGCCCACTTTGTAATCAGTCGAGAGCCTAAACGAAAATCTACATCCCTCTTATCATTACATCAATGGAAAGAGGAACCTCTTAGAAATTTCATCAAAAGATTTAAGACAGAAATGCTAAAAGTCTCTGATCTGGACCATAACATCGCTTTGGCCACGCTCCTAACAGGTCTGCGCTCCTCTGATAAAAAGGTCTCTATCATAAAGAAGCCTCCAGATCCATCCAAGAATTTTACTCCCGAGTGAAGAAATATATTGTTGCGAAAAAAATAGAGACTTTCGATCGGCAAAAAGGTCGCCATAGCAGAAAAGAACAAAGCCGGTCACCATGCCAGCGTTCCCCGAAAAGAGGCAAACAAGAAACTCCACCTTCGCGAAGGTTTAGCTTCTACACCCCACTGAGAGAAACCCCAAGCCGGGTTTTGTATCAAATAAAGAACAAGTCATATGTCAGATGACCCCCTCGTCCGGCAGAAGAAGATCCTAAAAAAGACAAATCCAAATATTGTAATTTCCATAGGGACTACGGCCACATGACCGATGAGTGTAAAAAACTCAAGGATGAACCGGAATTCTTGGTCCGCAGCGAAAAACTACAGAAATTCATCAGTTTAGAAGAAAGAAACCTGCCCTCCCCCAATAGGCGTGACGCACCAAGAGAGAATGAGCCGCTTCATAAGCAAATCTCAGACCATCACGCGAGGAACCAGAAGGGGTGATCCTCCGAGTTCATAACGAAGATGCCTAGCACGAGCCTTATATTCCCGTTAGCGTGTGTTCAGCGTATGACCCGGACTTCCCGGCACTCTTCGTTTAATGAAAATTTCGATATTTGCTACTACTCATTAACCGCGCGTGGCCTGGGACTTCAAATTACCTTCGAAGAAAACACTCACCGAACGGGCGGACACGAGCCTCACTCCTAAAATCTCTAATCGATCGGAAGGTCTCAGTCGTCCAGATCTTCCGAACGAATGTGTCGCTAATAAGGGATGGAACTCTTCGAACGGGCGGACACCGTCCTAGCTCCTAAAGTCTCTAATCGACCGAAGGGTCTCAGTCGCTTAGATCTTCCGAACGAATATGTCGCTAATAAGGGATGGAACCCTCCGAACGGACGAACACGACTCTAACTCATAAAGTCTCTAATCGATCGGAGGGTCTCAATCGTCCAGATCTTCCAAACAAATGTGTTACTAATAAGGGATGGAACTTTCCGAACGGACGGACACAGCCCTAACTCCTAAAGTCTCTAATCGATCGGAGGGTCTCAGTCGCCCAGATCTTCCAAACAAATGTGTCGCTAATAAGGGATGGAACTCCCCGAACGGGCGAACACGGCGCTAATTCCTAAAGTCTCTAATCGATCGGAGGGTCTCAGTCGCCCAGATCTTCTGAACGAATGTGTCGCTAATAAGGGATGGAACTTCCCGAACGGACAGACACGACCCTAACTCCTAAAGTCTCTAATCGACCAAAGGATCTCAGTCGCCCAAATCTTTCGAACAAATGTATCGCTAATAAGAGATGGAAATCCCCGAACGGGCGGACACGGTTCTAACTCCTAAAGTCTCTAATCGACCGGAGGGTCTCAGTCGCCCAAATTTTCTGAATGAATGTGTCGCTAACAAGGGATGGAACTCCCCGAATGGGTGGATACGGGTCTAACTACTAAAGTCTCTAATCGACCGGAGAGTTTCGGTCATCCAGATCTTCCAAACGAATGTGTCGTTAACAAGGGATAGAACTCTTCGAACAGGCAGACATGACCCTAACTCCTAAAGTCTTTAATCGAGCAGAAGGTTTTAGTCGTCCAGATCTTCTGAACGAATGTGTCGCTAACAAGGGATGGAACTCCCCGAACGGGTGGATACGACCCTAACTTCTAAAGTCTCTAATCGACCGGAGGGTTTCAATCACCCAGATTTTCCGAACGAATGTGTTGCTAATAAGGGATGAAATTCCCCGAACGGGCGGACACGGTCGTACCTCCTAAAGTCTCTAATCGGTCGAAAGGTCTCAGTCGTCCGGGCCTTTTGAGAAAACATCTCCGAATCAATCTCCTAAGAATAGACCGAAACAACCCTAATTCCAAGAGCTTTCGATAACACACCAGAACGAGTGCATCATCAGATGAGATTCCCCCGACCTTGCTTGGCTAGCAAATTATCAGAAGTTTCTTGATAATTATTACATTTCAATGAATCATGGGGTAAAAATTCCTCATTCCACAAAATTACAAAAGAATGGAAGGGGCACAAGAAATAACAAGAGCGGAGTTCGAATCCGATGATTCTTCAAGAGGGGGTAGAGTTTCGTACTGACCAATCTCTTGAAAAATTTCTTCAGCGCATTTCAAGCGTTCATGCAACTTACACTGAGAAAGTTGGAGGACGACAGCATCTTTGGCAGCAGAAGCATTGAGGTCAACTATCTTTTGTTCGGCCCTTCGAAGGGAGTCTTCCCGTAAACAAGCTAACGTTTCAATGCCTGTTAGCCGCGCTTTTTGAGCACATGCCTCCGTTTCCAATTCCTTACAACGAGTTTGAATCGAAGCGAGGTCTTCTCGAAGGCACTTGATCTGCCTGTCTTTGACCTCTCTAATGGTCTTCTCTTGGTTCTTCAAAGCGTCCTTCAGCGCCAACACTTGGTCACTCATGCGAGTAATTGCTCATCCCACTCTGCCCTCAACTTTCTCTAAAACTCAGCCAGGGCAGAGGTTTGAAAAAAAGACACGACGGTCAGAATTACGAGACAATAAAGATCAGACTTCAACTCGCACAAAAAAAATACTTACTGTAAGGCCAAGAGATTGGATAACCATGTTGGTACATTGGAGAGGCATCTTTCAGAGGGAGGACTTCGAAGGAAGCTGGAAACGCTCAGCAAACTGTAACCCTTCCTGCGGATCAACAAGATTGAAATTGTGGCCCCCCATGAAAACCGTCACTGATCTTTTTTCGAAATTTCGTCCTTCTCCAATCAAAATAGGTGGAGGAATGCAATAGTCGTCTAGTACATCGACCAAAAGACACTGAAACCCGAGAGGGGACCGTCCCGAAACTTCTTCCTGAATGGAAGCGGAAGGTTGCGTCACCGAAGACTCTTCCAACCTTTGCGGATCTTGAATAGGAACGTTCTTAGTCACTTCGAAAAATCTCTCGTCAGAACCGCCTCCTTCTCCAACCCCGGTACACGCACCGAAGGCCTCGATAACTAGATGACCACCTCATGTTTCAGAATGCTCGTGGGACAGCACATGCTCTTCAGATTTGGCTTGTTCTTCTTCCCCAGCAGGTGGACTGGACACCCTAGTCTTAGACTTTTTCCATCAGGACTCAGAGGAAGCATCAACCGCCTTCCTCTTCGTATGAGAACGCATTTTCCACTCAGTAGATATTTCATCGAGAAGACGAGCATCGATGTCCAGCAAGGTGTTGACCAATCCTTTTCCCTGTTGTTCCAACAAAAGAGGTTTGGTGATTTGGCTTGACTCATCCGTGAGTAGACCATATAGTATCAACATGTCGTCTCTCACCAAACTGTCCACCCACAAACTCCTGCAACTAGCCTCACAATAACGGGTCACAGCACGCAAAAAACGGGAATGACGAAGAAGAGATGAGATTTTCTTGTTCAAAAGGGCACCTGGTTGGCATCCGGAAATACAGAAATGAGATCCCTGTTCAGAAATCTGATGAAGAAAAACTTCTGCATCCAGTACTTATCTTAAGACTCACTATAGAAAAATTTTCAGCGAGACTCCCGGTGAGTCTGAAGTTTATACCAACCACGGGTGGATCCTTTGGAACTACATCGCCCCAAGGAAAACAGATCCCCTAAAATCTCCAGGTCGAAACGAATACGGAGAAACTCTAACAAGAAAATTAGGGCAATCACGAATCGCCAAGCACTTAGAATGAGCAGTGAATGGTGAATGTTCTAATACCTCAAAATCTCCGTCAGTGGGCTCGTATATGGAATTTTCATGTCGTATTTCACGAACTGGTTATACATTGGGACACAACTCTCGGGAGCAAGACTCGCTCTATCCCCTTCACCTAACAATACGAATTCGAAATCGCTTCCGAACGACATTTCCTTTTGGACTTCTATTAGATCCTCTTCGGTCATAATGTTCTGAATGTTGTCTATGCTACGTAATGAGGAGACGTCAGTCGACATTTTTACTGAAAGAGAAAGCTTTTCGAAGAAAAATGGAAAAATGGTATTTTCTAAGGAACGAAAACTCTTACAAGACGTGTGGAAGACAGTTCGTGGAAATCACAAATTAAAATGGGACATTCCTTTTTCGAGGATTGTCACTCATGGTGTTTCTTTTTCCGAGAAGACCATGAGTCAGGGACAAATGATGGGACGCGGCCCAAAAGCCCAAACCAAAAGAGTTAGTTCTCTAAAAACTCACGAAAAGCGCCTGTCAATCAGTATCTAACGCTCACCATAACAATCTACCGAAAGACTATAGTCGTCCCAATCAATCTATTGAAAGGCCTTAGTAGCCCGGATTTACTGAACGATAGGGTCACAATCGTCCCGTTAACCGATCGTGGCTCATCGAGCAGAGACAATCACCTCGATCAATTAAGCAAATGTCAACCCTCTAATCGGACTAGTCTCGAAAGCCCCTTTTCGGTCAAGCGATCGATCAGTACGCAATACTCCAAACGATTCTAAAGGAATGTCAGAATTTCCTTAACTTCAATCTCCTATTTCATAACAGTAAATGTTGGATTTTCCAGATAAGAAAGGCATCCCTCCCGAAGATGGAAGTTTTCAAGATAAATGGGGATCGCGATCAATTCGGAATATGAAACTCCGAGATTCCCGGATCAGCTCGATAAGGAAGGTAGGATGGAAGTCAATCAGCGACGCACGATTCTCACAAGTATAAGAGATCTCAAAACCCTCGACGTCAGGTAAGTCCTCTAGGCCTAACACTCTGGGCACACAGAACACAGGGAACAACCTTCCTTCAATTTTCAGTCTGTTTTTCTTTCAAACGAAAACCGCTCTTTATTGACTTGAGCGTCGGAGTCTCCCCACCGGAACACCCTCCGATGGTTTTACAGGTATATCCACCTATCGACGGTTATTATTCGAGTCAAGAAAGAGTTGATATTTATAGAGTCATAACTCATCTTCATTAGGTAGCTAAGTTATTTTTAAAGAATGGGGTACTTAATTTTGAATTTATCAATTTTGTACATACATGTTCATCATATTGAAAAAGGATACCCGGCCCAATGCAAATGGTATTTGACACTCGACCTTATAATACTCCCAATGCAAATAGGATGTTTTGTACATATATTCAATTATTAATGTTCTTCGAACTTCAATTATTTATGATATCCAATGAGTTTTCGAAAGGAGTTTATGCACTTAATACAATCTCATTTCTTCTCTAATAAATTTAAACGGATTATTAATATTAAATAATAATCGACTCAAAAGAAAGTTCATTAAAAAAAATCGACAACGTCCAGGAACCATGAACTCCGACATAAAACTCGTCGGATCTAGAGGAGGAGATTCCAAGTTACGAGTTTTGTCGAAAAGTACCGGTGAAAAAGCAACTATGATGCCCCATCACCGTTCGCAGAACCATGCCCAACCCAACTATCCTCTACATCACGTGACCTGATTTAATGGGAAGCCCCCACTTTCCACGTGGTCCCACTCTCCATCTCCTCTCATTTCTCGGGACTCGGTTCTCGGTACGCATCTTTATCGTATCCCCCCCCCCCAATTGATTGAACATCTTAGCGCCACAATATTTATAAGAAAAAAAAATTAAGATGAAGATAATTATTATATATAAGCTCATATTTTGATGATTTTTTAAATTTAATAATTCATATTCATTTTATATTTAATTTTTAAATTATTATGTATATTTTAACAAAATTATTTTTTGATACCTGATCAATTGATATTCAAATTATTTAACTAATCCAATTTGAACACTGTAAAGTCTATTTAGGGGTTTTTTCTATTTTTAAAACTTGAATTTGAGATAAAATTCAATGTCTGTCCATTAAACCCACAAGACGTTGATTATGTTAACAAATTTATTGTTGTACATTATAAATGTAATAATTAAGATAAAAAAGGAAATTAGGGAGGCCCACATTAAACAACCATGGATCCTTTTCACTCAATTGATTTAAAACTAAGGAATTTGTACATTAAGCGACAATGTTTGGCTTAGCAGTAGTAAAAGAACAAAATAAAATTCTGTTAAAAAATTGAATAATATTTAAAATTTTAATTTTAAAAGTTTAAAGTTATAATAAACTTAAATATTATAATTTTTAAATTATATAAATAATTTTTTAAAAAAGTTTTGACGTAACACTCTCTCTTTGGAATTTTTCTTCATGCATAAAATTATTCGTGATTATTTTTATAAAGAGTGAGTGGGGGGTGATACTATGGAATGGGAAAAGCCAATTTCATGGAACTGTTTTTTTTTTTTTTTTTTTTTTCTCCTTTTGGTCATTGCCAAGCACTGAATAGTAATCTTATGTTAGTCAGCAAATAAAATAATGTCAAGAAAAAAAAAGGGGTAAATGGAGAAAGGAGTCACGTGGGGGCACGTGGAAGAGTGAAGGTTAAGGTAAGTTGACGAATCGTGGCTTCTAGGAGTGGAGGAGACACACCACGACACGATACCTTAGGTAAGTACCGACAACTACCGAGGCGGCTTTATTAATAATATTCTCCTTAAACCTAACTTAATCAGTCAAGAGATAATAATCCATTTTCTTAATCACGTCAAAACGACGACGGGCCATTGCTGGCGTTTGACGTGTCTCATGTTTTTGGCCTAGTCGTTTGCTTCTCGAATCTCGTCAAATCTACGTCAAATCAAACACATCTCTCTCTCTCTCCAACTCACCATTTGACGCCCATCTTTCTTTCGGCGTCACGGCTAGGCCCAAGGTGTTGCGTTTGGTTTGAAATAGACCATATTAAAAATGTTATTTTGATAATAAAATATGATTTATTGTGTGCTTAGAATTTCAATAAAAAAATTTTAATAGATTTAGTGATAGATATTAAATTTTTAAATAAAATTTTGAGTGAGAATAAAAAATAAAATATTAAAAGGCTCTATCCTTAAATTAAATTTGATAATACTCCAATCGTACTAGTCTAATACCCGTATATGTCAAATAAAAAAGAGTCTTAATAAAAAATATCTAATGAAATTTTATTTTTTATTAAAAAATGTTTTTCGAACAGATTCTTCTACCGGTTTTCTTTTTCTTTTCACATTTTTTTATTTTTAACAAATTTTTTGAATTTAATTATTACTCTTCAAAACTTTTAATATCACGTCATTGTTATCAAGCTACGGCATGATGTTCGTACGAAAACGTCGGCAGGGATGTGGGGACCAAAATGAAGTGATCGGACATTGAGGTATGTGGGGGAGTGGGGTACAGTGCAGGGGCAGAGCATATGTTTCCGACAACGTGGAAAGCCTACAATCGGTGGTTTGCGATGAGGTTGTCCCCCACTCCACTCCTCTGTATTTTTTATTATTATTTTTCTTTTTTTTTTTCCCTTTTTAATCAATTATTCCTTTTTCTTTTCTGGGTGCCTTCGCCGTCTGTAAACGGTGGTTGAGCTGATGATGAGAGAGACGTAAAAAAGGAGCAAAGTGCTCCCCTCTTGCTTTTTACGGACCTTGGATTCCGTTAAAATTCTTATGTTATCCCATCCCTTAGCTGACGTGGTATTTTGGCATTGGACAATGGTCTTCGAACCGTTTATTTGAAAAAATGAAAAACCTTTTTTATATTTTTTAAAAATTAAAATTATTGATTAATAAAGAAACAATATCATCATTGTCGATCGATTCTTTCGTATATTATGAGAGAAATCTCTATTTTCATCTCGAAAAATCTTTAAAATCATACATCAAATGACATGCAAGAATGACCCATTTTTTTAAATGGGATAGCCAACAAACAAACTAAAGACTTTTTTTATGGAATAATGAAAAGGGTTTTTTATCATTTAAAAATTTAATTTACAAAGAATTTAGCGAAATCTAAATAATTATTAGATCCGACTTATAACCCAAAAAAAAAGCAGTTATTGTTTTGTTGCTTTACATTCCGGTTATTTTTTTTACCAAGTTTAATTTTATTGTATACATAATACTAATTAATTAAAATAAAAAAATCAATAATTAAAATAAGAAACTATGTAATAATTGAAAATTGCATCATGTATCCTTCGTCTTCGTGACTATTTTTGAACGAGATTCAACGTAATATATATATATATATATATATATATATATATATATAATTTGTTTGTTTAATATCAACAGATAATAGATCTGGTAAGATGAGATATTATATCCCTTAATTAAATCTCAAAATTTAAGAATAAAAAAAATTATATTAGGAGAATCGTCTCTTAAATGGGGCCTCATAAACGTTCGAATCGTATTAATAAAAATATGACTTCAGATATCGGTGGTCGAAAAAAAAATTGTTTGTTTAATTAAATGAGTTGAACTATGCTCCTTTACTCAAATTTTGATTTATTATATGAATGATATCGGAATTAGATTGTTTTAATAATTGATTAATTTTATTTACGGAATATTTGACACTAAATAACTTTAGTAACGAACAGCTCAAAATTCATTTACTTTATCTGCAATGGATAAATTTGGAGAATGAATAGCATTTCTTTCGGGATCTTTTTATTTATTTTTTATTTATATTTTTGCAAAGTAGAATGCTGAAATTGTCCACACAAATAAAATGTTGAGAGACAAAAAAAAAGAAAAAAATGAAGAAGGCGAGACTTGAGAGAATAAAGCATTGCAGAAGCATGACATGGTCCTTTTTGTTTGTATCATACATATTGCTTTCGCATCAAAGTATATAGGTATGTAGCATTTTCCAAAGTTACTCATCATAAAAGTCATGTGATCTTATCTTTTGACTTTCATACCATATCCCAAATTTCTATTAGTTTAACTGAACTTGTTATCTAAAAAAAGAAATACAATAATAATTTTAATCATATTTATGAGTATTATAATCAAAACAAGATAAATAAACTCAATCAAGATTTACTAAACTGCCGTTGTATAATACCATCAAAAGTAAAAAAAAAAAAAGGATACGATGCAATAGACTACTTTTTTGAGAGAAAGAGAGAGAGATTGACAGTTCAATAATAATAATTTTTTTTCTTTAATATTATAATTCACGATTTAATTTCTGTTATAAAAAAATATAAAGGGATAAATTTGTTGGTAAGCAATATAATGCTTTGAGAATCGGTATAATTGAGGAGGAAAATAGGAAATAAAGCAACATCCAGTCTTGGACGAAAACACCCAAACAGTTTCATAGCATATCACGTACTTTATTGGGACCAGATACGCCTACCCACTATAATATTAAACATATGATACATATGCGATATCAATGATCAACAAATAATCAATTTAATAAAATAAAATATTAATTTTTTTTAATTAATTTTGAGTTAAAAATATAAAAATAAAAAAACTATATTAAAAAAGTCATCTTTTCAAATAGAATTTTCATAAATATTTAAATCAGATTAATCAAAATATACCGAAAAAAAATATGGGAGATGCCATCTCCAGCCGACACCCCATTTTTCAATTTGAGATCGTTTAAAAAATATTATTTATAAACACTAACTATTTATAAATAGTTTTTTAACTTATAAATTCATTTAATTTTTTTTTAAAAATAAATTATTATTTATTTAAATAAATATTATTTAAAAGTAATTAACTGTTCGATAAAATGAGTGATTAAAAATATATAAAATATGGAAAAGGCTATAGTGGGTATAAAATGTGGTATGATTATAATTTTTGTTTAATACAAAAGAGTAAAAATATCCTTTTATCGATTAAAATAATTTATTTTAATTGTATTTAAAAATATCAAAATGAAAAAACTGATAAGATGAGGTTATTTTTTTTACCTTATAAATATTTTTGAGATTATAAACACTTTTATAAGTTTTAATTATTAAATGGTTATTATTTTAATTTTAATTTATAAACTAGTTTGATCAGTTTATAAACAATCACAAGCGCCCTTTAAATATTACTTCTTCTTTTTTCTTTTTCATTTACTTCTATTTTAATAATGTGGTAAGAGATTTCTATGCTTGAATTTAGTCTCTCTTTCTTTTTTTTTTTTCTTTTATTTTGAAATCTATTTTAGAATGTTTATCTATACTCGCTCGTACAGTTGTATTTAAAATCTAAATTTGAAATTCAACTTGATGTAATGTAACCAAATTCTAATTATTATTAGGATTTTTCTTAAATTACGTAATTTGATATTGATAGATTTATCCCACGCCTCCAGATTGGATCAGCCGAGCTGAGCCAACAGGAATGAACCAAACTAAGGAACAGAGAGAAAAACCAAACTTCGCTCCTCGTCCTCTCCACGTAGGCCGTGATTGACAAGGTCTGCGGGTCCCCCCACCCCGAACTGACCGGATTTCAAATATGGAATTCAAACGAGTTTGTTTCGGACAAAATACGTTTTCTCCAATAATTTGCTTCCCAAATTTTAATAAAAAAATTAAAAAAAGAGAAACCAAGAAACACGAACACGTAGACAGAGGAGGCAAAATATCGAGGCAAGACGCCCGTGATGGCCTAAGTATTCGTTCCCACGCGCCATCATCATTAACTTTCTCTCTCCTCTCTCCTCTTCTCTCTCTTTCTCTCTCTTACTTTTTCTCTTTCTCTCTCCACTTTGTCTCAACTATATAACCCTAACATCTCTCCCCCCACGCTCCTCACCCCTGCCTCAACGGCTTCATTTTTCTCATCATACTCAAAAATCTCAAAAGCCAAACCCTAACCCTAGAATACCTTCGCCCTTTTTTGCGACCTCTGTTGTTTATTATTCATGGAGAGTCAGAGAGATAACAACAAGAGAGTCCGAGATGACACATCGGACGAGTTCGACCTAGACTTACCGGAAGTGAAGAGACTCCGAGATGACCTTCTCGGTTTTCTCGATGAGTCCGACCTGACTCCGACGACCCAAGACTTAGCTTCCGTGATGAGAAGCTTTGAGGAAGAAATACTGTTCTCCTCCGATCCGCCCGAAAATAATATCGTTGATCTGACGTCAGATTCCGCCGAGTCTCAGCCGGATCTCGGGTTCCTTCTAGAAGCTTCCGATGATGAACTCGGGCTTCCTCCATCGGTTTCTCCAAACAGTGATGAGTCGAAGGAGGACGTTGCCGAGTTGTCAGGAATCGGTGAGTTGTGGGGGTTTGACGATGAGATCCCGAGTTACGAGTTTGGGATCTGCGAGTCAAACGTGAACGGCAACGGTAATAACAACTGTTATAACGGCGAGTACGTGGCGTTGGACGGTCTTTTCGAGTATGCCGATGATTTTTCTTGGCATCCGGAAACGTTACCGGCGCTATGAGACGGAGAAAATAAAAAACCGTGTGGGTCGTTATGGAAATGACAGCTCTTGTAAATTTTTTTGTTTTTATTTTTATTTTTATTTTTAGGGACCGGAAAAAGTTGAAACCTCAGAACATATGTTGGAGTTAAAAATTCATATGAAGAAAATCAACAAAATAGGAGAAAATTATAATTATTCTGTTTTATGATTATACCGAGAATGTGAATTGTGACTATGAGAGAGAGAGAGTCTGGATCTCGACATCAAGGAGGGATGAATGAAAATCTCGAGTTTCCTTGATGAATTAGTGACAGTGTTAAAAACTGCCTGGTATTTTGGTGGTATGGAGTTGGGGGCCGAAAACAAATAATTAAAATTATTATATTTTTGACTTAAATGAATTTTAAAGATTTAAATTTTATTATTTTGAGTAAATAATAAAAATTAGTATGAGGGTAAGAGGCAAAAATTAGGTTGCCACCCATATTTGAGCTTTGATTTAAGTTCTGATCTTTGTTCCAGGGATCTATGGATCTGCATTATCAATGTAGATTACTGGCTTTTTTTGCCATTCGTATAGTTGAAAAAAAATTTTCTAAGATGCTCAGAGATGAGTTTTGACAATTAATATAATATATATATAGTGAGATGTAGAATTTTGACTGTAGGATGTACACGGCTGAAGAGAACCACTAAAACAAAATTTAAAAGATTAAAGAAAAAGGTCAAAAGAAGGAAAGGAGAAGGAGCTAGTTTCTCTCTCTCTCTCTCTCTTTACATTTTGGTTAATTTTGGAAGTGGAGGAAACTTGAGGCTAGTTTATTTAGAGAAGGAAAGGGAATGACAAGGTGCCTTTAGCAAAGAGAAAAGAAAACGATTAATGATTTCTTTTTTTTTTTTTACTTCTTGTTTCTACCAGGTCGATGCCAAAAATTTTATGATTATAATCTTAAAGGGGTTAAAATTATAATTTAAAATAAAAAATATTTTGAATTATATATTTTAGAGTCATATATTTAATTTTCTCAAAAAAAATAAAGGAATACGGTGTTCCTCTCCTATGTATATATTTTACAAAGTATATGCATATACTTGGATTAATATTTTTGTGCTTATTTTTTTCTTTTTTCTTTTTTTAAAAGCATGTCATGCTATGTTATTAAAAAGAAAAATAAATGAATTCATATTATCTCTACCGTTTTCCAAATGCGTGGGGCTATGTTTGGAAAAAAAAATAAAAAATAAATAAAAATAATTTCCTTTTTATTTAAAAAACCCTTTTTATTTGAAAAAATAGCAAGAGATTACTTTTTTTTATGTATTATTTCGAGCGTTCATATAATTCAGAAAGTCTTTGCCCCTCCCACGCAAAAATTTGAAGAAATACGGTAAAAGTCAAACAAACAGTAAGATGGGCCCGCGTTTGGTGGAAAAGCCCGACCCACACCTTCCTCCTTACAACTGGGTTCGTCTTCATAACATAGCATCGAGGGTTCTGTTATAAAAGCCTTTTTTTTTTTATATATATATAATGATTTCGAATTCAAAATTATATTTTAATTAATTTAATTTAAATATTATCGACTTTGATTTAGAAAAAAATTTTTCAAATTTAAATTTTTTCATTTTCAAATTTCAAAACCAAAATTTGATTAATGAATTTCATACCTTTATTTACTAAACCAACAGTCTATTAGTCTATTATAAAAGCCTATCAGAATATCAATAGACAGTTGGTCTAGTGGATAAGGATATTAAATCCCTCAATCAAGTGTCGGCTTCAAAATTTGGTGATGAAAAAGATTACGTTGGAAAATCTCCTAAATCAAATTTTAAAACATTCAAATCGGATTAGTTTGAATATGATTTTGAACACCGATTATTTCACCAACAAAAAAAAGGGGGGAGAGCCTATCAGAATAGCTAATTAGTAACATGCTAATTGGAGTCTGTTGCCACTAATTGAATTCCTGAATGCTTCAATAGTGCGTAAAGTGCACCATAAGATATGCAGCATATGCTAAGTTGCTTTGTCTGCGGATCATGAGTTTGCCAAATTGTCACTGGAAGGTCTATAAATTATTGACTGGTAGTTAAATCTAGGTTTTAATCCGAGTCCCACCCCCTTCTCTTCTTTGTGGGGAGGGGACAACTTGATCCTTTGGTGGGCTCAAAATTGATTCAGCGACTAATCTAGCCATTTCTTCATGTAAAGTCCAAGACCATGGGCTCCAAGTCTACTTTTGGATCATTGTTTACGCATCCGACGAGAGACTACCATTGCGAAAGGCTTCAATATATATATATTTTTTTATCTATCAATATTCAGATTTCATTTAGTTAATCTAATTTGAGTTATATAAAATCTATTTTAGAAGTTGACTCTCCCCTCCTTTTTTTTTTTTTTTTTTAAATTTGAAATTAACTTTTTTTAAGGGGATTTTTAACCACTCTTTTTTTAAAATTTTTTTTTTTTTTTTTTTTTGGACAAAGAAGTACACGAAAACTCGCAATTAGTACATCTAATATTGTATTTGGTGATTGTATAGCGAAAGGTAACTCTAAATCATGCAGTAATAAACTCATGGAGCTTCTCTTGAGGGAGGAGAAAAAAAATCTAGTTAGCCTCCGAGACTTTCCATCTCTGAAAATGCGAGAAAAGTGTGAATGCACGCATATTCAAATCTCACTCCCATGTTGCCTATGAAAATCGAGCTGAAAGAGGATTTTCCATTTCTTTTCTATGCTACATTAAAATGTTAAAAGCGACTAACCTAGTTCATTTTAATATTATTATGAGAATCAATAGCATTTTTTCATACCTAATAAACACTTGAGATCTCCAAAGAAATGAAAATGATGACAGTTGAATCATATCTCATCGGTAAGAATCAATAACACTAAAAATCCATCAATCTTAAAAGAGTTAATATTTGTATAGTTTGGTAATTGCGATTTCATTCTTATCACTTGTGTAAATTGAGCATATGAGCTATGAATATAATCCAAGACCCACGTTAACCTGGAATTATTACGTGAATGTCAATTTATAAATAGAGATCAACCCTCTTGATTATGAATATAGAGAGAGAGAGAGAGAGAGAGAGAGAGGATAGCATATAATCTGGCTTGATCATCTTCAAACCAAAAACAATTCCCTAATCTACAAATCTATAAATATTAATAAAAAGAACATGGCTTTATAAGGGATTCAAAACATGTCAATATTTTATTTCTTCTAAATACCTTTTCATGGAACATAGTCTAAAGACTCATTATCACTTGAGATCCATTAAGACCATCGAACAGACAAAATACACCGAAACGTGCTCACAATATGAGGTATATCTCTCAGTTAGATAGACACGGCCCATTCTTCCAGTCTCTACTAATCAATCCCTCTCAGTACGTAGGTTACTATTTGATAAACTAAGGTAGTCATCACATTCCCCCAAATCGCATAGACAATCTTCCATGATAAGAAAGGAAATCTTTAACCACTACCAATAAAGAAAGTAATTTCCATGATAGTTTGGACTTTTCCTAACTAATTTGATTCTAAATCTCTTAAAAATATTTTACCACGAATCTCGTAATCTCGGGACACTTTTATAAGAAAATTAGAGTTTCTACACTACATCCCGGAGGCGTATGAGTCTTACAAGACATACAGACTATATATACATCATGAAGGCCACTAGTCAGGTATGTTCTCTTGATTCTACACTTACTATACAAAAAGGCTATACAGAACTCTCTATCACAACTTTCTCTTTTAGTCTGTTTCTCTTTCAAAAACAGCTCTTTATGACTTAAACGTTGGAGTCTCTCCCATTTAAGCACCTTTCAATGGTATTTTACATGTCTTTTCATCCAGAAGGTCTAACAACCACTTAACCCATTTGAGTCAGCGGAACTACTATTTGTGGAGCAAAACCTATATCCAACAAATTGACACAGTCCGTGGGAAATAGACTAGAAAGAGACCTATCTTGTGCTCTGTACTGTTCGAAATCATACCTCCAAAGAGAATGACTAAAACCGCTTCCAAAGTTGCATCCATGATGGAAGCACACACTGTCACCCCAATAGACGCTGTTCAGCCCGTGGTCCCGAATAATCCTGCAGACACTCCTACTGCTTACTATCAATCTCCAATGGCACCATCTCATCAAGAGTAGGCTCGACCGCTGGTCACATAATAGACTCTGTTGATTCCATCTACTACATTAGCCTCTCCAAAAAGGGCAAACCGACCCCAAATGAAAAAGCTTGAGTCTAAGATACAAAGCATGAGCAAGCAACTAGAAGAACTTAGCCATATCTTCAGACTAGAAGTGCAATCCTCCTCCCACGCTTTGAGCCACATATGCTCACAAAGACTTCAATCTACGACCCACCAAGAGCCTTTGGTAACTTCCCGATGTGACCTAATGATTTGAGGGAACAAGTTGAGGAACTTATAGTAAACGAATCCAGATATGCCAACACGAGAAGGGGAAAAGTCACTCAATATGCTACCAGCTTGTTGTCACTCGACCCCAAAGTTTCTACCGAGCCAATGCTGCGCGATGTGCTTCTTCCCCCATGGGAAGATATGATGGTACCACCGAGATTACGCAGCTCAATTTGTGACCGTAATGATTTCCATAGATGTATTAGATGCAGCTATATGTAAGCATTTTCCTATAATATTAAAAGATAATACATTGACTTGGTTCAACTCACTCTTATCATTTAGTATCAAGAGTTTTCCTCAACTTCTACAATAGTTTGAGACTCATTTTGTGATTAGCCAAAGGGTTAAAAAAAATCCACTTCTTTATTGTCATTGCAGTAAAGGGATGACAAATTGTTAAGCAACTTCCTCGATAAGTTCAAGACCAAGATGATGAAGGTCTTAGGTTTGGACCATTCCATCACGCTAGTAGCACTCCTCATGGGGCTACAACCCTCTGGCATGAAGACATCCATAACAAAAAATCCATATACCGCAATCCTCTATCTGGTGAAAGAATGGAGCAAATTTGTGTGGAGAAATACATCGCCATGGAATATGCCAAAGAGTTTGACAAGTGTCAGAATCGATCAAGTCCAAATGAACACAGTCGATCACCTCGACAACCCTTACCTATGAGGGGTCAATAGGGGCCCCGCCACAATGAAAGTGATAACGATATTTTTATACACTTGAATTATATTTTTTTAGTATTTATTTATTTATTTTGTGACTGATTTGAATCATATTTTATGAATTTATATTGATTTACTTTCATGGTCATTGGCTTAGGAAAAATGGAGCAAATTTGTTATTTTTTGAATTGGACAGACAACATTTAGTATTTTGCCATAAGATTTTGTTCTAATGTCTGATTGAAGTAATTCTTATAGTGTTTGAAAAAAGAGTTCGAGTACTACAACTCTTATGAAGACCTCAGAGACTAGATTAGATCAGAAGATATTCTAAAATTGAGTCAAAATTACTGTAGTACTGGAAAACGAAAACTAAGAATGAAAAAGGAAACAATGTGCTATGATTTTAGAATTATTTTGTTAGTAATTTCAGAAATTATTCAAATTGAATGAAAGAAAATTTTTAAGTATTTGAAAAGTTAAAAATCATCATCAAGCAGCAAGAGAGTTTCCAAATCAAATTTAAAGTCCAAATTTCCAAAATAGTTTAAGTTGCTAAATTTTTTCTAGAATTTTCACTCCTATATATAGTATTGCTTGGGTAGCCACAAGAGACCTCCTTCATGCACGTTTTTTCCTTTGTTTTCTATTTTTCTCCTCCACCAATTATAAACCCTAGCAGCCACCTTTATCCCAAAAAACTTCGACCTCCATGTTCGTACATTCAAGGGTTGTAATATTTCTTTTTATTTTTAATGTCTAACTAATTTTCTTTGTCCTAAAACTTGATAAATTCTATTTTCAATTAATTACATATGTTGATTTATTTCTTTCTTTAAGTTTTATTGGCATGGTTATTGATTGATGAGTTTTTGTTGTTAAACTTAATATTTCGAAACGTTTGGATTCGCATTTTACATTATTTGAGATCGAGTGCATACATGACCAATATAATTATATAAAATTAGTCTAATAATTAAATCCATATGAAATTATGAGTATGATCATTGAATTAATTTCTTATATGGGTATTTAAGGAAAACTCTAAATTATAGATTATCAATAGAATTTAATGCAATTCGGGTAAGTAAGATTGTATGACCATTGACTTTTAATTAATCGAATTATGAATTCATTGCATGACCATTTGATGAATCTAATCTAGAGAAATATGCTAATATCATCAATAATTTGTAGCCAATGAATTTAGAAATTGAAAAGATTCAACTGTATAAGAAACTAAAATAAATAAAATCGATATTCTAGAGTTTTCATCACATTAGACTTTCATATCTTAGATCTTGTTTTTAGTAATTTCTAAAATTTTCACAACTTAATTTGATTTGTTCAACTTAAATTAAGGTTATTCATAATTGGTAGTATAAAATATTTTCGTAGGATCGACACTTTGTTCTGTAATGTACACAACACTAGACTAGGGTATATTTGTCCAAAATTACAATATATCAAAATTGTGTAACAATTTTTTGATACCGTTACCGGGGATATCTTTGTATATCAACCAAGATAATCTTATTTGAGATTAGATTTTGTTATTTCTTGTTTATATTAGGTTTTAACTTGTACAGTTGCTATTTTAGATTTTGGTTTTTGGAAATTTGATAGAATTTTGGGAAATTTTTGATGTCTCGAAAAACAGTTTTGATTTAGGGTTAAATGATCACTTATTTTAAAGGATTTTGACATTCTGAGCAAAACTCGTGGTGTTACCATGAGCACCGCTCTATCTTGCTCAAATTCCCTTGTTTTCATAGGTTTTTCTATTTTTTTGATTTTTTTGTGATTTCTTAGTTTTTCGGTTTACTATTTAAGTATATTTTGTATATTTGTTTACTATATTTTTGTAATTTTCATTCATATATTGATAATCTAAAATTATTAGAGAGGTTTTTGTAATTTATCTTAGAGATTTAATTTTGTACTATTTTTGTATCCGTACCGAGTTTATGTTGAGATCGAAATGTCCTGAACTTATCGAGTTTGACCCTGAAATGGAGACGACTCTCAGAATCATTCATAGGCAAGTTAAGGAAGAAATGGAATATGAAGCAGCAATAGATAAAAAAAAAAAAATAGAGCCATGAGAGAGCTTTCTATGTCTAGACTTTATAATATACTGATTAGTATTGCACGTCCTGTAATTGAAGCTAATAATTTTTAACTAAAACCTAGTTTTATTGGTATGGTGAGGCTGATCAATTTGGTAGAGAGACTATTGAAGACCCAAACAGCCACCTGAAGAATTTTTTAAATATCAGCGATACCATCAAATTAAACAATGTAAGTCCAGATGTGATAAGATTATGACTATTTCCTTTCTCTCTTAAGGGAAAGGTAAAAGTATAATTTAACTCATTCCCTCCCAATCATTTCACGAATTGAGAAAATCTGTCTCAAGCATTCTTAACCAAATACTTTTCTCTGAGTAAAACTTCTAAGTTACGTAATGATATCACTAGTTTTAGACAATTTGAAGGTGAGTCTTTATATTATGCTTGGGAATGTTTTAAGAATTTGATTAGAAAGTATTCACATCATTGTATATCTGATTGGTTAGTCTTACAAATATTTTATAGAGGTTTTTTACAATCTGTTAAGATTACAATTGATACTGCGATTGGAGATGCATTTATGAGTAAGTCATATAATGTGACATGTGCATTATTAGATAATATGGTTTTGAATCAATACGATTGGTCTAATGAACATGAGAATTATAAGTAGAGAATTGGTGTGCATGAGGTTGATAGTTTTACCATATTTAATGCGAAAATTGACTCATTGATTAATAGTATGAAAACTAATTAACTTAATGTTGTAACTAATCATGTCTTATATTGTGATTCTTATGGTAAATCTACTCACTTGTCTTCTAAGTGTCCACAAATGTAGCAAACGAATTATATTTTTAATTTTGGCAGATCTTAGAATAACTCCCTACTCAAACACATTCAATCTTGGGTAGTGAAACGATCCGAATTTTTCATGGAGTCAAGAGACATCACAAAAAGCAAATCATCCATCAAAATTTAGCTTAAAAAATCAACAGCCAAGGGAGAACAAGTTATCTTGGAAAATGGTAATCGAACGCTTGGCAACTGTGACAAGTGAAAGAATTGAGAGCTTGGCAGCAATGACCAATGAAAGAATTGAATGCTTGACAACAACAATAAGTGAAAGGTTTGAGAAGTTTGAAATTAAGATTGATCAATTAGTTAACGCCTTTAATTCTCATGTGCCAGGTCGATTGTTGAGTGATACTGAGAAAAATCCAAGAGTGTAGGTAAATGAAATCTCATTAAAGAATAAAAAAGAATTACAGCAGCTTTTAGATCCATTCGAGAAAAAACAAGAAGTCAAGAAAAAAATCCATTAGCATACTGATGAGAAGGTTAAGGTATTAGATTCTAAACATAAAAATACTTTATGTTTAATCAATATAAACCCCCTCTTCCTTTTCCCGGACATCTTTTACAAACAAAAACAGAATTTGAAAAATTTTTAAAAATTTTTAAGAGATTGTACGTTAACATTTCTCTTTTGGATGTCATCAGACAGATACCAGGCTATTGGGGTTTCTAGAGGATGTGATTAAAATGAAGAAGAGACAAGATGAAGTTCCGAAAATCAAATTAAAGAAGGAATGCTCAGCAATCTTGCAAAGGAAGTCACCATCAAAACTTACTGATCTAGGGAGGTTTCTATCCTTTGCACAATTTATTCTTCTGATTTTTTTGATATTTTGTATGATTTTGGTGCTGGTATTAATATCATGTCATAATCTTGCATTCTTGAAATTAGGCTTAAAGGATTGTCGACCTACCAATATTTCATTACAATTGACTGATAAGAGTATAAAATATCCAAAAGACATTATCAAAGATATTTTAATTAAAATCGATAAATTTATTTTTCCTGTTGATTTTATCATTTTGGATATAGATGATGCAGAGAGTACTTCATTAATATTAGGTCAATATTTCCTAAACATTGCACGTGCTTTAATTGATATTTTTGTTGAAAAGTTGATTCTAAGAATGGATGGCAAAAAAATTAAGTTTAATATTTTCCGTCGCATGAAAAAATTTTCTAAACAAGAGGTTTGTGCACTAAAAAGATTTCTAAACATGATGTTAATATCTCTCATTTTAGTGATCCTATTGAAATTTGCATTGTCAATTTCTCACATATTAAACATGATTTTATGGACAATAAATATGTTGATGCATATGTTGTCTTAGGTGCAAATTTTAGAGAATCTAAATCAAAGAAAGGTTTCATGCATTAAAGAAAGAGAGTTGCAATTCAATGCATTGGTGGAAAAACAAAAGACGTTTGAGAATGTTGGAATTGACAAGGGAATGATTAAAGCATGGCAAGACACCACGAATGGTCACAATGTAAAGATTTATGAGCCGAGTTGAAACAAGAAGATAATGTTTGGCCAAAGACAATAAAGAAAGACGCTTATTGGGAGGCAATCCAATATTTTTATGATATGTTTTAGTATTTATTGATTTAATTTAAATTTGAGTTTTGATGATATTCTATAGGTAAATAAGAAACCCTTCACACATGAGAGGAAAGAAGTCGAAGGGCAAACTACATTTTAGGGGAGTTCTCTGTTCTCTTTGCTTTTATTTTATTTACTTTTCACATTGAAGACAATACTTAACTTAAGTGTGGGGGGAAATATGCATACATATGCTGCTTATTTTTTTTTTTTAGAAATTTAAGTGCTAAATTTTTGCTTAGTTCTCAAAAATTTTTACTGAATTTTTCCATACCAACGAATTTTTTTTTTTTTAAGTTTTTTATTCCTTGCGTATTATTTGTTTTGAATTGGATTGCATAAAAGACGATTTGTATTAGTAGTTATTTGGTACATGATTAGCTATTCATTTTCTTATGGTTAATTTGAAAGATAGAAATGTAAGATTTGACACAAATTTACCTTAGTGAAGATTTGAAACTTAAAGAGCAAATTCTTACTCTCATTCTTTCTCTTATTGAGCGTATATCACATATGAGTTGATCATTCTGGAATTTGTTCTATTATATATTTTGAAACCACATTCTTGATTTTCATGCACTAAAATGATTAAAGTACATAGGTCTACATACTTTTAGCTTTCGAAAAATATCATCCATAATATTTTACCCTTAGTTAAACCCCTTTAAATCTAAACCTTTCTATCATGCATGACCTACATAATCTATCTCATGACTCTCATTCTTTCTAACCCTAAAGTTTGAACCTTAATTCACTATTCTACTTATAGTTGATAGCATAATATTCTATTTTTTGGTATTATACTCTTTTATGTTATCAAATAGATGTACTAAAAAAAACATCCCAAAAAAATAGAAAAAAAAATTTGCTGGTTGGAAAAAAAAAGGAAAAAAAAAGGGAAAAAAGAAAGAAAACAAAAAAAAAAGAGAGAAGAAAAACAGAAAAAAGCATTTCTTAGTCTTGATTTTGTTCACTCTTACAGTGAAATTTTATTACATTGTTCTTTATTTTGAATAAGTGATATATCATATTACATGTTTGCTTACTTTAATGTAAAGGATGTTATGTTTTGATATTTAAGTATTTTTAGAGAATCATTTTAATTCTAAATTTTATCAATTATTCTATCCTTTACCCTAATTTCGTTACAACCAAATGAAAAACAATTTGGTTGATGTATGGATTTCATATTTAAGTAGTGGAGATTTGATATATGAGCAACTTTATGGTAATATAATCTCATCGTGTTGATTTGAATAATATACTTACACTTACATACATTGAGTGATTTGAGTAGTTGAATAGTATCTCTCTTTATTCTATTGAATGAATCAATTGTGAAAGTGTTTGAATCTTGTATTTTTTTTTTTTTTGATTTCGAGGGGACTATAAGAGGTGTAATGGCTTTTTTAGTATTAAATGCTGCGAAATATTAATTGTCTTGATTGTAATTCCGGTTTGAGCTTGTCGTACGCATGGTTAAGGATTTGGAAAAAATTGAATTAGTTTTGGAAAAAAATTGTTTTTGCTTGATGATAAGCAAACATTCAAGTATGAGGGTATTTAATAACGATATTTTTATACACTTGAATTACATTTCTTTTAGTATTTATTTATATGTTTTATGACTAATTTGAATCATATTTTATGAATTTATATTGATTTATTTTCGTGATCATTGGCTTAGTAAAAATGGAGTAAACTTGCTATTTTCGGACTGGACAGATAGTGTTCAGTATTTTGCCATAACTTTTTCCCCTGATATCCAATTGAGGTGATTCTTACGGTTTGGAAAGAAGACTCCAAGTCCTATAACTCTTATGAAGACTTCAGAGCCTAGGTCAGATCAAAAAATATCCAAAAATTGAGTCGAAATTACTGCAATGCTGAAAAACTGAAATTGGGAATAAAAAAGGAAACGAGATGCTATAATTTTGAAATTACCTTATTAGTAATTTCAGAAATTATCAAAATTATATGAAAGAGAATTTTCAAGTATTTGAAAGGTTAAAGATCATCATCAAGCAGCAAGAGAAAGTTTTCAAACCAAATTCAAAATCCAAATTTTCAAAATAGTCCAAATTACTAAATTTTTTCTAAAGTTTTCACTCCTATATATAGCATTGCTTCGGCAGCCACAAGGGGCCTCCTTCATGCACGTTTTTTCTTTATGTTCTATCATTCTCCTCCACCAATTATAAACCCTAGCAGTCGCCTTCATTTCAAGAGATTTCGACCTCCATATTCGTGCATTCAAGGGTTGTAATGTTTCTTTTTATCTTCTTGTTTTTATTTTCAATGTCTAGCTAATTTTCTTTATCATAGAACTCGATGAATTCTATTTTCAACTAATTACATGGATTGATTTATTTATTTCCTTTAAGTTTCATTGGCATGGTTATCGATTAATGAGTTTTTATTATTAAACTTAATGTTTCGAAACGTTTCGATCTGTGTTTTGCATGATTTGAGATCGAGTGCATGCATGACCAATATAATTATATAAGATTAGTCCAACAATAAAATCCATATAAAATTATGAGCACGACCATTAGATTAATTTCATATGTGGATATTTAGGAAAAACTCTAAATTACAAATTATCTACAGGACTTAATGTAATTCGGGTAATCAAGATTTCATGACCATTAAGTTTTGATTAGTTAAATTATGGATTCATTGTATGATTATTGGGTGAATCTAATTTAGAGAAAACTGTCAATATCATCAATAATTCGTAGCCAATGAACTTATAGATTGAAAAGATTCAACTGTGTAAAAAATTAAAATAGATGAAATCGATATTTTAGGGTTTTCATCATATTAGGTTTTTGTATCTTAAATCTTGTTTTTAGTAGTTTCTAAAATTTTCACAATTTGATTTGATTTGTCCAACTTAGATTAAGATTATTCATAATTGGTAGTATAAAATATTTCATGGGATCGACACTTGTTCTGCACTGCACACAACACTAGATTAGGGTATACTTGTCCAAAATTGTGATATGTCAAAATCGCGTAACAAAAAGTTCACTAACTACACTCCTATGAATGAAACATCTAGCCAAGTTCTGTTACAAATTAGGAACAAATCATACGTCAAGTAATCTCCTCGCTCCACGGAAAACAATTCAAAGAAGGATAAAACACGATACTATCACTTGCACTAGGATTGTGGCCATTTGACATACGAATGCAGAAAGCTGACAGATGAAATTAAGTTTCTAGTTTAAAATGGTAAGCTCCAAAGGTTGTAAGTACGGAGAGAGAAGGTCCTCCTCCTCAAAGCCAACACGTTGTAAGAATGAGTAGCTGGTTCCAGGATCTACCTGCAACTGACTAGATGGGGCAATCTTTCAAGTACAAAGTGGACACCCCCTCTCGGTGCCTTACTTTTCGAATGACATTTGTATGGTGCAGAATCCAGTCACCCCAGAAGACATACAATGAGAAGAGGTCAAACAAACCGTCCTGCCAATCTTTTAGATAACTGATGCATCCGCCTCCACCTCCAAGGAAGTTCTTACCACCTATGTTGAGAAGCAGCCCAAAAGGAAGAGATATGACCAATTTCGATGATGACGATTTGATAGGATCAACCCGAGTCGTCACAATCCTCTCGTCATCACAGCCAAGGTCGAATAGTATGAGGTAAGAAGAATTTTCATAGACCAAGGGCAGATTGCAATCTTTTCTATTAGGGCACTTTCCAACAAATGGGTCTCAGTCAGACACACCTCAAACCTAATGTTAGACCGATCAAGAGACTCTCAAGTGAACGGATATATCATGAAAATAGTATTTTGCTTCCAATCACCCTTAGGATGCCACCTAATCATACAACAATTGTAACAATATTCATCATGGTCAAGCTACTTTCGCTCTACAACATTATCCTAGGCAGACCAGGCTTGAATGCCCTGGAGGTGCCATTAAGTACTAGGCATATGAATATTAAATTCAGGACACCTCTTGTCAGTGGGACACTATTCTGTGACTCGGAGTGAGCCATACTCCCATCTAAGTAATTTTAAATCTCTTCATGCTATTATTATGTTTGCGACCCTGAGTCGCCCATTAGACATACTAGCTTGAATTTCTTGCATTATGGTTTCCCTTCTAATAATATTTTCATTTCCCCTCCTACTTCACTATAATCTCACAACACTTTGATCGCACCAATTGCACACCACTAAACGCACCGAAACATGTCATCATTATGGGATATATCTCCCCATTAAGTAGACATGGCCTACTCACTTGACAAAACACACCGAAACATCTCATCAGTATGGGATGTCTCCCAGTTAGGTAGGCACGGCCTATTCTTTTTGTAGAATGCATCAAAACGTATCATCAAATGGGATATATCTCCCGATTGGGTAGACACAACCCGCTCTCTTAGTAAAATGCACCAAAACGTGTCATAAATAAGAGATGTACCTCCACTATCAACTATACACAATAGAACACACCGATAGCATAGAATATAGAACTTGGATGTCACAAAAAATGGTAAGGCAATATAGATATAAACAAAGTAGACAAAGGAGATGGAAGAGCTCAATGGCAAAGAGACTCAAAGTTGGCCTGAAGTAAAGCAACACAAGCACTCTTATCTGCTACTTTCGAAAAAGCATCACTCACATGAGCGACTACAAGGCTTGAGCTTGGCGTCTTAGGGTTGGCATCAACATCACTTGCTGATAGCATATCCACCAATCCCGCCCTACGGATAACCTCCTCTGTGCATTGTAGCCTTTCAAATAACCAACACTGGGAAGGCTTGTGATGATCGATAAACTTTGCAATAGTTTCTCCCAACTCAATTATCTTCTGTTCGACAACGAGAAGAGATTACTCGCGTGCTTCCGCCAGTTTCTCCATGGTCTGCAACCACGCTTCATGTACCCTAGCCTCCACCTCCAACTCCTCACATCTCTTTAAGAACATTTCACACTGTTAGAACCCCAAATTTAGGTTAGTTTTTAAACGCTATATCTCATTGTTTCTAATGTTCAGTCTGGCTATAAATGCTCTTTCCTCTTCTATCTTTCTCTCTCTTTTTACACAAGGATATCTTGTAACCAAGAAACCTTATCACCCATTTGATCTGCTCAATGCCTCAGATGATTAATCGTTTGCAATCTCCTCAACCTTTGAAGTTTTGCCAGGATAATAGTCTACATAAAACAAACAAAAGTAATTTATAGAAACCAGAAACATAAATAATACTTTCTAATAGAAAAGAGTATCGTGAGCCCAAGGGACATGATGGCTTCATCGTCCTGCTTGAGAGATAACTTGTTCAATTCCAACTTGGAGCAATAAAAGTTCACCCGATCTGCTATTCGACTGGCCTCACTATTGTCGATGTAACTATAGTGGTGATCACCTACACTGATCACTATAGTCCCTCGTTCCAATTGTCCCCTCCACCCATCGTAAGAAGGAACATGAATGGAGGGAGGAACTATTTGCCCTTTCTAGGTGTCAGAGGAACAACAGAAGATGGCCCTACACTGGGCTCTCTCACCAAGTCGAGACGAATGCCCTCGGAGTCACCGGGGGTATGTTTCTCGGCCTCCTTTTCCTCCCTTGTTATCTCTTTTTCAACACTCTCAGCATCCTCCCCTTCCTCTATGACCCTTGCGTTGTCCTCCTTGGCATTCTCTGATCCCTTTTCTCTGGCATTCACCTCTTCCGTCGCCAAGATAATAAGACCCAATACGGAAGGGCAAAGGAGACATCCCCTAAACCCGCACTCAATGGCCATACGGCCCTTATTCAGGGAGCCCTTGACAAACGTATGGAGCTTAATCCTTTGTTCTCTCCCATGCCTTTGCCAGACAAATTTGGAACCCCCCCCCCCTCCCTCCCCCACGACCCTGGAATGGTGTCACATGATCCCCCCCCCCCCCCCCCCCCCCCCCCCCCACCCCGGTCTCTACGCTTGCGATCTTTATAAGATCACCCCCCCGGGAGAGGAGATGACTAATCTTATCTTCAGAAAAAACCCCCCCCCCCCCCTCCCCCCCCCCCCCAACAAACCAACCAACAAGCATCTTACCCAAAACCGGAATAGGGGGCTGTTTTTTCACAATCGATTCGCGTTGGGAAACCCTCCCCCCCTTGGTCAAATCCCTATTCAAAAACTCCATGAAGAAATTCTTGTATATTCAGCTTTTGTCGATAGTCTCCTTGTAAAAAAATTCCATCTCGACTCCGAGTGGGATTGTAAGCAAAACTAACCTCCTAAAGAACCATCACTACCACACCTTTTTAGTGGAAACACAGACGCAAGGATCTTAAAGTCAAAACTAAGGAAAAAAAAACCCCCCCCCCCCAAAAAACACCACACAAGAACCATATCCTCTAAAATATATATAACTAAACAAGTACGGGGCAATAGGACCCATATATGGTACTTTCTGACCATATTTGACATATTGTTTGTACATCAGAACATGACATTCCGATGCCTCATTAGCCCTATCCTCACGTAGCACATGATGGTGTGCCCCCCCCCCCCTTTTCCCCCCCCCCTCCCCCCCCCCCCCCCCCTCCGCATGTGTTACTATTGTTGATTCCATGGTGAGCACGTGACGACGAACTCTAAGCCATTTCGGCGCCCCAGTGTCCCCCCAACCCCCTCCTTTCAACTCTAAAGTTGCCTTACTACACAAGAGGTAAAACTTACAAAAGGTAAAACACGATAATGCAGCCCCCCCCCCCCCCCCCCCCACAAAAACACTAAAAAAAAAAAAACGCCGAAATAGCACGTGCCACATTCAATGCTCTACACTAATATTTTTTCGAATTCGTCCCCCCCCCCCCCAACCCCCCCCCCCCCAAGCCGTTGGGAGTAGAGGGCAAGTGATGGAACATGACTCAAATGTCCATTATCATTTGAGATCCGCCCCCCCCCCGGCGGAACGTACCAATGTACAAAAAATTATATATATCACCCCCCCCGGGGGAAACCCGACGCACCCTCTCGGTATCTACTAATTGATCCCTCCGATACGTATCTTTACCATTTTATAAACTAAGGTAATCATCAAGTTCCCCCAAATATATGTGAAACACTTTTTGATGGTATTTTGCAAGTCTTATCATCTAGAAATCCAAAAATCACTCATTCCGTTCTAGTCAGCAGAGATACTATCTGTGAAACGAAACTCACCTCCAAAACTTTAAATGTTGAATTATGTTGCCGGCGTTTTTTTTTTTTTATACCCTTTTTTTTTAAATTGCCAAATAATTTCAGCATAGCTATGGATAAATTCTATATTCTTTTCCCCCCCCTTTTTTCCTTTTTAAATTCCTTTTTTTTTTTTCCTTTTTTTTTTTTAAAATTCCTTTTCCACACTCATATAACCCCCCCCCCCCCCCCCCCCCCCCCCCCCCCCTCACCCCCCCCCCCCCCCAAAAAAAAAAAAAAAAAAAAATTTATAAAAAATATTACCCCAAACAATACATTATTACTGATGGTTTATATTATAAAGAAATCTTTATAATTTAAAAATTACTTTTTATAACAAATTTTTGGATGAGGGATTTTGATGAAAAAAAGGAGGAAAATTGAGGGTTTTTAAAGAACCTATCCACGTTTAGCAAAGCAATTAATTGGATGGGAGGGAGAGGGAGGGTTTTTATGAAACCCTCCAAACTCAGTTTTTTAATTTCACCAAATCGATAGGTTTTGGAGGGGAGAGATTCCACTTTAAAATTATAAATGCTAAATTTACTTTTATATCCTCTATTTTAAAACTCTAATAAAAACAAACAAAATAAAATAATAAATTTGTATACTTTTTTATTGTATTCCCTCTCTTTTCCTTATCTAATCAAATATGATTTTTTATTTTACTTTCCTTTTCCGTCCTTTCCCATCACATATTGTGTTATCAAACATGATTTTTAATTTTACTTTATTTTCCCATTATTTCCCTTCTGATGGGACGTAGTTCAAGAATCAGACCAAAAGAGTCAATTCTCCAAAAGTCCACAAAAAGGGCCTGCCGATCAGTATTTAACGTCTACAACAACAATCTACCAAGGGCCATAGCCGCCCCGATCGATCTACTAAAGGGCCTTAGTCGCCCGGTTCTACCAAATGATAAAGTCTCAGTTGTCTCGTTAACCGATTAGAAACATTCTCCTCTTTCAATTAAGCAAACGTCAGTCCTCTAACCAGACGAGTCTCGAAAGACCCTTTATCGGTTGAGCAACCGAACGAATGGCAACACCCCTGTCGATTAAAAAGGGGAAGGTCAGAACTTCCTTGATTCCAGCTTTTTATTCCGTAACAGCAATTTCAAAATCTTTCAGATAAGCAAAGCATCCCTCCCGAAGAAGAACGTTTTCCGATATATGGGAATCGTGATCAATCCGTAATATTGACTTCTGAGATTCCCAGATCAGTTTGATAAGGAATGTATGGTGAAAGTCTCTCAATGGCGCACGACTCTCACAGGTATAAGAGATCTCAAAACTCTCGACATCAGCTATACTCTCTAGGCCTAACACAGGAGGCATATAGAACACATAGAACCATATTCTCTCAATTCTCAGTCTGTTTCTTTCAAACGAAAACCGCTCTTTACTGACTTGAGCGTCGGAGTCTCCCTTCCGGAGTATCCTCCAGCGGTTTTTGCAGGTGTATCCACCAACGGCAGTTACTGTTCAAGTCATGAAGGAGCCGATATCTGTGGAGCCATAACCCACCTCCATCAGATTGACGCCATCTGTGGGAAACAGATTATAGTAATTCCTGTTGCAACAATCATGCCTTCGAGAACCAAAGCGTCCTCAAGAGCCGTCCCTCCTGTTGAAGGGCGAACTGCCACACTCTCTGAAGTCATTCCTCTCGCGGCGCCTGATCCAACCACTCACGATCAGGCAACTCCCATGAGATCACCTCATCAAGGACGGGCCTTACAACCCGCACTCCCTGTCCAACCCATGGTCGACCCTATTCCAGAGCGAGTCAATCGCCCCCAGATGGAAAGGCTGGAATCCAAACTTCAGGATGTGAGCAGACAGCTGGAGGACCTTAGTCGCACCCTCAGACCTGAAGTCCAATCATCCGTTGGGGGATCTAGATGCCCCCAGCAACGACCGTTACCCCCGCGTGGGGAAGCTTATGAAAACTCCAGACCAATCCCTGATGATCTTCGAAAGCAAGTCGAGCAACTGGTAGCCGAGGAACTAAAGCGAGCCAACCCCCAGGGAGATCAAAGCCCCTCTTATTCTTATGCTTCACCGTTCGACTCCAAGATCTCCTCAGAGCCTATGCCTCGCAACATGCTCCTGCCTCCCATGGAGAGATACAATGGGATGACAGACTCCCAAGATCATATAGCCCATTTTATAACCGTGATAATCTCCAGAGACATGCCCGACGCAGCCATGTGCAAGTACTTTCCCACTAATCTCTCGGGAAATACACTCACTTGGTTCAATTCTCTCACACCATTGAGTATAAAGACCTTCTCCCAGTTACGTGAACAGTTTGAGTCACTTTTTGTGATAAGTAGGGGAGTCAAGAGGAAGTCCACCGCCTTGCTATCACTACACCAAGGTAAAGAGGAATCCCTAAGAAATTTCCTAAAAAGGTTCAAGGAAGAGATGATGAGGGTCCCTTCTTTGAATCATTCAATCGCATTAGCTACGCTATTAATGGGCTTACGACCCTCCAATATGAAAATGTCAATCACAAAGAAACCCCATGCTACCATCCAAGAATTTTATGCTCGAACCGAAAAGTACATTGTTGCCGAGGACACTGAAGCATCCGATCATAGAAGAGGTCGGACTGCCCGTAAAGAATGGAACCAATCACCCCACAGGTCTCCGCCCAGGAGAAACCAGGCAAAATCTCCGCCTCCAATGAGATACAACAACTATACCCCGCTGAGTAAAACCCCTGGTCGGGTCTTAGCCTTTATCAGGACAAGTCATATGTTCAATGGCCCTCACGGTCAACCGAGGATGATTCCAACAAAGACAGAATGAAATATTATCACTTTCATCATGACTACGATCACACAACCGATGATTGCAAGAAACTAAAAGACGAATTGGAATTCCTAGTACGAGAAGGAAGACTATGGGAGTTCGTCGCCAGAAGAGAAAGAGGTCCTTCCGCCAGTCATCGGCGTGAACCGCCACAATACAACCAAGAGGAAGAACACCAAGCTGCTCGACCCCCGATGGACCAAAGGGATCAGGTGATTCTTCAGGTCCGCAATGGACCAACAGAAAACGAGGCCAGGCGCCTAGTCACACCAATTTTCTATTGCCCAAGCGCGATTCCCTCTATACCACAAGAAATCCTAGCAGCGAGCACCAACAAACAACAAGGTGAAAAAATGCTGGTCATCAGTTTCACCGACGAAGATCTCACTGGGATCGACCCGAACCGGCACGATCCCTTTGTTATAAACGCCAAAATTGGACAATTCGAGATTCGGAGGATCTTCGTCGATCAAGGAGCCGGTTGTAATCTCCTATATTGGGATGCTTTTGGACGAATGGGATTCACTCCTGCCGATCTTCAGCCCCACGCGGGCCCAGTTAAAGGACTCTCGGGTGAGTGGATATATCCCGAGGGTATTATCTCTCTTCCGATCACCCTCGGAACACCCCCTAATCATGCGACGACTCCGTCATGTTTAATGTGGTAAACCTCCCTTCGCTCTACAACGTCATCTTGGACAGACCAGGTCTAAACACCTTGGAGGCTCTGCCTAGCACCAAGCATATGAAAATCAAGTTCAGAACATCGACGGGGATTGGGACTCTATCATGTGAGCTGGAGCCTTCTACTTCCGCTCCTAAATAGTCATTGGATTTTATTGCTAGTATTTTTCTAAACTGCAAGGGTATTTCCTGTGTTCTTAAAGTCACTTATTAACAGACCTTTTGCATCAACCATTTAGAAAATTCCTATCACTCGGAGGGCCTCAGTCGCCTAGAATCTATCGATCGTACACGTCGTCAAGAGGGGATGTAACTCCCCAAACGGGTGGACGCGGGCCAACCATTTAAAAAATTCATATCGCTCAGAGGGCCTCAGTCGCCCAGAATCTATCAATCGTACGCGTCGTCAAGAGGGGATGTAACTCCCCGGACGGGTGGACACGGCCCAACCATTTAAAAAATTCCTATCGCTCGGAGGGTCTCAGTCGCCCAGGATCTATCGATCGTACGCGTCGTCAAGAGGGGATGTAACTCCCCAGACAGGTGGACGCGGCCCAACCATTTAAAAAATTCCTATCGCTCGGAGGGCCTCAGTCACCCAGGATCTATCGATCGTACGTGTCATCAAGAAGGAATATAACTCCCCAGATGAGTGAACACGGCCAAACTATTTGAAGATTCCCTATCGAACAGAAGGTCTCAGCCGCTTGGCCCCTATAGATCATGTACTTCACTAAAGAGTGTGGAAAACAAAGAAGATGACTTTTATCCAAAAAAATACAAAAATTTCTCATTAAATGAACAGAGGCCACTTAGTACAAAAACTCGAGGAGAAGTTTTACGGTCGGATTTCGAGTAGCAATCTCTTCTTCGGTCAAAGCCTCACTTAGACCCATACTACGGATTATCTCTTTGGCGCATTTTAATCTCTCGGCTAGTTTACGATGGGAATCCCTCTGGATGATAGCTTCCCTTGAGCGGGACTCCTCAAGCTCCGCTATCTTACATTCCGCCGTTCAAAGAGACTTCTCACGAAGCTAAGCCAACTTCTTATGCACCAGAGCTTCTGATTTCAGCCTCTCGCATTGCCCATGGCACCGAACCAATTCCAATCGAAGGGATCTCAACTCCTCTTCCTTCTGACTAAGTAGAGCACCAGGTATGTTTTCAGTCACCAAAAACTCTCCTCCCCGAAGGGAGACTGATTCCCATAGACGAGCCAACTCAGAGAGTCGTCCCTCTAAGTGGCTTATTACCTGTCTCCCATGCTATCCCTGAAATCGAGCAAGGGCCATGGTCTACGAGGAAAACCAAATTAACAAATGATAAAAGAGGGATAAGAATTCTGGAGACGCAAGGAGAATATTACCATCAAGCCTAAGGACTCAAAGGCTCCGCCGACCTGTTCGTAAGACATTCTATGAAGGTCAAGCTCACAGCGATGGAAGTCAAATTGCCCAGCAATGCGCTCCGCTTCTGCCAGATCGATATAGCTATACTGCATATCTCCAACACAAACAGCAACGGTTCCATGCTCTTTTGAGTCTTTCTTTCCATCGAAGGACCGAACAGGGATAGAGGACAAAGAGGATGCTCCCTCAGGAACTTTACGTTTCCCCTTGCGAAAAGGCCAGACCGGAACAGTAGAAGAAGGTCCCACCATTCTGTCCCTTGCAGCTCAAGAAGCATATGTTCTCGCTCCAGCATCAAGCAAAGGAAGATCTCTGACTCTTTCTATCAGTGTAGCGGCTATCGAGTCCAGGCACTTGGATGAAGCCCCCAGTACAGACGGGAGCAAGGAAGTCCCCCTCCGTTTCGCCGAAGAGGATGGCGACCCACGAAGGATCCCAGTCACCCCTGAAGAAGACTTAAGAAGGGCCTCAGATGTCCCCGGATCCTCCTAAAGAGGTCTTTTAGCACTATGACGAGTCAACTTGTCAACAGTGACACTTTCTAACAAGACGTCGTCAAGATGACTCAAAGAATCGACTAATTCGATTTTCGCTCTCCCCAACAGAAGGGACCGATCAATTTTTCTCTTTTCCCCGATCAGTAAACCCGCCAGGGACAACATCTGGTCGTCCAGTAAAGACTCGACCCATATGCTCCGACCGGTGGTTTTGTAATAACCGCTAATCGACCGAATAAAACAGCCGTGTTTTAAAGTGGTCGGGGGTTTCAACCCTACATTGGGCACCTCATCAACCTTGGGAAGTTAGGGCATGCGATCTCTGTCCAAGAACTCGACAAAAAAGAACTTTTGCATCCAACTTTTATCGATGGACTCATTGTAGAAAAATCTCCAACCGGATTTGGGTCGGGTCTGTAGCTTGTACCACTCTTTGGTCGGCCCGTTACTCCCACACCGCATCAGGATAAAATTCGAAGATAATATATCAAAACCAAAACGAAGACGACAAAACTCTAATGAGGAAGTCACCGCAATCACTAACCGCCGGGCGCTAGGAATCAAGAGAGTCGGGAATATGTTCCACTAACGCAGAATCTCAGAAAAAGGACCCGTATTTGAAACCTTCAAACCGTACTTGACCGATTGAAGATATATTGGCACACAGTTTTCTGGTGCCCTGTTAGCCTTATCAACCTCTGTTGCAGACAACAGAAAATAATTGTCCCCAACAGCATCTCGGTTTGTACTTCTTGGAGCTCTTATGCTGACATGGAGCTCGTAATATCACCAATGTTAGCAAAAGACTGAGGAACAGACATCTTTGTCACCGGTAATGGCTCTTTGGCAGAAAAAGAGACAGAGAAATGTGGAAGAGATGGAGAAAACTATGGGATATGCGATAAATGGTTTACTAAGACCGAAGCGACAGCGACCGTATTAAAAGACCCTCGAACTTCCAATTTAAAATCATAACTCATGGCACTTCTTTCCAAGAAAACCACAAGTCAGAGGCAAATGATGGAAAGTAATTCAAGACCCATACCAAAAGAGTCAATTCTCCAAAAATCCACAAAAGGGGCCTGCCGATCAGTATTTAACGTCTACAACAACAATCTACCAAGGGCTATAGCCGCTCCGATCGATCTACTGAAGAGCCTTAGTCGCCCGGGTCTACCGAATGATAAGACCTCAATTGTCTCGTTAACCGATCAGAGACATTCTCATCTTCCAATTAAGCAAATCTAACCGGACGAGTCTCGAAAGACCCTTTATCGGTTGAACAACCGAACGAAGGGCAGCACCCATGTCAATTAAAAAAGGGAAGGTCAGAATTTCCTTGATTCCAGTTTCTTATTCCGTAACAGCAATTTTAAGATTTTTCAGATAAGAAAAGCATCCCTCTCGAAAAAGAAGGTTTCCCGATATATGGGGATCGTGATCAATCCGTAATATTAACTTCCGAGATTCCCGGATCAGTTTGATAAGGAAGGTAGGGTGGAAATCTCTCAACGGCGCACGACTCTCACAGGTATAAGAGATCTCAAAACCCTCGACATCAGGTACGCTCTCTAAGCCTAACACAAGGGGCACACAGAATACAGGGAACCATATTTCTTCAATTCTCAGTCTGTTTCTTTCAAACGAAAACCGTTCTTTACTAACTTGAGCGTTAGAATCCCCCACCGAAGTATCCTCCGGCGATTTTTACAAGTGTATCCATCAATGACGGTTACTATTCGAGTCATCAATGAGCCAATATCTGTGGAACCATAACCCATTTCCATCACCTTCCTTTTTTGTGTCACCCTTTCTCGTGAAGTTGCTAAACACACTGTAATAATTATCATAAAAAATAATTTTTTGATAATAACCAAAAATTTGGGATAGGGAACCAATAAAGTCTTAAGAATTATCCTGAAAACATAATAAAAAACGGCTGAAGTCCGACAAACAAAACCAACCCCATTAAAAAAGGGGGGAAATGTCACCGTAAGGGAAGGAACCGCGGAGGAGCAGGCCCCGCAGAAACAAAACAGCTGACAGCGGCGGACTGATGAGGCAGCCATACACACACAAGAACTGTAACTCTTCGCACCGACATCGGTCGGTTGAGTGGATCAGATCGCTTGATTTTTTAATTAAAGACTCAAGTTTGGATACGAAATAAACTAGATTGAAAGATCCTCATCCTCCGTAAAGAGGTTTTCAGATAGGTCAATCCAGATTAACACACAAGAAATCGGAAAAGCCTACCCAGCAGGAAGAAAAAAAAAAAAAACCAACTCTTTGCTGTTCACTCTTCAGATCGTATCCTTACCAACTCCGTCAGACAAAAATCTCACTCACTTACTTCCTTGTCACTGTAGAAAACCTAATCCCACTCTCTCCCATGCGCGCATTATCAGCCACACGCAACGCAACGTTTAGGCTACACGTAACTACCGTTGACTAATTTCTCATTCATGTTACCGGAAACATTGTTGGCTGTTTCAAAGTTTTGCGACCAAACATTTTTCTTTTTCTTTCTTTAATATATAGTAGGAGGAGCATGCGCCTTGGTTATGGAAATAACCGTTTCGAGTCTAATAATTACAATCTTTTTTTCTTAACTTTAGATTTAGAATTCAAATTTCTATATAAATAAAAAAACAAATAACTTATTTTATATTATATTAAATAAATTAAAATTATTATTAAAATTCAAACAAACTTCTTTAAATGAAATTAACGACTCTATCTATTCATACCTTTTGCGACTAAGCAAAATATGCTTAAAAATACAGGCTTTATAAATTATATACTATAGTTTTATTAACTTGTATACAGTATTGCTATTCTATTTAAATAGTTTTGTTAGAAAAGAAGGATAAAAGAAAAAGAATGATAAAAATATATAGAATATAAATAAAGTGGATCATCTTTTTTTTGGGGGGTGAAATAAAGAGGGTTATTGATTGTCGCGGAAATGCCAAAGATTTGCTGAATTCAAGTTTTTTAAAGAAGGATAATAGACGTAATTTTAAAATTTTAACTTGATTTAAATTGAATTTAATCGAATTCAATATAATTACTGAATATTGATTTGCTTATGCTTTATCATAATAAAAAGAGGTTTTTCTTAGTTCAATTTCTCCCAATATGGGTCTTCAAAGCTGATTGATCTAGGTTCAAATCTTACGGAAGCTCAATGTTCTCGGTTCAAATCTTACAGAAGCATGATTCTACCCTTTGGTAAGGTGAATTATATTGAAATAAATGAGTAACTAAAATGAAAAGATAATGAAAAATGGAGTTGAATCTGGATTTTCCCAGAAGGCATGTTGAACCAAATGGGGATAAAAGAATTCATGATCAGCTATCTATCTGGAGTCAACCTAGGGGGATGGCTAAGAATGTCCATCAAAAGAAGTGAACTGATGGGGTCTTTTTCAAGATCTAAATATAACCAAAAACAAATCACACCTAAAATCAGGTGAAGTTCCAAATAAATTTGAAGACTTCTGTCAGCAACAAAGTTTTTGGTGGAACCAATATATTGTGAAATCAAATGTCTCTGCATTAAAGATATGAAGTTCAAAATTGCAATTTTGCCCTCTTGTAAGTGCAATTTCTTTTGCTTTGTCCCTGGATTTGCTTTATTTAAATAAAGGATATTGTAATCTATTAAATTATTCTCCGTATTAAAATTATTTTAACTCTAATTAATTTTATTAAATAATTAGAGTTATACTACAAAATAAATACTATAAAATACCTATATGTATTTTCGTTTGTTGCTCCTCTAGATAATACTCATGAATTCAGATAAATTAAATGTATTATCAGTTTCTCAATTATTTAATTTCATAGAATTTCTAATCCAAAAAGAGGATATCAAAAATTGTTTTGACTTATCTCCAATTAGCTAATGGTGTGACATAAGTTTAAAAACATACAATATGATATGAACTCAATTTTTGAATAATCAATTAGGACGAGTCATGAGCAATACCTAACATAGTTAACATATATTTCATATTGTATATGTATATTCTAACTAACCAACACTTCATATTCAATGTATAAAACTCTTGATTTATAAAGAGTTTCACTTATAATACATTAAAATACGTAACTATAATTTCGTAATTTTATCCATATATACTCAAAATTAAGAGTACATGAACTCTATATAGTTGTAGATTTCCAATTTCTATATTATAGTATATTTGAAAAAATTACTCCACATATCTTGCTCTGTGTTAGCTATCTGAACTATCTTCTATTGAATTCGAACGCTATTCAATAATCAATGTAAACTATCCCTAATTAATAGTAGAATTTCAAACCATAATATATACACAACGAAATGTTTAGTTTTACCATTTAGTTATGAATTTTACTTTAAATTAATTTAATCATAACTTATCTATTGAATGTACTATCAACCCGATCATATAAACAAATCATTTGCATTGAATCAAGAGGTCTTAATACATGCATGAATAATATAAAAATTTATTTATCTATTTGAATAATTAAATTGAAAATTATCCTAACAAACTTTCATCTGCACTAAGCTGTGGGTTGGCAAAGGTTAAAAACTTTCTAAAATTATTACTTCCATCTTTCGCATGCTTAAATTTGAATCAAAGGCCTCAATTTTCTAGGTTCTTTAAGAAACCTTAGAGTTTTCAATGATAACTATGCCAAATCTTTGTACAATCCTTGTATAGCTCCAAAATCTGATTTTTGTAAAACCAAATATGTAGTTTTTACTCTAAATAGTACTAGATATAGTTCGTAATATGTTATAGGTATTTGTCCCACCTTAGAAAATTGAAGAAAATTTGATGAATTTATAACCACCCATCAAATTTGAAACAATTTGAATTTGGTTGAAGTGGTGTGTTGAAAAGAAAATATGATTTTTATCAAATGATCCTAAATAATAATAATAATAAATAAATAATTATTTAAAGGTCAAAGATAGAACACTTGAGGCACTGGGCATTAAGAAATAAGTGTTTGTTCGGTTATTCATTTTTTATTCAAAAGACACAATTTTGAAAATTAAATAAATTTGTATCTTTTGATTAAAATGTAACTTACCAACAATGAAGTGATGCCTTTTGAATAAGTTGATGATTTTTAAAATCAAAAGGACATATTTATTGTACCATTTAAATGAAGGGATATCTCATAATTACAATCCTCCATTTTCTATAAATATTCCCTCCCACTATTGGAAAAATTCACTTCAGAATTTTCTATTATTAGCAATACAACTGCCCTTTATTTTTTTTTAAAAAAAAAAAAAATCTCTATTTCGTTTTTTAGAGAAATTTAAGATTTTGTTGTCTCAAATTTCTGTTTTAACTTATATATCCTGTAAGGAATTTGCCATCAACCCAGTTAGTAATAGAGTGGGGGTATAATTTCCTTAAAGACAGTGATCATTTCACGTGCAAATCCATTCAAATTTTGCATTTTGAAATCCATCAACTTTCCTAACATAAGGAAATTATTCTGCAATGGAGACTATTGGTTCCGATTCTGTCTTTAATAAGATGATCAATCCAAATATGTTCAAACTAAATCGTTTTGATGGGACAAACTTCACTTGTTGAAAGGATAAATTACTCTTCCTTCTTACCAAGTTGAATATTGTTTATCTCCTAAATCCAAATTTACAACCCATTCTAGAACTAAATGAAAGCGACACCGACGAAATCAGAACCCTTCACTAGAAACGTCAGGATGATGTAGTTTGCCGTAGAGGATTCATTCTGAATGCTCTATCTGATTGATTGTATAATTTGTTTGGTCCACTCAAGACCCCACAAGAAATATGAAAAGCATTGGAGATCAAGTATATTTCTGTAAAGTAAGGTACTGACAAATTTCTTAGTATAAAATTTTTTAAGTTTCAAATAGTAGACAATAAATCTGTCTTCAATCAAGTGGATGAGTTATTAGTCTTAGTGTCTAGACTTAATGTTTTAAAAGTAGAAATGTCTGAACAATTACAAGTGGCTGTAGTGATTTCAAAATTACCAACCATTTGGAACAATTATCGAAAGAAACTGTTATATACTTCTGAAGATTTTACTATAGATCAACTTCTAAAATATATTCGAATTGAAAAAGAAACTCAAAATCGTGAAAATAAATATGTTTTGAAATATGAAAGTAAGATAAATCATGTCGAGTCTAGCACTAAGAATGGAGGAAAGAAAAGAAAACATGACAATATCTCTAAAGATGAACCTAACAACAACAAGAAAATAAGTTATGTTTTTTCTATGGAAAGAAAGGCCATTTTAAAAAAGAATGCAGATTCTACAAGAAACAGAAATTAGAGGAAAACACTGGGAACAATAAGGCAAATATGGTTGAACAGTAGTCTAGCATTGCAGAAATTATTGTCATGATTACAAGACTCAATATCAGTATGGTTACAGAATGTAATATGGTAGTAATAGGAAAATCTTTTAATTGGTGGTATGATTCCAATGTTTTTGTGCATGTTTGCAACAATAAAGATCTTTTCAAAGATTGCATAGTGGAAACAAGGATGAAAAGATTCTTATGGGGAATCATGACATAGCCAAAGTTATGGGAAAAGAAACCGTCAAATTGTAGTTTATTTTAGGAAAGAAATTGATCTTGACAAATATTTTCCATGTTTCGAATGAGAAAAAAATCTGATTTCTGGAAGTTTACTTTGTAAGAAATGGCTGAAAGTTGTCATTGAGACAGAAAAACTCATTGCATCTAAAAATGGTCTATTCATAGGAAAAAAATATTCGTGTGATAATATGTTCAAATTAAGTATCAATAAAGTTAAAAGTTTTGCTTATATTATTGAATTTTCTTTTGATTTATGACATGTATGTTTATCCCATGTTAATTTTAATTCAATTAAATTTATGTCTAGATATGGTTTTATCTCTTATGCTAATAAAGAATCTGAAAAATGTGAAGTATGCATATATATATAATGCGAAATGACCAAGAAACCATTTCTAAAAAATGAAAAGACTTCAGAATTACTTGAACTTGTGCATTCTGATATATGTGAATTAAATGGTCATTTAACCAGAGATAGTAATAGATACTTTATAACTTTCATAGATGACTATTCCAGATTCACTTATATTTATTTGATGAATAAAAGGATCAATTATTTGAAATGTTTAAATATTATAAAGTCTTAATAAAAAATCAATTGAAAAAGAAAATTAAAATTACGAAATGATCGTGGTGGGAAATATTTTCCAATTGAATTTTCTAATTTTTGAGAGGAATATAATTTGATTCATCAAACAAGTGCACCGTATACCCTACAACAAAATGGTTTGGCAGAAGGAAAAAATAAAACATTAGTTGATATGGTTAATTCAATGTTAATACATGCCAAATTACTAACAAATTTATAGGGAGAAGTTTTATTAACGGCCTATCATGTACACAACAAAATATCTTTAAAGAAAACAAAAAGTTCTCCATACAAAACTTTGAAAAAAAGGAAACCAAATTTGGGCTATTTGAGGGTATAAGGCTACATTGCCTATTATAGAGTTCTGGATCCAAAAAGGACAAAACTAGATTCTAGAGCCCTTAAAAGTGTTTTGTGGGATATGTTAAAATTTCAAAAACATATAAATTGTTGGATTTGGACTCTAATATAATTATAGAGTCAAGAGACATTGAGTTTTTAGAAACTACGTTTCTTGGTGATCGAATTGTGAATCCATAATCAAATGAAGAAATTCCTTCTCCCACTTTGGTGCAGGATACTATTGTACCACCCAATTCTTCATGTAAACAAAAGTTAATTGATTTATTCGCTGATCCTAGAAGAAGTAAAAGGGTGTGAAAGGAAAAGAACTTTGATTCTGATTTTATTTCTTCACAAGTACTAACATTCTTGGTTGAAGGAAATAGAACTGAGATACTAAATAAAATACCCATCATATTGCATTTTGAAGAATATCCTAAAATATATAATGAAACATTAGCTTCAAGGGATTTTACTTTCTGGAAAGAAGCAATAAATGATAAAATGAGTTTTCTTTTAGCAAATGGTATATGGGTGTTAGTAGATCAACCTCCTGGTTTAAAACCAATTGAATGTAAGTAGATATTTAAAAAATATATATATAACACTGACAATACTATGCAAACTTTTAAGACAAAACTAATTATTAAAGGTTTCAGACAAAGGAAGAGATAGATTATTATGATACATATGCTCTTGTTGCCAAAATTACTTCTATAAGAGTGTTGTTTGCTTTAGTATCAATCTATGATTTATATGTCTATCAAATGGATATTAAAAAAGCATTCTTAAATGGTGATCTTGATGAATAGGTATATATGGAGCAGTCAAAATGATTTGTCCTTTCTGGTAATGAAAAGAAATTTTGTGAATTAGTAAAATTTTTGTAAGTTTTAAAATAAGCTATGAAGCAATGGCATGAAAAATTTGATAGTGTGATAATGTCAAATGGATTTAAACATAATAGAGTAGATATATGCATTTATTCTAAATTCACTAAAGATTTTGAAGTGATCATATGTCTTTATGTGGATGACTTGCTAATTATCGGGACTAACATGCAAAGTATAAATGATATTAAAAGGTATCTGACTCAACAATTCTAAATGAAATATTTGGGAGAGGTAGATACTATTTTAGGAATCAAAATTAAAAAATATAGTGTGGGTTATGCTTTGTGTCAATCACATTATATGGATAAAATACTTTCAAAATTTAACTACTTAGTAATTAAAGAAATTAATACCCCTTTTGATATTTCTAACAAATTGTTGAAAAATTCAGGAATGTTTATTAGTCAATTAGACTATACTAGTACAATTGGTAGATTGATGTATACTATGGATTGCATTAGGCTTCACATTGCTTTTGCAGTATGTAAACTTTCAAGGTTTATACATAATTCTAGTGCAGATCATTAGAGAGCCATTAAAAAGGTTCTTGACTTTCTTAAAAGAACCAAAATTTTGGGATTATTTTATAACAAATTTCCTTCCATATTAGAAGGTTACATCGATGCTACTTGGATAACTAGTGTTTAATGACAACAAATCAACGTCTAGTTGGATATTTAAACAAGGTGAATGAGCAATTTTTTGGATCTCTAAGAAACAAACGTATATTACTCATTCGACCATGGAGTCAGAACTTGTCACATTAGTAGCAACAGGTAAAGAGGTGGAATGATTGAGAAACTTGTTGTTAGACATAAAGTTGTAGTCACAACCAATGTTAACACTCTCTTTACATTGTGATAGTTGCAATATGTAAACTTTCAAAATTTACACATAATCCCATGCAGATCATTGGAGAGCTATTGGAAGGGTTCTTGACTATCTTAAAAGAATCAAATTTTTGGAATTATTTTATAACAAATTTCTTTTGGTATTAGAAAATTACACTGATACTAGTTGGATAACTAGTATTAACGACAACAAATCAATATCTAGTTGGATATTTAAACTACATGGAGGAGTAATTCCGTGGGCCTCCAAGAAACAAACGTATATTACTCATTCAACCATGGAGTCAGAATTTGTTACATTAGTAGCAGCAGATAAAGAGGTGGAATGGCTAAGAAATTTGTTGTTAGACATAGAGTTGTGGTCATAACTAATGTCAATAGTCTCTTTACATTGTGACAACGAAGCTATTATGTCTAGATCATTTAACAAATTTATAACGATAAATCTAAACATATTGTTTTAAGACATGAATTTGTTAGAGTAGATATGTCATCGGGCCGGGCTGAGCCCCGTCCGATTGGGATACGGTTCTAGGAACTGCGAGTCGGGCTGGCTATGGTTCCTAGGCCAACCCGGGCCGTGCCGGGTCGGTTCCAAAAAAAATTATTTTGGAACCGGCCCGACTCGATGAACCTGAACCGATGTGCTGGGGCCAGGCCGAGCTTGGCCTAGTTTCAGGTTTTTTTTTTCATTTTTTTTCCTCTATTTGATTTTAGGGTGTTATGATATAAAATAAAATAGTAGTAACTAAAATAGTGATAAATATAGGTTAATTAGTAGTAATATAATAGTAATATAGTGGTAATTTAAAGTGTGATGAGTTTAGAGTAATTAATAGTAATATAATGATGGTAGTGATAAAAATACAAAAGAATAAAAAAGAAATAATAAAACAAAATAATAAAACACAAAATAATTAAAAAAAAAAAAAGAAACCAATAAAAAAAAAACAAAAAACAAGAATAAACATGGAGGGGCGGCTCCACCGACAATGGAACCGCCCTCATATTTTTAACTTTTTATTTTAATTTTTAAATTTTTTTGTTTTTTTTATTAGTTTTTTTTTTTTATTCAAGCCGTGACACTTGATACTTGAGTTCAATCTCTTGTTGTTGTTGCTTTTTTTTTTTTTTTTTTTTTACTTTCTTATTGTGATTTTTTTCTTCACTTTGTATTTTTTTATGAAAATTCATTTTTTACGAATAAATAAATAAAAAATTAGAGACATAAAATTTTTAAAGTGGTTCCACCAAATTCGATATACGTCCACTACCAAACTCTTCATTTGGATTTTAAAATCCACTAATTTTTTATGGTTATATTATATTGATTTTTACACAAGTTTAATTTTTTTTTTAATATTTACATAATGATTCTTATAAAAGAAATAAATTATACTTCTTCTTCTTCTTCTACTTTTTCTTCATCTTCTTCGGAAGCCTTGATAATACCTTTCATCATTTTATCCGTATCTCTCCAATCTTTAATGCAAATTAATGCTTCCAAAGTATCGTCTGCTAAATTTATACGCTCGTTGGTTAATACTCGACCCCTGCACTAAAAGCGCATTCCAATGGCACTGTGGATAGTAGAGGGGTTAGTATATCTTTGGTCACTTGGGCCAAAATTAGATAGTATATCTTTGGCTACTTGGACCACTTGGTTAATACTCGACCACCCTGTACTAAAAGTACATTCCGATGGTACTGTGGACACCGGAGGGGTTAGTATATCTTTAGCCATTTGGGCCAAAATTAAATAGTATAATAAATTATTTCTCCACCAATCTAATATATCAAAAAAATCATTATCATCGAAACCTTCTAACTTAAGTGTTTGTTTATATAAAAGTAATTCATTAAATATTGATGAAATTTTTTTTTTGTTTTTTTCCCAGACATATGCAAAGGATTAAAATAAATTGAAGATGATCTAATTATTATATTAGTACTACTACTACCTATATCACTAGTATTTAAATTATTATATTGTTTTTCATATAATTCAAACATGGCTTTTAAAGTATTAGATATTTGTTGTTTTAAATGTTATTGACTAATATATATTTCCGTTGGAAAAGTTTGTGTAAAACAATCTATTAACATTTTAACAACTTCAACTTTAATACGTGAATCTAAAGCACTTACTATTAAATACAAAATAGGAATTTTTTCATAATATTTTAAAATTTTTATTTTCATTAAATCAACAATGTCACTAAACTTATCTTCTTCTTCAAATTGAGTAAATACATAATAAATTTTACAAAGATTAGATAACATTAAATGAGTTGTTGGATAGTAACTTTTAGAAAATAAATTTGTACATGTATAAAAAATTTCTAATAATTTAGTTAATGTAGTTGCAAAATTAAAATCAGTATTATCAATAAAACCAAATTTATAATTAGAATTTATAAATTCAACTAAAATATTTCTAAAAGAAAGTACTCCTTGTAACATATCATAAGTTGAATTCCACCTAGTATCACATTCTAATTTAAATTTTTTGAATTTTTTATTATGTAATTGACATATTTATTTAAATTCTTGAGTTTTTGTCGAAAAATTTCTAATTTGATAAATCATGTCACGAATGAGTTTTAAAACTATTTCTGTCATTTGTGATCCATCTCTAACACATAAATTTATAATATGATATACACATCTAATATGAAAAAATGTTCAATCTAAACAAGTTTTTATAATTTGTTTTAAAATATTAAGTGTATTAGTATTAGCCGAAATATTATCAAAAGATATAAAAAAATTCTATCACTAATTCCTTATTCATTAATAACATTAGTAGTTACTCTAGATATGTGAAAACCGTTATATTGATTATCTAAACATTGAAAATCTAATATTTTTTTTTCTAAAACCTATGAGTTATTAACCCAATGACATGTTATTACAATATAATATTCTTTTTTATATTCATTTTTCCAAGTATCCAAAGTTAATGAAAATTTATATTGACTACCCATAAATTTTGCAATTATGTCATCTTTTAATTTTGATAACGATCTATTGACCTTCTCCTAACGGATGCTCTACTACTTTTTTTATAATCCGATTGTAAATATTTTTGAACATATTTTTCAAAAATGGGAAATGCAACTATACTAAGTGGTAATTCTTTTTTAGTCATCCATTCTATTTGACCAATTTTTTCTTTATCCTCATTATATTTAAATGTACCCATGATATTTTTTCCCTCAGTGGTTATTTGTGTTTTGTTTGATTGAGATAATTTATCTTGATAATCTCTAACAAACTGTCTTTTAAATTTTCCTACTCCCCAACTCTTCAAAATTTTATATTTTTTATAACAAATTTTACTATTTGCCTTTTGCTCTTCAATATTTTTAATAAAAAATTCTCATACATTAATATCATCTTTTTTAGTGTGTGTTATTAGGTTGAGTTTATTCTAAAAGATTTTCAATATCTATATTTTTTGAAATTTTTATCTTAAAAAAATGAAAATGGGGGGAGAGGAGATTATTGAGAATCTTGAGAAGAATTTGTTTCGGCCATTTTTTAAAAATAATTTGAGATTAATTTTTTAAAAAAATTATAAGTAATGCAAACACACACAAATAATATATATTATGTAAAAAAAAATTAAAAACAGAAAAATAATAAATGTACCGACTTGACGAAGATCGTGGTTGCTTTTCGTCAAATTTTGAATTGAACTCCCAATTTTGAAATTTTGTCAAATCTTGATCAATGTTGTCGGGGGTGGTGGTGGAAATGGTAGAGTTGAAAATGAAATATGAAAATTGTAAAAATGATGGAAATGAAAATGGTGAAAATGGTTAAATTATGAAAATGGTGGAAATAGAAAATGTGAAATTGTGGAAATGTGTTGAATGTGATTTGTGGAAGATGGAAATAGTAGTGTAGAAAATTGAAATTGTATTTGAGAGAGTGTAATAGTATTGAGAGAATACGAATATAAGAGAGAATATGAGATTTTATTGTGAGGATTTTGGAAATAAGATGTAACCTATTTATAGGAAAAATTTTTGACATTTTGGATCAAAATACCCCCCAAACTAGCTGTTTTATAACTGTTGGAGGGGTAAAATGTTAAAAATTCAAAAAAAAATGCAACCATTGGAACCGGCAAGGTCAGGTCGATTCCAACTAGTTGTTGGAACCGGCGGTCCGGTTCCAGCCCTGGTCCGGTTCCATGCTGATCTCGGCCCAAGGTCGGGCCGATTCCCGATTCCAAAAAGCAGTGAACCGGACCGGCCTGCTATTGGAGCCGGGCCGGTCCAGTTCAAGTTTACTGTTCACCCGGTCCAGTTCCCAGGCTGAGCTTTTTTGGACTAACTAGGCCAATTTTTGGGCCCAACCCGGTCTAGTTACATCTATATGTTAAGCAATTGATTTTTTATGACATCCTAACAGTTGCCTATAAAAGATCTAGTAACAATCTTGCTGACCCATTAACCAAAGGACTCTCGAGAGATAGATAAAAAAGTACTACAAGTGAAATGAGTTTAAGGCAGTTTTATTTTATCATCGATAATAGAAATCTTACATTTCTTATTATTTAGCAATTCTAAAGATTTAAAAGGTAATAACAAATTACTCTAGTGATAAATAGCAAGTATTGAAACTTTTAATGTTTAGGAAAAGGGGGTGAATAATAATTCTTTTTAATTGAGTTTTGTTCAGTTCAAGAGTAAGGAAAATCTAAATTTGAGATTTTTCAAAATTCACCTATATAAACATAAGAAGTGGTGCCGCTTCTAATAAATTTTGAGAATAAACTTTATAAGTGTTTATGAATTCAAGAGATAGCACACGACCATATTATGATGTCAAAACTCATGGTGAACATGTTAGAGATTTGTAAGGAATTATGAGTATTACATTTTCTAATTTTGTTATGAAAAATTGAGTTTTAATAATTATTCACCAGACAAGATTTTGAAAAGATTAATACTAACTTTAGGTTTAAGTCGAGAGACACCTATTGTAGAAATAATTCTAAAAGAAATTGTATTGCTAATGATATTACAAACTAAGTGGGAGGTTGTTATAAATAGTTTGTTATATGTTGTAGATGTTTGTTTTACATTGGAAAGTTGAAAAAAAATTGATGGATTTATAACCCATTAAATTTGAATCATTTGAATTTGGTTGAAATGGTGTGTTGGAGAGAAAATGTGATTTTCGTTAAATAACCCTAAAAAACAATAACAATAAATAATTAATTATTTAAGGGTAAAAAATAGGGCACTTGGGCACTTGAACATTAAAATAAGTGATTGTTTGGTTATTCATTTTTTATTCAAAAGACAATTTTGAAAATTAAATAAATTGATATCTTTTGATTAAAATGTAACTTCCCAACAATGAAGTAATACCTTTCAAATAAGTTGATGATTTTTAAAATTGAAATGACATATTTGTTATGTCATTTAAATAAAGGGATATCTCATAATTCCAATCTTTCATTTTTTATAAATACTTCATCCCACCATTAAGAAAATTCACTTTGGAATTTTCCATCATTGACAATGTAGCAACCCTTCATTTTTCTAAAAAATCTTTATTTTGCCCTTGAAAAAAATTTAAGATTTTGTTGTCTCAAATTTCTGTTTTGACTAGCATATATTAGAAAGAATTTACAATCAATCCAATCAATAATATAGTGGGGTATAATTTCCTTAAAAACAGCGATCATTAAACTCAGACAAATTTTGCATTTTGAATTCCAACAACTTTCCTAACAAACAGTTCTCTTATCATCAAGAGGTCATGGTTAATCAAGAAAATCAAAGTTTTAGCATCTAATTCCTTCTTCACCATCATACTCTAGATTTACTCACTTCTGATGCTATGAACTCTTCCTTGCATGGTTTAGTGTGTGCATCCCAAAAACCTTACTCCTTCTGAACAAGTAGCATCAAATTTATAAGTTCAGGATGATGAGACATTGGGACAAATTTTCAGACTTTTCCTTGTGCTCTTCTTTTTCTATGGTTTACTTTTGCAGTCCTAAACTCCCATTTGCACAATTCTAAAAAAATAAAGTGGAGGAAGATGTATTAGATGGTGAAGCTATGGGATGATCCATCTTTCATAGGTGGAGGAACTGGGAATTTTTCGCATCAAAATCAATAGTTTGCAGTGATGACGGCTCATTTGACTTTTGTCTAGTTATTTTCTTGCTATTGGAAATTCTTTAAACTCTAAAACATAGAGAGAGAGATGTAGTGATTTGGTATAATTATATTTAAAATATGTCAAATAAGATATAATTCAATTTTTTTGAATAATGAGTTATCAATTTTTATTTTCTATTGAAGATACTTGATTAAATTATTAGACGTACAAGAAATAATCTATATGTTAACTAAACATCCTTGATACAATTCACAATTATTAGGTTTGGAACTTCAATATTGTTTAGAGAAAAATAGCATTTCTATTAATTAAAATGTGAGTTGTTTATTTTCTCCAAAAGGTTCTAAAGAGCGTTATTTTCAGACGCATCGGAGCGCGTGAACTGTGAGTATTGTTACTCGCGCTTTTCTTCCTACGCACACAAAGGAGAGGGTAAATTCGGGTTTTTGGTCGATTCTTACTTCTGTCTTCAGTTTCCTCTCTCTCACCCTCTTTCTCTCATCCTTCTCTCTCTCTCTCTCTCGGGCATCATTAGGTACTCGAGTTCTTCGCATCGAGATTGCAGAGGTCGCGAAATTGAGTAAAGACGAAGAAGAAGACGAAGAAGATGAAGGTATTCGTGAAAACTTTGAAGGGATCTCACTTCGAGATCGAAGTGAAACCTGAAGACACGGTTCGACGTCTTCTCCTTCCTCTCTTCTCTCTCTCTCTCTCTCTCTCTCTCTACTGTTTCGAATTCCTTTTTTTCTTTATTTCTTTTTAAATAAGTTGTTAACTAACTGTGTAGTTCTGGAATTACTACTGGCTAGGGTTTGGGAATTGGGATTTAATTTAGGGTTTACATTTTGTGCTGATGGTTTGATCTTCTATTCAAGAATTATGTGCGAGAGTTTGTATAGTGTAATTTCTCGGATTCTTGTCGTGATTGAATATGTAATTTGCTTGTGTTAATCACTTGTGTCTGATACTAGGATCGAATTTGGACTTGTTGGATTATCAATTGCCATAGTATTGATTTGTTTAACCTTAAACTAATCCAGTTATGGCAAAAGGATACAGAGTAAAGTTGAATTGGGCATACGTTAGTCCGAACTGTTTTCAGTGTCTTACGTATTTGATGTGTAATTGACATTAATGGACCCAAGAGGAAGAGAGATTCATATAGTATAATGATTCACTATATCGTACCTATCATATATGGTGTTGTTTGGGATTTAGTGACTTCAGGACCTTAATTGCATCATTCAAAGTGCCACTTGTAGTAATTTAACTACGAAGGACATACATCGACATGTGACTGGGACACAATCGAACAGCCATGATCCTGCATTTTTGCATGATAACATGGAACAAATCCCTTTCTAGAATTCATACATTTTGCAATTCTCAATCTACTTTGTGAATGAATTTTATTCTGATCCCTATTTATCCTCAATCAAATACTCTTTCTATAAATTGGTATGCATTATATAAGATACTATTTTCTTTGATTCTTATTCATAGAGATGTGTGTCTTCACAAATCCTTGGCGTGCCTGGGTTTTATTTTTTGGTTCTCCGGAGGAATGGTATTAATTAATGTATCATCATTCAGGTTGCTCACGTTAAGAAAAATATAGAAGCGGTTCAGGGAGCGGATGTTTATCCTGCTCCTCAACAGATGCTAATTCATCAAGGAAAGGTTCTTAAAGATGGCACAACATTGGATGAGAACAAAGTTGCTGAGAATAGTTTTATCGTCATTATGTTAACAAAGGTTCCTTCTCTGCTGCATTTTTAATTGATAGATGCCTTGTGTAGTAACTTTTATCCGACTCCCCCGTGCTTGTGTTATCTTGTCTAGATTGACCATGAGTTGGGTTGTCTAAACCAAAAGAAAAAGGCGTCTAGTTGGATGCAGTAAACATGTATGATCTTGAATTTTAAGGTCCTCTTTTAGTCATAGGCTTACTTTTAGGTTATGACATGTGATGTGATGCATTTGTGGCTTAGGTCTTTGTCCAGTAGCAGCTTCACAAACCTTTACTTATGGGGATAAGATGGTCATATTTCTCTGTTCGTTTGTGGTTGTCTTGTGTCTTGACTCAGGCTAGAAGAATTAAAATGATATTTCATGAAATTGAGTGTTTGCTTCTGTTTTCAACAAGTTTGTGTTTTTCTTTTTAATTCTTGATGAGTAGTGTGCTAAAAGCTTTTCTAGTTTTTACTAGCCATCTGCATAAAATGTCTGCTTTTTGTTAGTTTTATGGGGCCAACTCAAGAATGTGAGTAGGGAAAAGAATAAATCTCTCAAGGGTCCATTTGAATTCCAAAAATTGTGGGGCCAACTGTCACACATAATCCTCTCAGATTTGCCAATGGTATTGTGCCATGAGCTAAGATATGTGTGTTTTAAGGGCTTAAAACAGATATTTTACCAAACTGAATGTCCAAATTTTAGTTACGGTGCTCAAATTTTGTTTAAACAAACTGAATCTGCTCGCTCTAACTGTGTTTCCATGTTCAATGTTAGAACAAAAACCCCCCTGGTGAAGGCTCAACAACATCTTCAGCACCTCTGTCTAAGGTAAAATTTGATTAATTGCGTGTTCCTCCTATTTTTGCTTGCTAGAAGTACTGGTATTGAAGCAATTTACGGTAACAATTTTGATGATCTTTGCACCTTTACTTTGACAAGTTGGTGCAAATTAATGTTTTGGCTAATGTGTAGTAGCTGTTGCAAATGGGAATTTGAAGATATTGACTTTAAATGTCCTTAAGTTGGAAGAGTATCAATGAGCAAATTCCATCTTGGAGGTTGTGTTTGAAAACTCTTCTCCTTTCGTACAATCGTTGTTGGTTATGATGCTAATGTACAAGGAAGTAACACGTGCATTCGTACTATGTGAAAGATCCAGTGTATGCTCGTATTTACATAGATTTTCAATGATACTTGAATTCTCATTTAGGGGTCCCATCCCCAAATTATAAAAAAAAAAAAAAAAAAAAAAAAAAAAAAAAAAAAAGGAAAATGAAAACTGAAGATCAAGGCCTCTTGAACTCATTGTGTTGCTTGAGTATCAAACTTATTCCAACTCGACAAGACTCGTCTCAAATATGTCCTCTTTATTTCTAATCAGGCTCACATTTGCCAAATAGTCTAGGATTGCTGGTAGCAGTTCATTGGTATGACAAAGTGCAACTTAGTTTTATAACATTAAAATATTGGCTTTGGAATGTATTTCTTTACTGCAAAGTTTGATGTTTAGTGGCTTGTTCCTTTCAAGTCATTTTAACATATGAACATAGATGAAGTACCATAACCTTGATTGTAAGTATCGTGGTTCAGATGTTGGTCTGTACCGCTGAAACTGCTTAAATGTCCCATGTTCACTCAGCAGTTGATTCTTGCAATTGCTTAATCCTTGTGTTGCGTTCTTACTGTTCACATGACTTACATATGCTTCAAATCATTTTGTTAGAATGTCCTAGATTTGTTACTCATATCTTTACAGCCCAACAATATCAAAGCAACTCAGTTCTAGTGCTCAATACTGTGAATGCTATCATCATCATCATTCAGATGATGGTGCTTCATTGCTCTTGTTCCTTGCAACTTGAATATTTTGTTGTTGAAAAAGTTTGATTCTGCCAAACCCTTAAAATACCATAATTTAGACGATATTCCCATTCACTGTCTTGTCAATAGTTGCATTTTCTCCATTCCCATCCCCTTTGCGTTTTTGTTATTGCTTTCAGCATCTTTATTGGTGTCAATAATAATCGTAAAATGGTAAGGGTATTACGGTAGTTATAGTAGCTACTGCAGAGTGCATCCTAGATATTAGTAGCTGTCTGGAATGCATTGATAAAGTTTCTCCTTGTAGGCCTCACAGCCAAGTGGTCCTCCTACATCAACAACCCCACCATCAACAGCCCCCCCAGTAGCTGCAGCAACTGCTGCACCGTGAGTCTTGAGTTTCCTGATTGAATTTTTCTTTTTCTTTTTCTTTTTCTTTTTCTTTTTCTTTTTTGGTCCAATGTAACAGTAGATAATGAACGATGCGTATTTCTTTTCATTTTTCAGGCCTCCATCTATTCCTGCACCCACTCCTGCACCCCCAATGTCAACTTCGTGAGTACTTTTCCTCAAGTTGTGAACACTGTAGTTGAATAAGAAGTCATACAGTTTACAGCTCACCTGTTTATTTTGCAAAGCATGACACTTGATTCTTTAGTTTACGGTCTCTATGTTATCATTGCCTTAACATTGATAATGATGGCTGTTGAAACAGGTCTGATGTCTATGGCCAGGCAGCATCGAATTTGGTCGCTGGAAACAGCTTTGAAGAGGCAATCCAGCAAATTCTTGATATGGGTGGAGGGACATGGGATAGGGATACTGTAGTTCGTGCTATGCGTGCTGCTTTTAACAATCCTGAGCGAGCTGTTGAATATTTATATAGCGTAAGCACGTCTTTTACACCTGGAACTTGTGTTAACAGCTGTCAAACAGAAAATGATTATGCCTTTCTTTTTTTTGCGGAAATTGTTTCTTCTAGTGTTTGACAACCACAAACTTCTTTTCTTGTGCATGGCCCAGTCCTTTTACCCTAGTTGCAATTGTATAGGCTTTTTAGGATAAATTTGAAAAGTTTGCATGGCAGAATGAATATTCGCTGTAAGACGTAGTTTAAGCACCAATAATTTGTGGGAGCCAGGATAGCTTATATTAAGCATTTAACACTTTAGACTTCAGCTGGATATTGTTTGTAGCTTATTGCTGCTAACCTTTTTTCTCCCATCTCTGTCCCGTATGTAACATTAGGGTATCCCTGAGCAAGCTGAAGTGCCACTTATGGCCCGTGTTGCTGCAAGTGGACAGGCTGCTAATCCTCCAGCCCAAGCATCACCAGTCACACAGCCAGCACCTGTTACTTCTGCTGGACCAAATGCCAATCCGTTAGATCTTTTTCCCCAGGCAAGTAGTTACTTGGAAGTCATCTCCGTCTGGTTTTGCTATCTTTTGTTCTTTTGTTTTTGTCCATTTTTGGCTGATGAAATCGGGGTTTTGGCTGCAGGGAGTCCCTAGCATGGGTTCAAATCCTGCTAGTGCGAACACTCTAGACTTCCTACGCAACAGCCAACAGGTAATCTCTCTCTCTCTCTCTCTCACATTGAAATTTAGTTAATTCTTTAACAGTATTGAAATTTTTTGTTTGTTCTTTTCTAGTTTCAAGCTTTGCGGCAAATGGTACAAGCAAATCCACAAATTCTGCAGGTTCTTTTTCTTTCGGTTTTTTTGTTATCTTTACTTTCTTTTGTTAGGATATTCTCATGCTTATCTTGTTCTACAGCCTATGCTTCAAGAGCTAGGAAAACAAAATCCTCACTTGATGAGGCTTATACAAGAGCATCAAGCTGACTTCCTTCGCCTAATTAATGAACCTGTTGAAGGTGGCGAGGGGTGAGAAAATTATTCATGATGATTTTGCACTAACTGAACTCTTTGATTTCAACTTTCTTTACTCTTCTTAAAGGCTGAAAGTTTTTGTATTACATGACACAGAGATTTACTAGGGCAGCTTGCTTCCGCAATGCCACAGACAGTCACGGTCACACCTGAAGAGCGTGAAGCCATAGAACGCGTACGTTTTGCATTTTCTGCATCTTTGTTTGGCCTAGAATGTAGATCATGCTAGCTCAGTTGAAGTTTCCACTAATAATGTTGCTTATAGTCTTATTTATTTATTGACATTTGCTCCAAGCAAACTGTATTGCTGTAAGCATGTTATAAAGTCCTAAGAGTTAAATTCTGCTTGCTGACTATGTAAGCACTCTCTCCTTCAGCTTGAGGCAATGGGCTTCGACCGGGCTACTGTATTAGAGGTGTTCTTTGCCTGCAACAAAAATGAGGAGCTGGCTGCAAACTACCTTCTAGATCACATGAATGAGTTTGATGACTGATGCAACAAGCAAGGATGGTAAATTTTTTTTTTTTTTTAAGTTATTCCCCCGCCCCCCTCCTGCAACCACTCCTGTCTCCCGTCCTCCCTCTGACCTCTTCATTCACACACACTGTTGTTAGCCTCTAGTTTGGAGATTATAAATGTGAGTTTGTCTTTACCAGACAAGGGATGAACAACAAATTGTAACTTTCCTCCGTTCCTGTTTTCTTTTATTTTTCCTTTGTTAGGATCTTCTTCGGTACATATATATAAATAGTGGAATACCTGTGTATTCTCTTGTGCCACTTCCCTTTTATTCTTTAGAGAAGAAACATTATACATAATTAAGAGTAGGGTGGTAGTTCTTGTTTGGTGTTAGTTATTTAATAGTCCTGTGGATTCCTTAGTTTTGTGCCTGCATTTCTGTTTGAAATGGTTTTGCTATAGGGAATTCCCCCACGTCTCTCATCCCTGTTTGGTGTTTAATCTTATGATGAGCGGAAGTTGGTATGCCTGTGTCGTTAGGGGACGGGCATGCCAAGTGTTGGACTTGAAGCCTTGATGTTCTTTTTGATCATTTTTGTTATTTTTTTATCAAGGATAAACTTGAACCAAAAAAAAAAAAGCTACTTATACGGTATTGATGCTTGACACCCACTTGCTGCTGATTGAGTGGGATCTGTGTTCCCTAGGCATTAGAGTCGAATAGGCATTAGGATTCAAATGAGTTGGATTGAAAGGACCAAATTCTACCCCACAAAATGCTACTCTTGACTCTCTCTATCTCTCTGCATATTTCTTAGAATGGTTGTTCATCAATTCTTTTTTGACCAGATTTGTTGAACTTTAAATGGTATTGATCGAGTAGCCAACGGCTAGCTATGGAAGTCGTTTTTCACATTGTGTTTTTCGTAGACTGGTCATACCATCTATTGGATGCATGCAAATTAGATGAATTTTTTACTTTTACTTTTCTAAATGGGATTAAAAAAAAAAAAAAGTGTTCCAAAAAAAGTGGGGTGGAGATAAAAATTTGTTTAAGAGCTGTTGTCCGTACAATATTGGTGTGCATTGTGACTTCAAGACCTCTTGAAAATTTTCGAGTTTCAAATCTCATATATTGTTTGAACGAAAGGCACAAGTTATGAAGCCTGGGAAAGTAAAGCCTAAGTTGTAGCTAAAAATTGAAATAGCCTGTGAAAGAAGGTCCAGCTCGAGTTATGAAGGGCTTTGCCTGAAGAGAACAATGATGGAAACTCTGATAATGATTCTAAGGGAAGGTAGCATAGCAAAACAACTCGTCCAATCAATTATTTTTTTTTTTAATAACTTAGAAAAAGAAGAAAGGAAGATCTTTTAACAACCAATCACTTTCATTGCAAAAATGCCAAGGGAGAAAACCAAAAGGCATTTTCAGAATTTGATAAATCTCAACTAGTTTTGATGCCAAACTTGATGGAAAGGAAGGTGGAAGGGGGGAATGGTGTATCAGACGAGATAAGGGTAGAAATGGACTTATTGCAGAGAAGTAGTAAAAAGGTCAAACAAGCCACGGGTGTGGAGGAAAAGCAGACGAGGTTATCCTTTAAAGACATTAGTAGGGAGTACAAGTGGAAGAGGGGATATGGAGACCAATGAGGAGTTCGAGTTAGATTTAGAGCTAGAGAAGCTCATGGAGGAAAAACCAATAGAGACTCATCAGGGCCAAATGCCCATCATCATGGAAGAATTCGTTGATAATTAAACTTCTAGGAAAAGATATAGATTACTAGCTCATGAACATAAAGGTTCACTCAATGCAGAGATGCGAGGGGACAATAGAGTTACTAGATTTGGGAGGGGTTTTTTCCTAGTCAAATTTTCCACAAAACAGGCCTACATCTTGAAATGCAAGACACGGAGTCTATAAGGCCCAAATTTACCTAGGCTTGAAGAGTAAAGGAAAGGGTAATCTTCCAATAGAAGCTAGATAGGGTGTTGGGGAATATGGAGGTGAAGCTAGCCTTTCCTAAAATGCAAGTGATTAATCTCCCATGCCTCTATGGGGATCATAAGCCAATGATGTTGCATACTAGGATGTCATCACTGTTGAGACCGAAGAAGAAGCCTTTCAGATGGGAAGTTGTATGGTTATCTCATCCTGGTTTTGGGAAGGTTTTTAAGAAAGCTTGGGAGGGAGGTGAAGGATTCCTTTCCCAAGCAATAAAGAACACAATTGATGAGTTGAGAGTTTGGAATAAAATGGTATTTGGAAACATATTTGTGAGGAAAAAAGGTTAGAAGCCGGTCTAAGAGGCATTCAAGTTAATAGAAGTTACAGACATTCAAAGGCATTGTAGAGACTTGAGAATGAGATCCTGGAAGAATATAACAAAGTTTTAGAACAAGAAGAGTTTTTTTTTGTACCAGAAGTCAAGGGTCAACTGGCTCACTAAGGGGGATAGGAAACAAGAATTTTTCACATTACAACCAAAATCAAGAGGCACAAAAATAGAATTGTAGCCTTGTAGGTGGAAGGAGGTTGGTGTACTGACCAGAAGAAGTTGAAGGACCTCGTTAGGGATCACTTTATAGAGTTGTTCGGAGGGAGGGAAGTGTCTCCGCCTAACGCAACATTTGGGCGGAGCATTCAAAAAATTGAGGGTAGTCACCATGAGATTCTCAGTGGAGAGGCGAATGAAGAGGTCAGACATGCTGTCTTCTCAATGCAAAGTCTCAAAACTCCTAGCCCGGATGACCCGTATATTCTACTTGAAATAGTGGATCGTCGTCAAAGATTTAGTGTGTAGATTTGTCAACTTAGCTCTAAAGGAGACGTATTTCTATCCAGAGTTAGCTAATACTCATATGGTTTTGATTCCTAAGAGCAATAATCTAACGACAACCAGTGACTTCAGGCCAATTAGTTTACTCAACACAATGTATAAGGTACTAACTAAGATTCTAGTCCAAAGATTAAGACCATGGCTTCAAAAGTTGATTGGGCCACACCAAAGTATTTTTCTTCTAGGACGTGGAACTACAGGTAACATTGTTGTTTTGCAGGAGATTATCCATTCCCTTAGTAAGTCCAAAAGCAGAAAATATGGCAGGATCCTCGAAGTGAACTTGAAGAAAGCCGATGACAACGTGAATTGGGAATACCAGGCCAAGTTTTGCTTGATATAAATCTTCCCTGGCCCCTCATGAAGCTGATCATATTTATGGTAAATATTTTTCCCTTTCCTTTTTTTTTTTTGGGTTTTCTCCCCCCCTCTTTTTTTTGTTTTGTGGGGGGGAGAAACCCCCCCCCCCCCCCCCCCCCCCCCCTTTCTGGGGGGGGGGGTGTTTTTCATTTTTAAAAAGGGGGGGGAGGGGGGGGGGAAAAAAACCCCCAAAGTTACAAATGAAAGCCCCCCATATACACACCCTTTTTTTTTATTATAACTTGTTATTTTTTTAGGAAGCTGAGTAGCTAAATTTGATTGTCATTTTGGAGTGTCTTAAGGAGTTCTTGGTGGAGAGTGGCCTTGAGATGAATTATTCTAAGTCTAGAATTTGGTTCTCTTCTAGGGCCCCTTTGACCACGAAGAATGCCTTGACTGCAGTGATTAAGTTCACCCCTTCCGAGGACCTAGGGAGATACCTGTGAGTTCCAACCATTCATAAAAGGGTGAGTAGGGATTTTTACAACCACTTGATGGAGAAAGTTCAAAGCAAGTTGAGCCGATGGAAATCGAAACTATTAAGTATGGCAAGGAGGAGAGTACTTATTCAAGCGGTGAATACCACTATCCCAACTTATACTATACAGATGGCTTGGTTGCCAAAAGAAACCTACGACAAATTAGACAAGCTCAATAGGAATTTCTCATGGGGTAGCAAGGATGGAGAGAGGAAGATCCACTTAGTGAATTGAAAGACTGTCTACAAGTCTAAGAGGCTGAGGTTTGGGAATCCAGAAGATGAGGGAAAGTAACGTAGCAATGTTGGCTAAGCTAGGCTGAATGATAATTAAGGGAGAAGATCCTCTTTGGTGTCAAATTCTAATGGTGAAAAATCTCAAAAAGACAACCTTCTTGAGTGTAAGAGAGGAACAGGGGGGTCAAGCGTGTGGAGAGGTATCTTTAACAGCAGGCGTTGCCTTGAAAAATGAGGCATGTGGAGGGTAGGGAATGGGAGGCTTATTGATTTATGGAAAGATAGGTGCATGGGAGATAAGAGACTAGCCGAATGTGCTCTCAGACCACAAACGAGAGAGCTTCCTCATTTCAAAGTAGAGAACTTCATTGATTGCGAAGGGCAATGGAAAATTCAGGCCCTTAATGAATGGGTGACTGCGGAGTTGAGGAGATCAAGGGGATTTTGATTCCTAGAGGGGTAGGAGCGAAGGACTCTATCATTTGGGGGCCTTCTACTAATGGTAAATTCACGGTGGTCAATGCTTATAGGATTATGTAGGAGGGGCAAGTGGAGGTTAATCAAAGGGCCGAGGAGTGAAGATGGGTTTGGAGAGCAAAATGTCCGGAGAGGGTTGGAGAGCAAAATGTCCGGAGAGGGTTAAGTTGTTCTTGTGGACAGCTGCGCAGAAGAGGTGTCTGACAAAGAAGGAGAGGAAGAAAAGGGGGCTCAAAAGGATGATAAGTGCCCTCAATGTGGGGAGGAGCTTGAAACTTTACTGCACGCTCTCAGGAACTGCAGAGAGTCCAAGTCGATATGGAATCTGATTTGGCCAGGTGTTGAGGAAGAGGAGGCTACGAAAATGGAGATTGGATCTTGGCTAAGAAGAGGGGTGGGGAACAAATTAGGATCATGCCAGCAACGAAATGGATACTACTAGCCAACCATCATTTGATCTCTTTGGAAGAGAAGGTGCAGGGTGTCTTTGGAGAACAAAAGGGAGGATGACCAGACCACTATGAAAAGGATTCAATGTACTGGGAATGAGTGGCTAAGAGCCTTTGCAGGAGAGGGCAATGGAATTGCGAAAGTTAGGAGGTGGGTGAAATGGCAGCCACCTGATAGTGGAGTGAAGCTTGATACGAATGGAGCTGTGTCTTTGGAGTCCAAACAAGCCAGCGGTGGTGGTTTGCTAAGGGGTGAAGATGGTGGTTCATTGAGGGGTTATGTTTGTGAACATTGGAAAGGGGGACATCATCACAGCTGAGTTGTGAGGGCTGAGAGAGGGATTGCGGTTGGCCAAAGAGATGAATGTTAGGCATCTCCAAGTTGAAGTGGACTGCCTCTACCCAATCCATTTGCTTGAGAATGGTGAGGAAAGTGATCACTCCACCTTATAGTGTACGGATCTTATGAGGAAGCTGGGAGTTCCTGGAGTGTCACACGTTTTCAGGGAAACAAACGTGTGCTGATTTTCTGGCTAGCATGGGCCTCCTACTACTGGGGTCTCTATCTTGAAGAATCCTCCTCGGGAGCCGGCGAAGCTCCTATTGGAAGACAAGGCAGGTTTGGAGAGACTGAGGAGTAAGGAGTTAAGGCATCGATTGGAGTGCTGGGTAGGCTATTTTGTGTTCTTCCTTTTGCTTCCCTTGTTCACCACCAAAAAAAAAAAAAACAAAAAATTCAGGTAACTTGAGCCAATTGACCTAATTTCTAAAATTTGATATTTGCTTATAGGAGTTGAGTTGTCCTTAGCCAGGTCTTGTATAAGTAATCTATTAGTTTTTGTATAATAAATAATTAAAGTTGTGTTCAAACCCAAACTCTTAGCTCTGTTTGGCAAAATCCCCTGCCTTAAGCTAAGCCAAAAACACATTACAGTAATAACGTTTCTAAATTTTTTTACAGAAAATTTTAATATGTGATGAAATCTTCTTATTAAAAATTTCATGATAATCTACTTCAAAAGAAGGAAAATAAAATGCCATATAAGTAGAGATTTTAAAAGCTTGAAGAAACATCAAAAGTCTCTTCCAAATGCCCCTTCATGAACTTAAAAATCCTTTTTATGAGCAAAAATTTTTGAATCAGATTTTTTTTTCTTTCTCTTTTTATTCACATTTTTAATTTTACAATTCAAATTTCATAATTTTTCCAAACCATGTTCAAACTTTATTGTAACATAAAAATAATATTAGAAAGACCAAACCAGTTAAGGGTCTGATGGACTAATGTCTTAAGTGGTAGTCCACCTTAACAATGATCCAAAAGTTATTTTCTTTGAAATTTATTTTAATTAATTTAAAATTACTTAAATTTAAAATTTTCTAATGTTTTGCTAATATATATTACCATATAAAATTTAGTTTAATTAATTTTTTAACTAATTTAGTTCTTATAGTATCATTAATACAAAACACATGGTTTCGGGTTGGGAGGGCTCGTGCCACCAAAACCCATTTTAAGAAAAGAAAAATAATATGGACAAGTTCAAATCTCAAAATGCTCTTTCTTTAAGTTTACCTTTATATTATTAAAATTTTTAAAAGATAGTGTTGAAGCAAAAATTCTCCACAGGAGACCGTCCTTCTGGCCCAAGAGAGAAATTGGTGATGGGAGGTCTGTCGAGTGATCTTCGGTGTAGAATCATGTTCAAAAAAAAAAAACTGTTGAATGTAGCTCTGATAGAAGAGATTTTAACGTTTAAATCAGAAAGAGTAATAAAATGAAAAGACTAGAAGAGTCTGAACCCCGTATAGTCTTTATGTACAATATGTAAAGTAAAAGATACGTACCTTGCAAATTGCTCAGTTTTATATATATATATATATAGCATGTATAAGGAGTCTTGTATGTATTTGGGGGTGTAAAAACTATACTTGCCTTATGCAGAAGGAGTTGAATGCTTTACGAGATCACATGGAATCTCCAAACATTTGGTAAGTCGTATATTACACAGGATCATACAAGATCTAGAGTCTCCCGGTGTTTTAGGAAGTCCCTATTGTCATGAGAATTCCTTTTCTGATCGGATCATAGGAGGTTCATTCCTATTTTACGAAAATGCTACTTGCTAATAATTTGGCTAGGGTTCCCCTGATGATGACCAAGAGATAGCGTGGTCTTCCATGGGTTTGGTTGTATCCTAATAGACCCAGTACAGTTTGGACCTCTGTGATTATGAGTTGTTAGGGCCAGTATCATTAAATAGTATTAAAAGTTTTTAAAATATTATTTACTTACTAAAAGTTAAATTTTTTATTTTTGATTCCTTACTCTATATACAAACGAAATAAATAACCCCATGGATCAACGGGCAATTCATGTAATGGGTAGATTTTAGTGTCCTTTAATCAAGATTACGAGTTTGATTTTTGACTTGATCACGGAGTTGACTATATTAGGAGACTCCTATCCTTTAAGAGAGATCTTAGTCAGGTCAATTCAAATTAATCGAAATAAAAGTCCAGATATCGAGTGATGGACCAAATCGAAGGACAACAGAAAAAAACAAAAAAAAAAAAAAGAAAAACAGGGAAGGTGAAATGTCATAGGGCTAAAATTCAAAAGGTTTGGGGCCCAAAAAGGACCACCATTTTTTCAGACCAAAAGGGACCTCGGTCCATTACCTCTTTTGGGCCCCACTTTAGCCCATCCTCCAGCCTTCTCCTTCGATCGCGGATAAAAAGAGGCAGCCCTCGAGTCACGATCGTAGACCGCCCAAAGAATGACCGGTTCACTAATAAGGCTTGGGCACGTGGACCCGCATCAGCCATGAATTGACATGATTAAAACGGTACCACACGATCGTGTTTCTGAAAAGGCCCATGAATGATTGCGTCATCTCTAACGTCAAATTCCAATCCTAGTTTTTAAGGTTCACACTTGATACTTACATGGCGCGCAATACACCGCTCAAGGCAGGCTCAATAAGAGATTCAATTGAATTTTTTTTTAATGATTACATCGGATTTGAATCTTAGATTTAGAAAAAAAAAAATATGATCATTAAAATATTCTTAAAAACATATTGATGTTAAGTTTATATTAGTTACGCAAGTTATCCTAAAACCATAAATATAATCCATGCATTCCCTAATGCATGGAGAAATCAATTGACATTAACAATATGATCCAAAATAACTTGATTTTCAGGAAATCATTTTGTTTCATAATTTCAATTATTTTTTTAAATATCTCTGATTTTAAATACCCTTGAACTTCACAATTTATAATTTATGTATTTTTTTTATTTTTTTCTTAAATTGATCGAATTAGATTGAACTTTTATACCGATCCACTTACATAAAATATTTTAAATTTTATATTTAAAATTGTATTTTTATAAAAGATTATTTACATTTAAATAAGTAGCATGAGTCACAAACTGTTTCGAGATAATTCGAGTCATTTACAACTTGGCTTACCTGATCTGCTGGACTAGAGTCTGGCTTCTCCGAATGAAGAAAACCAATCCTTTGGGACTCCACTCGGAATTGATTTATATTTCATTTTAGGGTTTGAGCATCTGTCCACGGGATGGCTTCAGCTCAGGATGATATCTTTTGCGGAAGCTTTATTAGTGGAAAATCTGGACAGTTGGCATCATGGTAGGGTCGGGTGCTGTCAACCAGTGTTTTGAAAATCGGACAAGATCGGCCGGTCTGACCGATCGAACCATCATCCGGTTCAATTTTTATTATAAAATCGGATTTTTTTAAAAACCAGTCAAACCCGTGATTGAATCAGATGATCAACAATTTTTTTAATATAAAAAATATGTAAAAATATTATAATATTATAATTATTTGGATTCAAACTTGAGAAGATAATGATAATATACATAACTTTCACCACTATGTCATGTGTTATTATTGTTTAAGTATATTATAATTTATATTTAATTATAATTTCATAATAATATCATCCCATTTTTTATTTTAAAATTTTTCCATACTCACTCACACCCACAAAAAATGTCTCAATTTTTTATTTTAAAATAAAAATCAAAAATTGAAAACTATAAATAGCGAGATAACATTTTTCATATAATTTGACCGAATTAAATTAAATTATAATTTATCATAATTCTGAATTTTGAAATTCAAACTATGAATTTATTTTATTATATCAGTTTTGGATTGTTAAATTAAAACTCGTAATCATTATTTTTATTTATTTACTTTGAAAAATTAGAATGATATTTTGATTTATTATCTGGATTTAAAATTTTACAATTGAAATTATTACAATAAACAACAAATTGAGGTAAAAATTTAATTAACGTGACCGGTTACTCATGTTATAGTATGTTCTTATATTCATGTGTCGATGAAATAAATTTATTTTTTAGAAAAATAAATAGATTTTATTTTATTTTAAAATATATAATATACAAATTATATATGATATTATAATGATATTATCCGATTCGTAAAATGGTCCGACCGATATAAATGAATCAATAAATTACAACATGTGGGTCTTGATAATGACGTGCTCCCTCTACATTCTAGAAATTCCAAATTTTTGGAGATGAAAAGTTTTTGTCTCACCATCTCTTTTTTAATAATAATAATAATAATAATAATAATAATAATAATAATAAAAGTCATGCAGGGTATTGCTCAACAACTAGGACCAATAAGCTTGAGATGGTTTTATGTTTTAATGGATCATAATATTTATTTTGGGTAAAATAACTTTGATTTTCTCGAAATAAATGCCAGATTTTTGTTAATTATTTCACAAATAGAACAATAGGTCACATTTGGCTTTTCAATTTTCAGCTGGTGTGAAAAATAAGAATTTGAAAATTTAAGTGACAAGGCGTTTGACAATTTTATGTAAAAGAAATTTTTTTGTAAGTTGTAAATTTCGTAAAATTTCAATAAAGGATAATTCACATTAAAGTTTTATTTATAAAGTAAATAGTTATATAAATAATTCTAAAATATTTATAATTTAAGCATAAATATTTTAAAGTTCCTATATTCTTTAAATATTTCTTAAATTTATAAAAAAATAATAAACTAACAATTTATATTTTTTTATTATTGAAATAGTTAGGTTTTTTTTTAAGATTTATATATATGATAAAATTATAATATTTGAAATAGTTAGGGATTATTTCTTATATTTTTATTTAAAAAAATCAGGCAAAAGCTCCTCACTGAAGTTTCTTCTTTTTGTCTATTTCCTTCATTAAAAAAGTTAATTTTTGACTCCAATTGATGTTAATTAATTTTATTTTCTTCATAGGAACCCACTGACAAATTAGTGGCCAAAAGTGCTAATAATTGTGGTGAATTATGGAAATGTCTCTTCTGACATCTTCAATTATTGCTTGTCATTCTACTAAAAATATTTCTCTTTTAGAAAGAAGAAAGGAGTGACCGAAAGTCTAACTACCGACCCAACAATTCCGACATGCAATGCCCAAATATCTTGCCTATCATTATTTGTCTTGTAGTCTTTTAACTCTTATTTTTTGAAATTTATAATTTTGCTTACATAGAAAACTATCTATCTGCGTGTCATATAGCTGTGCTGGTATTCTTGCAAAATTAGCATCATCAGTCTGTTCAGTACTCCATGAGTTCTACTCTTCTCTCTGTGAGGTGTACCATTTCTTAAAACATGATATTTGGGGTAGAGCTTCTTTCGAAAACTAATTCTTCCCATTCTCTTTGTAACAGAGAAAAAAAAGAAGGATTTATATGTTTGTAGTAGTTGATAGGATACCCCATTATATGTTTCCCACACATGTAATGGGTATCCTATCAATTACTACATGCCCGAGATTTATTGTTGGAATTGCTATTTAAAATAATATCTAATTTGATTATAATAAGCTTTTATGAGGTATGGAAGTTTTGTGAATTTGTTAGGAAAAAAAATCAAAAAATTTTATTGAAATCTAAGAAATATTTTTCAAGAATGTGAGTCATAATCATTCTTGTATCTCTGTCAACCCCCGTATGAATTATTTTTTTTTTTAATACATTACAGCAAAACACAGTCATAATCATTCTTGTATCTCTGTCAATCACCATGAGATTCTAGTCCAAAGGACCCCCCATATGAATTATTTTTTTTATACATTACTGCAAAACATGTGAAGCATTTTCACTCTTGCAAGTTGCAATAATGTTTTTGTTTTCTTCCGTATCTTTTTTGTACAAGAAATTGATGAACAAGAGTCCACTAGTTCATCCCCCCATGGCTTTCATCACAACACTGACACATATCTCACCACTCCCGCAATAATACAATATAGAGATGTATGAACTCACAAAAACTCATTCTGTCCTTACTTGGTGATCGGTGTTTCTAATGTCACCTTTTAACAATCTCTCTCTCCCCTCCCCCCCCCCCACACACACAAAATAAAATATAAAAATAAAAATAAAAACAATTCCCACTTACCTGCCAGAATATTGTATTTGTGGATATAGATCAAGCGGTGAAAGTGTAATTCAAACGAAGAGTTACCGTCTGTTAAAAATAAACATTGGTCTATAAATAATGGGCTCGGAGAGTTATGGTTCAAACACAAGTGGAAAGCTAATGAAGAAAATGAAGGAAGAGTCGGAGAAAGGCAACAATGTCAAGAGGAAACAAGGAGGGTTCATCACAATGCCTCCCATTTTCGGTATACCAGTTTTGTTTCGAATTTGGTTTTAATGATGTAACATAATTCATGAATTAATGTTGTTGTTGGATTTTGGGTGCAGCAAATGAGGTGTGTGAGAAGTTGGCTGTGGTGGGATTTACCACAAATATGATAAACTACTTAACAAAGCAACTTCACATGCCATTAACCAAAGCAGCCAACACTCTCACCAACTTTGGTGGAACTTCAAGCTTGACGCCCTTGCTTGGAGCCTTCATTGCCGACTCCTTTGCTGGACGGTTCTGGACTATCACTATTGCTTCTATCATCTACCAAATAGTTGAGAATCTCTCTCTCTCTCTCTCACGCACGCACATATGCGCACACACACACACCATAGGAAGGTGGAGATAGGGATAACTTCCTCATTATCTCTTCCTCCCTAGATTCTCCAACGTCCCAAGATTTCTTTTTGTTGGTATGAATCTGTAAATACCAAGACCAACTCTATGATAAAAATTCAAAAAAAAATTGACATGGGGAAATTTGTTAAAATTCAATTCGATTCTACATTTTCCACCTGATGTATTTTATACTTGTCCATTCATCACCTACGAGGATGTCTTCAAGTAAATTTGAATCCTCAAGAGTATTTTCTCTTGTGTTGGAAGTTTTGCTACCTTGATATTTGGAACGAAACTCAATAAACCAATATCCAATCTGTTATGTTAAAGTACTATGATAATTGTGAGGGGCACAGCGAAATGATAAGAAGGGGCTGATTTTTATTTTTATTTTTATTTTTTATACTTGAGTACCAATATCCGAAATCTGATTAATCCGATTCGACAGTTATGAAATTCAATTTAAGGGTTGGTTCAAAACGACTAAGATGGAAATAATTCTCACCATCAGTGAAATCTGAGTCCTCTCGTAGCACCAACAGACCATATTTTACCTTCACAAGAAGTAAATGCATAAGTGTAGCACAGACCCCGAGACCATATTTCAAAGGGAATAAATGATATAAAAGAAAAAATATGGATTTTTGAAAAGTTTTTTTTTGGGGGGGGGAATCCTTTTTCATGAATCCGTCCATGTATAAATTGAATATATTACAATAGAAAAATGCTACTGATATTTTGAAGGTGTATGTGTCTTGTTCTTTTTCATTATAATATCAAAATTTTCTAAAGTTAGTACAATGATAGGTTAATTTGATTTCAAGTATTAATTTCCATCAACAAAATTCTAGGGAATCCGATGTGATCTTTTTTTAATGTTTCATGTCAAAATCATAGCTTTCGAGGTTGAGGCAGTTCATGATTTTATCATTATTACGTTTTGTATAAAATATATAAAACTTTTGTTTCTTTTCCAGGGCCTGACAAGCTTGACAATATCAACAGTGCTTCCAAAGCTCAGGCCTCCACCTTGTACCAACCCCAATCAGGTATGCCATGAAGCTAATGAAGGACAGCTGGCAATCCTTTACGGATCACTTCTACTGGCTGCGCTAGGGTCGGGTGGGATCCGACCCTGTGTGGTGGCATTCGGAGCGGACCAGTTTGACGAAACGGATCCGAAACAGAAGGCCAGGACATGGAAATTCTTCAATTGGTACTATTTTTGCATGGGGGCATCTATGCTTGTGGCCGTGACAGTGATTGTTTATGTTCAAGATAATGTGGGGTGGGGTTGGGGACTTGGAATTCCAACTATGGCCATGTTTCTTTCCATAATTACGTTCGTAGTCGGGTACCCGTTTTATAGGCATTTGGACCCGGCGGGTAGTCCGTTTACCCGACTCTTGCAGGTGGGTGTGGCTGCTTTTAAGAAGAGGAATTTGCAAATGGTTTCTGATCCGAAAATGTTGTACAAGAATGATGCCCTTGATGAGTCTATTTCTGCTGCTGGGAGGCTTCTTCACACAAAAGAGTTGAAGTAACTCTCTCTCTCTCTCTCTCTCTCTCTCTCTTCCCCTCCCGAGTTTGGCTTATTACGTGTCCTTTTGTTTTGGTTACAAAATTATTGTAGGAGCATCTTCATCACATGCATGGTTGTAATCATGGGACAAAAATTTCACTAACACAAGGTATGAGGGAAAGGAAATCAAAAAATTATATTAGGAGTAAAAAATAATATAAGTGAACTTGAAATTTGTATTAGAGGGTAAAATATAAAATATATTTGGGGTTATTTTTTCAAAGGCATGGATATAAATTTTAATAAGAAAACTTATATTTAGAGTTATAATTTTTAAAATTATATATAAACTTTTTTCCTTAAAATTCCAGGGTAAGAACAGTGCTGCCCCCCACGTCTTTTGCCTATCATCCAAAGGAAAGATTTTTAAAATTTTTTCACCATATTAATCGGAATATGCTATTCCAATTTTGATTTTATTATTGAAAAATCTTTAAAATTTGTATTGGATATCTTTTTAGAACACCTCATATTTGTAAATATCCAATATCAATAATAATTTAGAAAAATAGTTTATAGTTTTAAAAGATTTATGAGCTAATGATTAATCGGTTTAATAAATAAGAGTATTAATTAAGATAACACCAAAAATAAGATTTGTGAGCGGCTAACAAAGCCACCAAGGCAATTATTTGGCTAACTTAAGTTGATTACTTGTCACTTCCTTCGATCAGAGAAAATTTAGGCTGATGTGTGATCTCCAGCTAATAGACAGATAAGGGTAGCATTTGAGGGCCCACCTTCAATCCTCTTTTATCTTGCGAGAAACCCTAAATTTTGCTTGTGTCATGATCACGGTCTTCAGAGTTGTTCCCTGTGAGCTACAAAACAAAGGGTCCGCCCCACTTTTGGTTGGGACCCTTCATTCATCATGTCATTGTGACATCAACATCAACCCCTTCGTCCTACACATGTTTCCTGTTCATCGTTTGGCCCTATGCTACGTGAGCTGGAATTTGGACTGGCTCATTTTATGACCAATAATTCAGTATTTGAGAGCCAGCGGTCGACAACTTGCTCTCATTTGTTCACTCCCTCGTTAACTTCACATGTTTTCTTTCTTCTTTTTTTTCAATTTTTTCTTTTTTTGAATTAATAATTAATTGATTTATAATGAAAATCGACTCTCCCTTTATTTGTAAATCTCTGAACTTTAGTGTAATTAGAAATTAATTCTAATACCTCTTATAGTTCACTTAAATGTTTTCACCAATTAACTTAACTAAAATATCTTTCTTGAAATGATTTTGTTTCAATTTCCATTATCCATGTCCACTTTCCACAAAGATTGGGGAAATACCCGAACTTCGTGACACAATCCTTTTCTCATTTTCATAATATTTTAAAAATATTTTAACACATTAAATTAATTAATATTTACATAAAAGTTTTTATACTTTTTATATTTACAAATTTTTTCATATTTGATGAATTATTTATTTATTTAATTATAATTTTTATTTTTACATATTTGATCATTTTAGATTTTTATTATAAAAGATAACTATTTTATTATTTTCATAAAAAATAAATATTTGTTAAAAAAAAATCATTTTATTTTTTATATTTACGCATTTATCTACACTTTCTTTTTGTGCTCTTATAAAGTGTCATTTTTCCGTGTTATTTTGTATCTATTTTGGTTTCCCCATTTCGTATCCATTTTTGTTTTCCTATTTTCATTTGTGTGCAACATAGTTAACCACAAAACCTGTTCTAACAAAATCCCATTTTTTTGGGCCAAATCTCAGTGCTTTTAGTGTCCGTTAATCCTGAGTTTCTTTTAAATTTTTATTAACTTATCTTTTTTTATTTTGAATAATACATTTTAGAGGTTTGCAACCATGAATTAAATTTTCTTATAGGAAACTAAAAATTATTATTATTGTATCAGTAATATTAAAAATCTTGCCTACCTCAACTTTTCCAGAGACCTCGTAGTTGTAAAACTTTTACCGTTGTGTTATTTTTGGGGTCCTTTTCTTACCCATTTTTAAATTTGATTTTTCTTCTAAAAAAATGCAGATTTCTTGACAAGGCAGCAATTGTGACAGAAAAGGACAAGGCCCAAATCCAAACAACATCCAAGCCCAATTTGTGGAGGCTCAACACTGTCCACAGGGTTGAGGAACTAAAGTGTATTATCCGAATGGGCCCAATATGGGCCGCAGGGATTCTCCTCATCACAGCCTACGCACAACAGAACACATTCTCCCTGCAGCAAGCCAACACCATGAACAGACACTTAACACCCTCCTTCCAAATCCCTGCAGGCTCCATGTCTGTCTTCACTCTCCTCTCCATGCTCATCACCATCGTCTTGTATGACCGCATTTTTGTCCCCATCGCACGCATATTCACTGGCCTAGATCGTGGCATCAGCTTTTTGCATCGAATGGGCATTGGCTTTGTTATCTCAATTTTGGCCACACTTGTTGCTGGCTTTGTTGAAGTGAAGAGAAAACATTGTGCTTCTGCTTATGGCCTCATTGACAAGCCTCATGCAATGATACCCATTTCAGTTTTTTGGCTTGTGCCTCAGTACAGCCTTCACGGAATGGCTGAGGCATTCATGTCAATTGGGCATTTGGAGTTTTTCTATGATCAAGCACCAGAGAGCATGAGAAGCACTGCCACTGCCTTGTTTTGGACAGCTATTTCGGCTGGGAACTATGTGAGTACGCTTGTTGTGACTTTGGTGCATAAGTTTAGTGCGGGGTCTGATGGGTCTAATTGGCTTCCGGATAATAATTTGAATGTTGGGAGGTTGGAGTACTTTTATTGGTTGATCACAATGATGCAAGTTGTGAACCTTATTTACTATGTAATTTGTGCCAAGTTCTACACTTTCAAGCCCATTCAAGTCCAAATAAGGGATGGTGGGAATGGGAAGGAAAATGGTGTTGAGCTTGTTGGGAAGGTTTAGGTTTTATTTTTTTCGTCTTTTGTAGAGCTCTCCTCGAGTGCTCCTTTGTCTTATTGAAGATTGTAGATGAACAAGGAGAGTGTGGGTTGAAGCTAAACCATGTATAATAATGGTCAAAAATAGGAGAGTAGTGTAGCGATGTTAGGTCCCTTAGTGATAGCTAAAGTCGTAGAATCTCTCTACTTTTATCTTTCTTTTCTTCCCTGTTTCGATCTCGTTGCATCTCCTTGTATAAAAAAAAAAAAGTATAACAATGCTAGTAATACGAAACATAATGACTATAACCCTAGTTTAGTATCGTACGATAGTGTTTTTTTCCCTCCCCGACTCTTCTTGTCATTACATATTTAAATCTTTTTGGTCGGTATAACACCAACTCCTCTTCTTCTTCTTTAAACCCAATCCATTTTGAGACAAGTCATACATTGCATGGTCATTGGTTACGCACACAAAAATACAACTAAATAGTAGTTGTAGAAGCTAAAACAAGTCCATAAGAAACATTGTATTAACAAAACCTTGAGAGAGGAGAATCCACTCTTTATTACTAACATAAGTATAATTGGAAACTTTCCAGAAATCTCATGCAAATTATGACAATTTTACTACGACTTTGAAAGAAAATTGAGGGTGGGGGGGATGGAGGTCAAAGAAAATTGAAGGGCTGCTTTCAGGAAAGGTCATAAAAATCTATAGGAGGGTCTTCCTTTAGCAGCTAAAATTGATTAATAAAGTAAATATTGTTGCATATTTTGAAAGGAAAAAAAATAATTTTTAATTTGATTAAATAAAATTATTTAGAGTTTGGACTAAGGCTTTCAAGTTTAAATGCTAATATTATAATAAAATTGTAGTGGTTTAAATTAAATATATATATATATATTTTAAAGGGGTACTCTATGCACAAATTCCTTCCCGATTTAATATGGGATTAGGAAGAGGGTAGTCGTATATGTATAGAGTCTTTTTTTTATATATTTTATAAGAAGACTATTTTTATACTTCTAACTCGTGATCTCAAAGGTTATCAGAATAATAATTTTACCATTGTGTTAATATTTATCTTTAAAAATTATTATAAAAAATTAAATATATTATTAAAAAAAGGGTTTTTACAATGATTCAAAAATAATTGCATTAACAATTTAAGTGGTCTTTTGACCCGTCAATCAGAAAAATCATAAAATCTCTCTCTCTCTCTCTCTCTCTCTCTCTCTCTCTCTCCTCTCTTTTAGTTTTTGTCAAACTCCGATCGCTGGTTGGGAGTGGGAAAAGTTTTGAGCACTAGATTGCCCGTAACACCCCCCTCTCTGTTCCTTTCCGTAGGCAAAGGAAGCGCGTTCCTTGCGGAACTTTCAAAACCGTGACCTTCCGTGTTATTTCTCGTCACGTTTTTCAATTATTATCCTAAACAGAGCAATCATTTTTTTTCTTCAAGTGAATAAATCTTAATCCAAAATGACGGAAACATGCGAATCGAGGAGCAATTGAAGAAACGAGAATGATGATGATGATGATGGAGGACCACGTCACCAATCCTCTCTCCTCCATTGTTGAGGCTTTCGAAGAGTTGTCCAAGTTGCTACAAGGAAGCACCAACGATATTAGGTTGGCTGATTTATGCGACGCCTGTTCTCTTGTCTCCGTTCTCTTCAGTTCTCTCGGCATCGCTTTCAAATTCGCTGAATTGGAGTACGTTAGCAAGGTCTCTCTCTCTCTGTCTCTTCTTTCCCTCGAATTTCGCCATACCCAATACCTGTTTGATGAATTTCGGATTCAGTGATTTTTTTTTTTTTTTAATTTCCACCGATACGAGACCTATGATGTTGCCATTCTAGTGCATTGACCTTTTCTGGACTAATATATAATGTATCTTTTACGATGATTATTGTCAAAATGATCAAACTTATCGGGTAGCCATATAAATTTAAATCCCCTTTATGGAACTTACGTGTGAGTTTGCTGGCAAAAAATCTCCCCCAAGTATCAGTAATTGAATCTGGGTATTTGCAACAGAGTGAGGTACATGATCACAATCATTAGAACCATTAATTATTTGCAATGATTAATATATCTAACAATGAAGAATCAAGGTAGTGTTAGTGGATTACTTGGTAGGGTAACAATGCCTAGGTGTTGATGTTTGATGTTTGCTTGCCAAGCCAATTGTAAGCAAGAAATGAATATATGATTGGGTTATGAATTCCTCGAACCTTTTTTGTGCTTAGTTTTTCTTCCAAGTGATGATATATGATGTTTCCCGCAAAACTCGATTCTGCCACTGTCGTTTGAGTTGTAATCAGGCTTCATTAATCTAGTAATTAACATACAGGTTCAAGATCTCATGGAAGCATCAAGGATTTATGACACCCTGCATGATATTCTTGATCTTGATCTCCAAAATGACACGGTGAAGACGCATGGAAGCCATTCACGCAACTTGCGAAGAGTTCGGCAGGGTCTTGATCTTGTCAGGGCTTTATTCGAACAATTTTTAGCAACCAAGTATATACTTTCCCTTCAAACAATTCACGCATACAGACCCATCTTTTCCTTCCAAATCTTTAGGAAATTCTCCATGGCGATGACATTCTGCTTTTGTTTATTGTAGTGATTACTATTTAAGAGAAGCGGCTTCAACAGCCTATGCACAAGTCTGTGCTCCATATCACACATGGGCAATTAGGACTGCCGTAGCTGCAGGAATGTATGCTCTTCCAACAAGGGAACAACTTTTGATGAGGCTAAATGAAAGTGGTACATTGCATTATCTAAGTTTGCAGCATAGGGTTGCTTCCATGGCTTGCTTCTTGTTTACTTGCGTAAACGTGCATATATATTATCACTTCCTTACAGCATGTACATCTAGTCTTGCATTAGAACCTGTAAATGAAACATTGTAACAAATATATATATAAATATTTTTACACTAATAGTACTAAATGTTGTATTGTGTCATCTCCAAAAACCTTATCCAATACAGAGACACAAACTTGGTCATTTATAAAACTATCACAGTCTCTGCTACATATATTGTACCTTAGTAGCATTTATGTTGGTGCGTGACTCAAATGGTCTTCTCTTTATTTAATGCTTTCTAGTGATGTCTGTCTGACCCTAACAAATCTGGTTCAAGTTGTTTGATGCTGGCTAGAATTTGCAAATGCTTGGCTTTTCAACTTTACCATGGATCTCAAGTTATTGGCAATTTTTTGCAGATCAATCAGCGGAGAAGAAAATGAGAAGGTATATTGATGCATCACGGCCCGTTATAGAATACATAGATAAGCTCTTCATAGATCGAAATATCAGCTTGGACTGGTAGCTGCTCATCTCTTCTGGGACGGGGATCAACTAAAAATGATTCTAAGTGAAGGTAGAAGTTGGGCATCTGTTTTCCTACATGGGATCACTTCTAAACTATCTTCTAGTTTCAATTGAATCCTATTTTTTAGTTAATTGATAGAATTTTCAATTGTTAGCCAAGCTTGGGCTTGTAAAGGTGTCTGTTGCCAAGCATTTGAGAGTTGGCTAATTCTGGTGTAACCCGTATTTGTACGTGAAATATTTCGTGGCCAATTTCAGATTTGATGTACATTTTGATGTCAACCATTTTGATGTCAACCATTTCCATTTTTTGTTTTCTAATTTCAATTAGCTAATGACACAAAGATGATTTAATTTGTTTAAATTCTCTTACGTTGTTTGTTTCTATTTAATGTCATCTCCTCATTTAATATCTTATCATCATATTTTTATGAATACATTACATGACATTTCACTAAATCCGCTATAGTTAGGCTCTCGATCCTTCTAACTAATACATTTTTGAGTTTTTGTTACACATGTTCAAACTATCTCAAACGATACTCATGCATTTGTTCACAATTGAACTAACTCTCAATTTATTACGTATTTTTTTTTATTTCTGATCTTATCTTTGCTAATTCTGTCATACATCCACTTGACCATCATCTCAGTTACAGTCATTTTATATTCTTGTTATTATTTAATAGTTCAACACTCGATATCATATAATGTGCAATTCTTACTATAGTTCTATAAAACTTTTATTTCAGATGCAATAGATTTGTACGATCACAAAGAACTTTAAATGCCCTTCTCCACTTCATCAAATCTGTTTGAATTTTATGATTCACATCATCATCTATGTTAACATTATTTTAAATGACAGACCCTAAATATCTAAAATGTTCATTTTTTAATACATCTTACCCTTTTAATTTGACCATTTCTTTATCATTCTAATAATTATCACTAAGCGTACATTTCATATACTCAGTATTTGATAACTCAATTTAAATCCTTTAGATTCTAGTGTGTCCCTCTATAACTTCAATCTTACACTAATACTCTCTCTAATTTTATCAATCCACGTCATTTCTCTCCACCCTTTTCACTTTGCAAAAAATAAACAAATAAATAAGATATTATGGCAGAGAGTACCGTGACCTATATACCGGGCAACACAGCTTACAATCTGAATTAGATAACCAGAACAAATTATTCACTTAAAACACAGGTAAAAACATAATAAACCAAGGCCATGCAAGAAAAGTCCTGCAATTGCAATTTGCTCCTAATTATTCCCAAAATTTTTTAGATTATTCTCTTCAAAAACTCAAATGGAATCCGTTTACCTTAAACCTTAATAAAGCACAAGAGAAAGAAACCTTAAAAAACACGGGAAAGAAATGCAACATAAGCATCATGTCGCCGAAAAAGTGACATCCCTGGAGCAGAATAGTTCTTTAGCCCGCACGTTGTTCAGTGGACTGGATTATATCTTCTATCCAGCAAAAGGAAAAGGGCCCAAAAGGAAAAGGGAAATAGAGTTTCAATGGGTGAATCGGGAATTGTCATCTATAGTGTCAAGCTCTCCGGATTCTCAACAATCTTTGCAAAGGTCTGAAGGAAGGCTGCCAAATCAGCACCATATATGATCCGATGATCTGCTGTCACATTCACCTGAAATATCATTCGAAACAGCATTCAGGTTAGCACCGTCCCTTCAAGCTAGCATTTAAAAAGTCATGAATTTCATCATTCCATTAGCAATAACAGAGTTACATCATTCCATTAGCAATAACAGAGAAAATCAGCTATGAAAAAGCAACATCTTTTAGAGTGCAGGGGTCCAACTTTCATCCACCCCATCATAGTGTCTGAAATGTTGGAAGCAATTAAGCAAAAACATCGGATCTTGACAGGTTTTAGTTCATTCTGGGGAAGTTTCAAACAAATCTCAAAAATCACACCCAAGCTCAAACAAAATTTCAAATGCTTGGGGCAAGCATAATATGTTCTGATTTCAACTTGGTGACTACCATTATCTCAAAGAATGCAACTAGAAATACAAAAGGCTCACCCAGTGCACAAAGTGATCCCCGATTTAGTGCAGGGGTAGGGGTAGGGGTAAGGTTGGGCATATACGTACGCAGTCTTCGCCTTACATTTTACAAAGAGCCTGTTTCCATGCCTCGAACCCGTGATCTCAAGGTCACAAGGTCACCAAAGGAGCAACTCCACCGTTGCACCAAGACTCACCCTCTTGCAACTTGAAATACAGAAATGATGAAATGGGTAACCAATGATTTGGACTGGACTACCAGGATTGTTTAGACTACAGAGCTCCAACTTCAAATCACACCAAATGCTGGATCTATTTCCCGTCCATAGCTCCAATTACACAAAGCCATAGGATAAGATTTTTCAGACCATGAATTAATTAAGCATAAGCCCCAACCAACTAATCTACAGCATTTAATTATGCATTAACTGTATTTACTGATTTTCTTTTCCTATTTGGTTAATCACTCTCAGGCACCTACCTGAAACAATCGTGTTGGTGCCAAAAGGATTAAAAAGTCATCAACGCTGGATGTGTTCCCCTTAATGGAAGATCCAAACCATGCAAACATGATTTGTGCACGGTGATGATTTTCAGTTAATTTTGGAACTAGCATATAATGGTTCAGACCTACGTCTCCTACTAACCCAGTGCAAATAGGACTGAGTTTCATCCAACTAAGACCATTCAAAAATCAGAGTTTTCCACAGGATCATCAGGATTTGGCACATGAATGTTATAATGCAAATTGAATTCCTCAGATTTGTACAAAAGACATGCACACATATTGAAAATCATAACAAACTGGGTGATGGGGAAAAAAAGACAAAACTTAATAGAACAGAAGCATCAAGAAAGAACATTTTTTCTGTATCTAAACCAAGAGACAACCCAACTAGAATAAACTACATTGTAACTCAACTCACCAGCATTTTGCTCTTAACAGAGAAGAAACCATCCACATCAGCTAAAACAGTAGGCTTTGATGCTCCAACGGCCATTATAGCACCCTAAACATCACCCGGCATTAAAATTAACACAACATTCAACAAGTCACATAATAATGTACAAAGTTAATGGAGGAAGAATAGCAGCAACTTACTTGGCCTGGAGGAAGAAGAGCATCAAATCTATCCACTCCAAACATACCCAAATTAGATAGAGTGAATGTCCCTGCATGCCCAATCCATACAAAGAAGTGAAATTTTTGCTCTGAAAAGGCTAACTCGAATGCATACTGATTGAAGATAAGAAATTACCAGAATTGTACTCATGGGGCTGAAGTTGCTTAGCCCGAGCCTTCTCTACAAGCTCCTTCCATTTTTGAGACAAAAGATAAAGATCCAACTGCTCCAACCCAACTTCACAGGTTAATATTTTCTAAACCAAATGGCTCATGAAGAAAACCAATATTAAAATTTAAAAAAAAAAATACAGACCTTATCAGCATCCTGAAGAACAGGAGTTATCAACCCACCATTAATAGCCACAGCAACAGCAATATTTATGTTACTATTGTAAGTAAAACTCTTCCCATCCTTACAAGTAGCATTCACAACAGGATGCTGAACAAGTGTCATTGCTGCCGCCTTAGCTAACAAAGCTGTCATTGTTACACCCTTTGGTTTTACCTGAAAGTTAACATAACCACATCTCTCAAAAATCAATCCCCGTAATCTCTAAACCACTTCAATCATGAAAAACCAAGTTAAGCAATCTATCTAAACCTCAAGGATCACAACCAAAGCTTGTAATCTAAGTCAATTACTTTGTCATAAAGCTTATCAAAAACAATAACAGTCACATTTCAACAAGGAATCGTTTCATCAGAGCCGAATATTGGAAATGTAGTTCAATTACCTTCTCATAGAGCTTATCAAGAGCATCGGTAGTCACAGGGTAACCAACCCTAAATGTAGGCACGGACAAACTCTCCACCATATTCTTCGACACTGCCGCCTGCATTGTCGTAAAGGGCACCACCGACGCCCCTGGAATCTCCGGCAAAGGAGAAGCAGCCGGTTTCGCGGCTGCAGTCGGTGCTGCAGCCACCACCTGAGCAGAAACCACTTTAGGTTTTGGCGCGATTCCAGCTTTCTTCTCCACATCCTCTGGCGTAATTCTCCCAAATGGTCCTGTTCCTACAACAGAATTGATATCAATCTTATGCTGCTTCGCCAATTTCTTCGCGTGGGGCGTTGCCACGATCTTTCTTGGTCCGTCTGACGCCGGAGGAGGTGGTGGTGATGGTGGCGAAGGAGATGAAGAAACAACCACAGGCGCGGCCGCCGGAGCCGGTGGAGGAGCTGGCGGAGAGGAGGAGGAGGAGGATGAGGCGGCTGTGGCTTTGGCTTTGGCTTCGGCAATTTCGGCCTCGGATTCGGCTAAGATGCCAATCGGAGCCCCGACGGAAGCGGTTTCGCCCTCTCCGACGACAATTGCGGCGAGAATGCCGTCGTAGAAGGTCTCGACGTCCATGTCGGCCTTATCGGACTCGACGACAACGACGCTCTCGCCTTTGGAGAGAACGTCGCCTTCGGATTTGATCCAGGAGACGATTTTGCCCTCCGTCATTGTGGAGCTAAGGGCAGGCATGAAGATTTCTCTGATCTTGGATTGGACGGTGAAGGTTCTCCGGCGGTTTGAAATCGGAAGGCGGAAGGTTCGACAAGGAATGGCGTTTGATACGGTTGATGGGAATGAGAGCGCGGTGGAAGTGTTAGTGTTTGAAACCCTAAATAGAATGGTTGAAGAAGCCATGGAGGAGAGACACACAGAGAGAGAGAGAGAGAGAGACGTGTTTGAGCTTCGACGATGAAACGGGATCACTGACTTTGAGAGAGAGAGAGAGAGGGGGGGGGGCGGAGAAGACTTGGAGAGGGTTGGATTTGGAGGGTTAAGGGCCTAGTGCGCCCTCGGTGTTTCCGTCGCCCAGCATTGGAGAGATCTCACCTCACGAGTTCATGCCCCTTGGAATTGAACCTTTTCTTTTCATTTTTTTTTTTATTGTCTAATCTAAAGGCTCTGCATTCATTTTGTACAACCACCAATTCACATTAGTTCAACTATGATATAATGCTCCTCTGATACAATTTACGTCATTTCTACTCTTCCCAGACTATGATGGAATACTCTCTTTTAAAACATGTGTAGCTGAACAATGACAATTTTAAGGTATACATGCAGAATGGAATCTGTATGAAGCTTATATCTCTCGTACACATTGCAATCACAAATTCCTCTACTTTACCAGATTCTGCGTCAAGGCAGTCTCTCCACAGACGCACTCATGCAACATTGTTGTCAATTTTTCTCGGTAATAGCAACTTTGTTCCTAAAATGAAAAAAAAAAAAAAAAAAAGTTAAGTCAGAGAAAGTTTTATTTCTTTGTGATTACATTATGTTTCCTGACTTTCTCATAATTTAACAAAAATAAAATGGTTTAATATTTTCTAAAAACATGAACTCATTTATAATTAAAAAATTTGAGAATAAATATTTTTTTTTGCTCAATAGGAAATATGTGAGTTTACATTTATAATTATTCTTATTTAACTATTAAATAAATCAGAATGAGTTTACATTTATAATGATCGATAATGTTAGAATGAGAAATTATTTAATATAGTAACTCTTTCTATGGTAACTCCTTGGCTACTTGGGAGACTCCTATAAAGACGTTCCTCTGGAAATTTAATTTATAAATAGTAAGCCCGGTGGACACAGCACAAATGTTGCAACAAAATTTAAGTTTGTAGTTATCCGATAACCATCTAATGGGTAAAAATATTAAATTTTTTAATCAAATTTTAAAATCGAAACATAAGAATAAAAAATATTATGTTAGGAAAGATTATCCCTAGTTTGAGTTCAATATTATTTGAATCGAATTAATCAGAACATCTCACCGTAAAAAAAATTTTTAAAAAAATTAAGTTTGTCAAGTTTTGGTGACCCACCGCACCCGAACCATTTCTTCCGTCACAAGTGGATAGGGAAGGGCTAAATTTGAACTTCTAACGGGCCCATTTGATTTTTTTTTTTTTTTTTTTGGGTTACACCCATTTGATTTATCAACTCTGGAGCCGGATGGACCGGAGGGTCTCATTCGTTTGATGGCAATTTATTTCTTACATACATACATACTTCCTAAGGCTATTGTGTTGAGTTCTTATCGAACCGGAAGTGACTCTTCTTCTACCGGTAAATCCTTTCATCTCTAATATTAACGGAATTTAATTTTAGAACTTTTTATTTTTTCAAAAAATTTAATACCGAATAATAATAAAATTAAAAAATATTTTAATATTATAAATGTCGAAAAATCTAGTGGATATCCATTATATGATATATATTCAAAACATATGTTATCGCATACTGACACGTGTTTGTACACGTTCTTTCTCTATATCACGTGTAGTAATTTGCAAAACACGTGTCATCATCTAACTCAATTTATTTTTGATTCACCTAAAATTCTTGTCTCGTTTCAACACATTACAACCTTGGTGCTGACTCATCTGAAACTCCTACCATGCATACACATCGTCACCCTAGGTGCTAACTCATACGAAACTCTTGCCACGTGTCAATATGTCATAACTCTGGGAGCTGACTCATCACTTCTTTCAACACCTATAAATAATATCTTTTAAATTTCACTTGTATACCTTTTATCAGAAAATGAATTAAAATCTGATTCTCCCAATCTCTTGATAATGTTTAAATCTTTTCATTAAATTATATTTTTCTGCATTGTTTTATCTTCTTAAAATATTTTAGGGTATTTAATATTTTATGGGAGTTAAATTAGTTAATCCACATGTGTTTTGAAGGCAAACTACCTCTTTCTTAACTTGAAATCAAGCTTTGGAGTCTCCGATTCATCCTCCTCCCCGTGTTGCGTAACAAAGGTGTAATGGGAACAAATTACATTTTAAACTCACATTGTACTTCAAAATATTACAAACGTTATTATTCGCTCTTTGAGATTTCTCATGACGTTACTGTTCAAAAATTACTAACCCAAATGTTCCTTTAGTTTCATAAAAATAAATAAATATATGTTATGTGTGATCCACGCGTCACATTCTCCTTGGTCATTATTCAATTAAAAATCAATAATTATGGTTTAGGTGCCAAAATCCTATTGGTCATAAAAGAAAGATATATTTTTTTTAGTTATATCGGAGAGACTCGAAATCGAGTCTTCTAAAAGGGAGGGGGACGATGACATTTACGTCGAGTCTCATTGGCAAATGAAGATATTTTTAGGTGCCAAAATCCTATTGCTCATAAAAGAAAGATATTTTTTTTTTGGTTATATTGGAGAGACTCGAAATCGAGTCTTCTAAAGGGGAGGGGGATGATGACATCTGTGTCGAGTCTCATTGGCAAAGGAAGATATTTTTAGGTGCCAAAATCCTATTGGTCATAAAAGAAAGATATTTTTTTTTGTTATATTGGAGAGACTCGAAATCGAGTCTTCTAAAGGGGAGGGGAACGATGACATCTGCGTCGAGTCTCGTTGGCAAAGGAAGATATTTTAACTGCACACATTGATGATATAGAAGGCCCCCAATAGAAACTGGTCACCTCTCTTATCATAAGTGTTAAATATTTTCTTTCCACCAAAAAAATATTTGATCAATAACTTAAAGGGATGAAGAGAGAGACACAAAATTTTCTTCAAAGATTTCTTGTGGTTAATCGTTCTCGTCAAATCTTTTTAATGTTGTATTGTTCTCTAATTATTATTCCTATAAAAATCACTTAGTTCAAAATTTTGGTATGATATTTATATAAATATTAGAATTTGATTTGCATAAGAATAAAATTTTCCTTATAATATATTTATCACGTTTCCCAAAAGCAAACGTAATTCTGGATTTTTTTAACATGATATTTTTGAACATGATATCACGTTTCCTTATAATAATTTATTATTATTATTATTATTATTATTATTATTATTATAACAAAGTCACATGCAAAACATCAAGAATTTTGAAAAAAAAAAGACAAAAAGAATCCGAAGAAAATTACTTGTCAAATCTGTTAACTTTATGTTCAATTCATAAATTAATATTTAAATTTCAACATGTAACTATTGAAAATCTAAATTTCAAAATTTGTAATTTATTGATCCCGTTGTTATTAATGAATCCAATCTGATCGTTAAAATTATTTGTTAAGTATCTGAACTTTATTTTCAATTCATAAATTAATTTCCGAACTTCAATATGCAACTATTGAATATCTAAATTTCAAAATTTGTATTTTATTGATCTCGTTATTATTAATGGATCCAATCTGGCCATTAAAATTACTTGTCAAGTCTCTGAACTTTATCTTTAATTCACAAATTAATCTTTGAATTTCAACATGTAACTATTAAAGATCTAAATTTCAAAATTTATAATTTATTAGTCTCTCTGTTACTAATAGAACCAATCTGACTGTTAAATACTAACGGATCTAATTTGACCATAAATTTATAATTCCATCTTGATAAGAGTTGTTGATGTGTCACCTGACACGTCAATACTATACACACACAATAATGTCATATCAACAATAAATGCCAACATGAACACATCATAAATATAAAAATCATAATTGTCATGTCAGCAAAAACTCTTTTCTCTCCTCCCTCTCCCCTTTTCTCTCGTTTCTCTCTCTCACAAGAAAAAAGGAAAAAAACACTCCCCTCTCTTCTCCCCTCCCCCTTTTTCTCTCTTCTCTCCTCTCCTCTCCTCCCCTTTCTTTCTCTTCTCTCTCACCGGAGGAAACCAACAAAAAAAAAAACACTCAGTATGTGATACCCCTAATATTTGGTATCTTCTAATGCATTTCAAGGAAACAGTAGAGGGGGTAGAGGATGTAATCGCATGGTTTCCTTTATTATGGCTAGAAAATAGGGCATTTTTATCGATGTTGCTCTCTTCAACTTTCTTCTCTGTTCCAACAACACTATCAAGCTCTTCCATTGCCTTTTTCATGATTTCAGGGTTGTGAAGCAATGCTGTCAATGTCCATTCTATGTTGCTGGATGTAGTGTCTGAACTTGCAAAAAACATCTGCATAATGATGCATTGAGAATTATTTGTTTTTTCTTCAAATTACCTCACAGATTATAGTTTGCAATATTAATGAAGGCAATACTAATATAATAATTGTTATGCTAATTGCTTCTTTTGCATCACCTTCAAACTCCAACAATGCATCTAAGAAGTCCTTCTTTCCCTTATCCTTCTCTGACCTCTCTTCTTGGAGGGAGAAACCAAAAGCAAAACCCACAAACACATAAATGCCTTTCTTCGAAGACGTTCTAAGCACCACTACTCTCTCCCTCTCTCTACCTCTCTCCTTTGCTTTGAAATATCTAGTCTCTGTTTCTCCATGCTTTCTCCATCTTTACTTCACTTTTATGCTACCTCTCTATCTTTTTCTTTCTAGAATGACTTATTGATATTGTTGAACAGGGAACAATAAGAATGCCAAAAATGGATTTGATGGTACATGGCCCAAAGGTCCATTACCATTAGATTCTTTGAGTTTGAGACTCTACAAACGAAGTCCATCAAAACGTGTCATCAAAATGGGATGTTTCTCCTAGATAGGAAACCACGGCCACCTGTCTCATTACTCACCGATCATACCCTTCTCTGTAGCAATCTAATTGGCTCTCGGATCTTTTCAATATTCAATATTTGGTCAATTCAAAGCAATATTCGACTTTCCTTAAATTGCAAAAACAACATTTCATAATTAGTAAGAGGGTTCTGGATCCTAATCGATAAGGAAAATAATTTTTTGGCAGTTACAACTTTCTTAACAAGAAAGATTTTGAATCTTGTGGAAATTTTTTCCTAAAAAATCCTATAATCTCAGGGTATTTTCATATAAAAACTAGGATTTCAATACCCTAGACGCACACGACTCATGCAAGCAAACTACATATATGCATCATAAGGTCACCAGTCAGGTATATTCTCTTAACTCATACATAGCACACAAAAGCATAACTCAAGCTCTCTTTCAATCTGTTTCCATTTTAAAAAACTGCTCTCTAATTTAAGTACCGGAGTCTCCCCCGTTGGAGCACCCTCGGAGGGTTTTTGTAGATTCCATCAATTAAGATTGTCCAACAGCCCATTATCCCATTCAAGTTAGCAAAGCCATCATCTATGGAGAAAAACTCACCTCCAACAAATTGACGCCGTCTATGGGAACATGTTGATATTTTCAGCTAAACATGTTTTTCACTCTTCTTTTTCCTCCCTTCACCACCATGACGTCGA